>CM060893.1:19046396-19448896 GCA_030762935.1 Hymenopus coronatus
CCAACACCAACACCTCCACCACCAAAAACAACACCAACAACACCACCAACATCACCACCAACACCACCACCACCACCACCAACACCACCACCACCAACACCACCACCACCAACACCACCACCAACACCACCACCACCAACATCACCACCAACACCACCACCACCAACACCTCCACCACCACCAACACCAACATCAACACCACCAATACCAACACCACCACCAACACCACCACCACCAACACCACCACCAACACCAACACCACCACCAACACCAACACCGACACCAACACCACCACCAACACCAATACCACCACCAACACCAACACCAACACCACCACCAACACCAACACCACCACCAACACCAATACCACCACCAACACCACCAACACCAACAACACCACCAACACCAACACCTCCACCACCACCAACATCACCAATACCAATACCTCCACCACCACCAACACCAACACCTCCACCACCTCCAACACCACCACCAACACCAACAACACCACCAACACCAACACCTCCACCACCACCAACACCACCAATACCAACACCTCCACCACCACCAACACCTCCACCTCCACCAACACCACCACCAACATCAACACCACCACCAACATCACCACCACTACCACGACCACCAAAACCACACAAACACAATGTGTTCCATTCACATGACTTTCTTTCTCTACATCTCTGCCACAAATAATTGTTAAAAAGCTTATGCCTCTATTTACTTCATGATAGTCGATAAAAAATTAGCAGAAATAGTCTTATTACTTGCTTCCTTGTAAGCCGAAGCAAAATAAGGGAGTATCATAGGTTAAAGTGATAGTTAAAAACTGGTGACTGATGTTCCTTTGTTTGTATGGACAGGAGTTGACAAATTCCTGTATGAGAAAAGTATAAGTTTTTCAAAGCTCAAAACAAAAACAAGGAATACCTAAAAAATGATCAACTCCAGGAAACAATGTACATAACATAAATTGTGTGTTCTAATGTACTTTTCATTTTTGTGTGGTAGGTTTTTGTTTATCTCTTATGATTTAACAATTATGCAAAATTCCGTAAAATTAATCCAGAATAAAATAGTGTTCAGAGGTTATTCCCAGAAAATTCAAGATATACATTTCATTTGTCAGGTAAATATTTTTAATATCCGAAATTTTAATCAAAATCGTTAGAGCCATCAACATTTTCGAAAAAAGTTCCATGTAAAGGGTAGTTGGGGGAGGGGGGATTTTTCTCAAAATCTTCGTGTCGCATCCCTGGAAGATACTAAACTTAAATACCAAGTTTGGTAGTCAACGGTCTTTTCTTTTTGAGCTATGCTGTCCATAGGCACACATACACTCACACACAAGGACCTTTTTCCAAAAATGCTTTTTTATAGATTCAGGGAGATCCAAAACACGTATTTACAGTGAAATCTCGGTATCGAATTTTTGGGTGGTATACAATACCTTCTCTGTACACTATGTATATAGTACGTGTCGAGAAATTAAAAAAAATGATTTAAAGGTTTTAGGCATTCTAGATCTCTTCAGTATTTATCACATATTTCAATCTCGGTGCAATACACTGTATGTGTATTGTAATGGCAATTTTAAGCTTCCTCAGAGAATTACAATCTGTTAAAATAATCTTATAATTCTCTCGCCAATTTGTTTTACATTCATTTTTAATCCATTAAATGTACAAAAAGAATATACTGCGGCGATAAATTGTATGTGAGACGGAATTTTACACGTTTAATATAAAGTAAAGTAAAGATATTTATTCTTGCATCAAGTTCTCAGAGCTTAATTCTGATAAATTATGATGAGGAAGATGAACGAGGCAAGAAAAAGTGAGCGTAAGATATGAGAAGTCACATATATTGCCAAAATTTCCGTATCTTGCCCTACAGGCGCTACAAAGGCGTTACATAAGTAGCTTATAAGACATTATAGCTCGTGAACTAACGCTTATACAGGGTGATTTTTATATAATTGACACACTTCTTTCATTAATTGTTTCAAAACGTGTTATGCTAGCGACAACTTATTATACCTAAATTGTAGAGACATTTTGGGAGATTATTTACCTCCATAGCAAATGTTGAAAATGTCCTCCATCCTGCATAAGGCACAACTCAACACGTCGTTCCATGTTACTGGCCACTCGTTGGAGGACTCTGTTGTCAATAGCTTGAATCTCCTTTGTGATGTTGTGCTTCATATCGTCCAGTGTCTGGGGATGTGTGGTGTAAACCCTGTCTTTTAAGTAACCCTATAGAAAGAAGTCCGGCGATGTCAAATCCAGAGATCTCGGAGGCCATAAGTTCCTGGACATTATCCAATCGTCAAAGAAGCTTGCAGTTAGGTTCATGGATTCATTTGATGTATGGCATGTAGCGCCATCTTGCTGAAAATACATTGTACTGCATTTTCACGTTGACTACAAAATGTCGAAAGAGCTGCCAACAATGCAATTAGCAATAAAACATAAACATCTGCGCATCTAGTGACAAAGATCGAAACTCTAGAACATTTCCAGAAAGTTCAAGATATACATATTACTTTTCAGGTAAATATCTTAATATACGACATTTCAATCAAAATCGTTAGAGTCATTTTTGAGAAAATAAAATTCTTCGAAAAAAGTTCCATATAAAGTGTAGTTGAGAGTGGGGGAATTTTCTTGAAAATCTTCGTGTCGCATACTTGGAAGAGATCAAAAACTTAAATTCAATTTGGTATTTAACGGTCTTTTCGCTTTTGAGCTATGGTTCCCACAGACACACACACAAACATACACACAGACAGATACGCACACACACACTCACACACGCAGATTTTTCTAAAAATGCTTTTTTTCGGTTTCAGGGGGACCCAAAACATGTATTTCCGGAGAAATCTCGGTATCGAATTTCTGGGTGCATTACAATACCTTCTCTGTACACTATGTACATAGTATGTGTAGAAAAAGCAAAACAAGGGGGCAGTGGTTGCGTGGTAGACTGTGAAGTAGCAGGGAAGGCGATTCAGGTAGGGTTGGATGGTAAACATAAATACCACTGATTTACGGGAACTAACAATTTTAATATTTATATGCATTCAATTGCTGTTGAGCAACAAGTTATCAATACCAATGTCCCTTTGAGGCATTAATTACCTTAAAACAACATTGTAATATACAGTACAATATCTGCTGCGTCGAGCCACATTCCCCAACGCGTTAGTACAGGTTGTTTACATGCGGCGAGTGCAGTCACCAATGCAGGTCGGTCTCCATTCGGTAGGTATGTAACTGGTATCCACATGTGTCCCATTATCGGTCCACAAGATGCTATCTCTACTGATCATCAATACTTCATTGCGCCAAATTTATTGCTTGTACTGAAAATGCTCTAAATTACCTCCGATTTAATATTTATCAACTTAATACTCATTAGGGAGAGAAGAGAGTAATTTGTAATTTTATTAATGAGAAAACAAGTCCTAACCAACGAACGTTTTTCATCTCCTCTCCCATTAAGGGGGTGAGTTTTATACCACCCCTAAAATAATAAACAGAACATGGTTTTATTTCTCAATGCTTTTAAAAACAGGGCCGTTCGAGCTGAAGAAAACACACATTTGCTCCCTGCAAAACACTCTTACATTAGGGATCGGTTTGTGTTATTGCCTCTAAAAGAATGAAGAAACTACTCTTATATTTTTACTAGCTGAGCTCTCCGACGCTCCCCGGTGGTTTTATGGCTTAGAAAAGAGTTTAATTGGGATATATTGTTATTACTAAGAAAACACAAGAAGGGCAAAGCAAAAGAGAGGCAAAATGAGTTAAACTGCTGTTTTAGATCGTGAAAGACTTAATTATTTATTATTCTTACATAGGTAATGTTCTTTATTATTATTATTATTATTATTATTATTATTATTATTATTATTTCATTTTTACAACCCCCTTTAACTGCTATGGCCATATGTATGTATGTATGTATGTATGTATGTATGTATGTATGTATGTATGTATGTATGTATGAATGTATGTATGTATGTATGTATGTATGTATGTATATATGTATGTATGTATGTATGTATTAATGTATGTATGTATGTATGTATGTATGCATGTATGCATGTATGCATGCGTGTATGCGTGTATGCGTGTATGCGTGTATGCGTGTATGTGTGTATGTGTGTATGTGTGTATGTATGTATGTATGTATGTATGTATGTAGGTATGTAGGTATGTAGGTATGCAGGTATGTAGGTATGTAGGTATGTATGTATGTATGTATGTATGTATGTATGTATGTAGTATGTATGTATGTATGTATGTATGTATGTATGTATGTATGTATGTATGTATGTATGTATGTATGTATGTATGTATGTATGTATGTATGTATGTATGTATGTATGTATGTATGTATGTATGTATGTATGTATGTATGTATTTATTTCTCTGCAAGTGGGTATCACCCGGTGGCAGAGTTATATATGCATACAAGATATATAAACAATAAATCACAGCTGCCAGTTTATGGCTTTGTAAGCTAGATATAAAAGCTATTTACAACAAATATGAAAACATTAATTTTTCTCTCAATTCAGATTAATTAATGTCATAATTAGAATCACCAACCAATTTAACATTTGTATTTACAACAATATAAAATCACAAGCATTTCATTTAAGGAATATTTACAAAAATCATTCAACATTAATATCAAGATTTTTCATAAATTTCTTCAGAGACAGGGGACAACCCCGAAAGGCTGCTCCAGGCAATTCATTCCAGTCTTTTATGGTTCTATTAACAAAGGAGAACTTTCCCACGTCAGTTCTGTATCTTCTACCCTTAAATTTGAACGGATGATCGTTTCGTGCATAGTAAGTTGGGTTTTCCAGTTTGTCAGTAACGTCCCCCCATGCGTTTAAGCCAGCGTAAGCTTTAAATAAAGCGCACAACCTCTGTTTCTCACGCCTAACTTTCAACGGCTCCTCAGCGTTTGTAGGCCCAAGATATTTACCCCTTTTTATGAATTTTATAGCCCTTCTCTGGATCTTTTCTAACGAATCAATTTGGTTTACTTTATACGGGTTCCAACAAGTTACTCCAAATTCCATGACCGGCCGCACTAAGGACTTGTACGCGATTTCCCTGGACTTTGCACTCCCCTTTTTTAAAATTATCGGGGGCTGTTAGTTTGTGAAACAATTCTATATTAACTTCAGGTTAATGAGTATACGTGACACTAGGTTTAATCATTTATATCTTTATGCGCACGCACTTTCACTCTCGTATTCGTACTTTCAGACTGTGGGGAATAGAGAATAAGTTCGTTTCCCCAACTGGGAATCAAACTTGAGACCTCCAGGTGAGAAGTCAGCTCGCTGATCACTCGAACAGTTAGTAATGCTCTTGCTATTATTATTATTATTATTATTTATACCGTTTAATAATACACAGATGGCCTTGCGAGAATTTGTAACCATTACTGAATTCAAGTAGGTAACCTGTGAAGAGGCATAAAATATCTATATTTAATTCTAGGCTACAACGTACTCTTCATTTGTCATAACATTTTTTATTAAGTATGTGGCAGTTTAATCAAAATCGTTATAGTCATTTTTTAAAAAATCAACAATTTCACGATATTTCCACCTAAAGTGTCATTTGGATTAAGGGGATACATACGCACGTACATACATACATACATACATGCATACATACATACATACATACATACATACATACATACATACATACATACATACATACATACATACATACATACATACATACATACATACATACATACATACATACATACGTACATATACACATACACGCATACATACATACACACATACGTACATATACACATACACGCACACATACATACATACATACATACATTCATACATACATACATACATACATACATACATACATACATACATACATACATACATACATACATACATACATACGTACATATACACATACACACATACATACATACATACATACACACATACGTACATATACACATACACGCACACATACATACATACATACATACATACATACATACATACATACATACATACATACAAACATACATAAATACATACATACACACATACATACACATACATACACATACATACATACATACATACATACATACATACATACATACATACATACATACATACATATATACATACATACATACACACATACGTACATATACACATACACGCACACATACACACATACATACATACACACATACGTACATATACACATACACGCATACATACATACATACATACATACATACATACACATACATACATACATACATACATACATACATACATACATACATACATACATACATATATACATACATACACACATACACACATACGTACATATACACATACACGCATACATACACACATACATACATACATACATACATACATATATACATACATACATACATACATATATACATACATACACACATACGTACATATACACATACACGCATACATACATACATATATACATACATACATACACACATACGTACATATACACATACAGGCACACATACATACATACATACATACATACATAAATACATACATACATACATACATACATACATACATACATACATACATACATACATACATACATACATACATACATACATACATACATACACACATACAAACACACATACATACATACATACATACATACATACATACATACATACATACATACATACATACATACATACATACATACATACATACATACATACATACATACATACATACATACATACATACATACATACATACATACATACATACATACATACATACATACATACATACATACATACATACATACATACATACATACATACATACATACATACATACATACATACATACATACATACATACATACATACACTGACTTAAATATATTAAGACTTAGTAAATATGTTTAGAAAACAAGTTGAATATCCTTAAATTTATCTCCTGTCATACATTTTCACTCCTCTTCTGCTAGGAATAGCTTTCGAGATGAGAACACCACACTATACAAATTTCTTTTTACACTGAAGAAAATGTCTCATTTTATCGAAATATTTGCAAGCGTATAGAATTCTAAAAGGAGCATGCGTACATATTGAGCTCTACATAATTATACACTCTCTTCCACTCCCATGTGGCGTATTTGTTATCGACCAATAACGTTTGGCACTGCCTCTGATATCGACTAATCAATGTAATTTATTTTATAACATGCGTGTAATTCAGAGGTTTTATTTAATAAAATATCGAGCTACTGAACTATAACAGCATTAGTGTCCCATTCAGTTGAGTTTACATCAGCAGATCCTCAAATTCCAACTGTAATTTTTACTTTCTCTAGCAGAATGTACGTAATAATTGTAGAAGGTATTGTATTCCACCCAAAAATTCTATGTCTATATATCAGTGGAAATGCATATTCTGAGACTTCCTGAATAAAGAAAAGAAAAAAAAATATATTTTAAGCAAAATGTTCGAAAATTACTTTAACTATCAAACTTGGTATTTAAGTTCATATCTTCCAAAAGTGTGGCTAAAGATTTTCAAGAAAATTCCCCCACCCTAGAGTTACTATGCTAACCTCTAAATCCCAAGATTGCAGGTGGAGGGTGATGGATTTATGACGCAAAAATCCTTAGCATGGTAAGGGAAGTACAGCCAGAATTCGTGTGTAATGTTTATTTGATGTAAAAGAACTGCATACCTTGAAGGAAGGTCCCAGCGCAAGATACCGCCGTTTCGAGTTCACAATGGTGACTACGCCCTATAAGGTCATGGTAAACCATGGTGCACACAGCGAACTAATAAACCAGAAACATCGCAACAGTGGCCTACTCTGCACTTAGGAGCTACAGGACATTAACTAACCAACTAAACTATTATTTTCTCAAAAATGGCTGTGATGATTTTAATTAAAATATTTACGTGACAAATAAAATGTATATCTTGAATTATCTGGGATTAGCCTCTGAAGACCTTCTCGTTCTAGATCACCTTTGTATAACTCGAAAACCGTAACAATAGACAACTTACTACACAAATATTATACTTGGCATTTAAGTTTAGTATCTTCCAGGGATGCGACACGAAGATTTTGAGAAAAATCTCCCCACCCCAAACTACCCTTTACATGGAACTTTTTTGCAAATTTTTGATTTTCTAAAAAATGGCTCTAACAATTTTGATTAAAATATCATATATTAAAGATACTTACCTGACAAATAAAATATATATTTTGAATTTTCTGGGAATAGCCTCTAAAGACTACTTTATTCTGCGTCAATTTTACTGCTAAAGAGTTGGACAAAAACTTACCACACAGCAAATGTAGAGCACTTTAAAACACACAATTTATGTGATATACATTTTTTTCGCGAAGTTAATTGTTTTTTTAGTTATTCCTTGTTTTTGATATCAGCTATAAAAACATACATTTCTGATACAGGACTTTGTGAAACATACAAACAATGGAACTTCATTCACATAGCAACCAGCTTTTGACTATCACTTTAATATATAACTCCATGGCACGACAGCTCACGGGGAACGTTGGCCTACCGCCCGGCCGCTGCGTCCCCCAACTCGGTCCACTACAGACGTCATGGATGGGGTACAGTATTGGAGTATTGGAGGGTGAGACGTGGTCAGCGCCTCGAGTCTCCCCGGCCGGTTAATGCCGCTACTTCTCCATTAAGTAGTTCCTCAATTGGCCCCCCAGGGACCTTACGAGGCTGAGTAAGGATCCACGCCGGTACTGGGGATCGAACCCAGGTCTCCCGCTTGGTAAGTAGCAACGCTACCACCGCGCTAAGGAGACGACCCACTTTAATATATAGTACTTCCTTATTTCGCTTCTACTTACAAGGAAGCAAGTAATAAGACTATTTATTTTACTAATTTTTCACGATTAGCATGAAATAAGCTTTTTAACAATAATTTATTGAAGAGATGCGGCGAAAGTCCTGTGATCGGAACACATCAGGTTTTTATCATTATGTTGACAATAGAATGATGTTTTCTGCTGTCTACCTGTCGTGTTTATGTGATAAACAGATTGACAAGAAAGTGCTGCTGGTGTTAGAGGCTTTCCTGGTGCTGGTGTCGTTGTTTGTGTTGGTATTGGTGGTGATGGTGCTTGTGGTGGAGATGGTAGTGGTGGAGGAGGTGTTGGTATTGGTGGTGTTTATGGTGCTGGTGGTGATGGTGCTTGTGGTGTTTATGGTGCTGGTGGTGATGGTGCTTGTGGTGGAGATGGTGGTAGTGTTGGTATTGGTGGTGCTTATGGTGGTGGTGGTGATAGTGCTTGTGGTGTTTATGGTGGTGGTGGTGATGGTGCTTGTGGTGGAGTTGGTGGTGTTTATGGTGGTGGTGATGGTGCTTGTGGTGGAGATGGTGGTAGTGTTGGTATTGGTGGTGTTTATGGTGGTGGTGATGGTGCTTGTGGTGGAGATGGTGGTAGTGTTGGTATTGGTGGTGTTTATGGTGGTGGTGATGGTGCTTGTGGTGGAGATGGTGGTAGTGTTGGTATTGGTGGTGTTTATGGTGGTGGTGATGGTGCTTGTGGTGTTTATGGTGGTGGTGGTGATGGTGCTTGTGGTGGATATGGTGGTAGTGTTGGTATTGGTGGCGTTTATGGTGGTGGTGGTGATAGTGCTTGTGGTGGAGATGGTGGTAGTGTTGGTATTGGTGGCGTTTATGGTGGTGGTGATGGTGCTTGTGGTGTTTATGGTGGTGGTGGTGATGGTGCTTGTGGTGGAGATGGTGCTTGTGGTGTTTATGGTGGTGGTGGTGATGGTGCTTGTGGTGGAGATGGTGGTGGTGTTTATGGTGGTGGTGGTGATGGTGCTTGTGATGGAGATGTTGCTTGTGGTGTTTATGGTGGTGGTGGTGGTGATGGTGCTTGTGGTGTTTATGGTGGTGGTGGTGATGGTGCTTGTGGTGGAGATGGTGGTAGTGTTGGTATTGGTGGTGTTTATGGTGGTGGTGGTGATGGTGCTTGTGGTGGAGATGGTGGAAGTGGTGATGGTGCTTGTGGTGGAGATGGTGGTGGTGTTGGTATTGGTGGTGTTTATGGTGGTGGTGATGGTGCTTGTGGTGGAGATGGTGGAAGTGGTGATGGTGCTCGTGGTGGAGATGGTGGTGGTGTTGGTATTGGTGGTGTTTATGGTGGTGGTGGTGATGGTGCTTTTGGTGGAGATGGTGGTGGTGTTGGTATTGGTGGTGTTTATGGTGGTGGTGGTGATGGTGCTTGTGGTGGAGATGGTGGAAGTGGTGATGGTGCTTGTGGTGGAGATGGTGGTGGTGTTGGTATTGGTGGTGTTTATGGTGGTGGTGGTGGTGATGGTGCTTGTGGTGGAGATGGTGCTTGTGGTGTTTATGGTGGTGGTGGTGATGGTGCTTGTGGTGGAGATGGTGGAAGTGGTTATGGTGCTTGTGGTGGAGATGGTGGTGGTGTTGGTATTGGTGGTGTTTATGGTGGTGGTGGTGATGGTGCTTGTGGTGGAGATGCTGCTTGTGGTGTTTATGGTGGTGGTGATGGTGCTTGTGGTGGAGATGGTGGTGGTGTTGGTATTGGTGGTGTTTATGGTGGTGGTGGTGGTGATGGTGCTTGTGGTGGAGATGGTGCTTGTGGTGTTTATGGTGGTGGTGGTGATGGTGCTTGTGGTGGAGATGGTGCTTGTGGTGTTTATGGTGGTGGTGGTGATGGTGCTTGTGGTGGAGATGGTGGTAGTGTTGGTATTGGTGGTGTTTATGGTGGTGGTGGTGATGGTGCTTGTGGTGGAGATGGTGGAAGTGGTGATGGTGCTTGTGGTGGAGATGGTGGTGGTGTTGGTATTGGTGGTGTTTATGGTGGTGGTGTTGATGGTGCTTGTGGTGGAGATGGTGCTTGTGGTGTTTATGGTGGTGGTGGTGATGGTGCTTGTGGTGGAGATGGTGGTGGTGTTGGTATTGGTGGTGTTTATGGTGGTGGTGGTGGTGATGGTGCTTGTGGTGGAGATGGTGCTTGTGGTGTTTATGGTGGTGGTGGTGATGGTGCTTGTGGTGGAGATGGTGGAAATGGTGATGGTGCTTGTGGTGGAGATGGTGGTGGTGTTGGTATTGGTGGTGTTTATGGTGGTGGTGGTGGTGATGGTGCTTGTGGTGTAGATGGTGCTTGTGGTGTTTATGGTGGTGGTGGTGATGGTGCTTGTGGTGGAGATGGTGGTGGTGTTGGTATTGGTGGTGTTTATGGTGGTGGTGGTGGTGATGGTGCTTGTGGTGGAGATGGTGCTTGTGGTGTTTATGGTGGTGGTGGTGATGGTGCTTGTGGTGGAGATGGTGGAAGTGGTGATGGTGCTTGTGGTGGAGATGGTGGTGGTTTTGGTATTGGTGGTGTTTATGGTGGTGGTGGTGGTGATGTTGCTTGTGGTGGAGATGGTGCTTGTGGTGTTTATGGTGGTGGTGGTGGTGATGGTGCTTGTGGTGGAGATGGTGGTGGTGTTGGTATTGGTGGTGTTTATGGTGGTGGTGGTGGTGGTGGTGGTGATGGTGCTTGTGGTGGAGATGGTGGTGACTATTAATTGCAGGTGAAGACTTCATGTACTTCGCTCTGGCATACCAAGTAAATAGAAGCTAATTGGTGTGGTATCTAGTGGAGCTTCTCCAGTCAGGTGACAACGCACGATACTGTAGCATCGATCTTGGAGTTATTAATAAGAACACTATAACACGTTTTCTACTTGGTCATGTTTGAAAGCTTCGAGGCCAGTTGTGTTCCCGAAAGATGTCAACTGCCTGGCCCCATAATCCCGTTGTGTTTGGAGTTAATCTCTGTTAATGTATGAAAAGCAAGTGGGCACAGCACTACAGCTGAAAGGCAAGCTCTTGACCCAGTTGACAGGTAGGTCAACCGCCTGCCTATCTCTGATCCTCCAATTAAGCAGAGGCGGTCTCCACTGTACCGCATTTCCATATTCATGCCATCCTGAGTGATGTCCCTAGCGCCTACTTCCCCTGAGAGCGCAACAGAGGCCAAGAGAACCCTTAAATCTCTTCGGTAAGCTTTACAAAATAGGCGGAAAAAATTTTTGTTAATCGTAGCTTAATGTAAACGTTGCCTGATATTGACACTTTGTTCATTTAGCTTCATTATTCCTTTTTGTATCTATTATTAAGTACTTATTATATACTTATAGCATTTTTTAATACTTACATATTACTTCTTTTTTTTTGTAAAAAGAGAAATAAAATGGAATTTTGTGAGTATTAAAATCACACCATTATTAGTGGAATCACTATCCATATTTAGTAACATTTATATACCTCGTCCAATATGTAATTAAAGCAGATAAACAATATCGAAGCGCCAATGCTTTTTTTAACTTTGAATTTTGGGCAATATTATTTTATTTTATAAAGATAGGCCTTTGTTTAATTTTAATAATAATTCCATATATAAAACATGAGTTAATACACGAAAAAAAGCTAAAATGACTAAAAAAAAGTAAATTTACATTATTCATTTTCCCATGCTATATGAATTATTAATTTTATTGTACGTTAATATAAAAACCATGGAATGTAATATTACGTTTTTTCAGCTCATTCTTCATAAAATTATTCTTACAAAATCTTATTACCCTGTATGATAGGCTGAATTGAGTTGGATTTAAATTCTGTGCTTTTTGAGTAACCATGAGAGAGAGAGAGAGAGAGAGAGAGAGAGAGAGAGAAGAAAACGAAAAGTGACATGCCACTTTATAAAAATAAAACTATTTAAAATTTCGAGCCCATAATATATATATATATATATATATATATATGTATATATAGTATAAGAATATAATAGAATAATACCATATAATTTAACGGAATATCTTGGAAAAGATTAATGCCAAAAAATGAATTACGAATTCTGTGTTTAAACGAATGCCATAACAGAACACGAATAGTGATTTAACAAGTGAAAAACGACATCTCTTTGAAAGTTCAAACCAATTACAAAGATCGTCTAGAAAATGATCATCGCCACAAAACAGTATTTCGTGTTAAGTGCATGGTTTAAGGACAAATACCTTTTCTCTGCAATAACATTTTTGACCTCGTGCATTTTGAGACGAAAAGTTCATATGCTATATACTAATTGCACACAATTTTCTCAAAGTGAAGGACATATTACAGGATAATTATATGACAGATGAATTGTAATTTATATATCTTAAATATATGCTATTTTAATAAAAACTATTAGATCCATTTTTTGTGAAAATAAAGTATATATTTTTTCACCTAAAACCTAGCTTCGTGTTGAGGAAATTTTGTCAAAAGTCCTCCTGCTGAACTTAAAATATCAGGCTTGGTTTACAAACACCCACACACATATTTAAAATGTATAATTTCTGTGCTCTTTAGTAAAAAAAGAAAATATTGTATTTCATCCAAAAATTCGTTATCCCTATTTCAATGGAGATACAAATGCCGGATCCCATGAATAAAAACGTTTTTTTATGCGCAGGTCCGATTATGTGTTTGGGTGTGTGTTTGTAAGGAGATATTATATTTATTGTTACTTTCTCTGCACGTACTATGTACATAGTGTATAGAGAAGGTATTGTATTGCACCCAAAAATTCGATAATGAGATTTCACCGGAAATACCTGTTTTTGGATCACCCCTGAATCCAAAGAAAACATGTTTGGAAAAAGGTCCGTGTGTGTTTGTCTGTGGACAGCATATCTCAAAAACGAAAAGACCGTTAAATACCAAACTTAATATTAAAGGTTGGTATCTTTCAAGGATGCAACACGAAGATTTTCAAGAAAATCACCCCACCCCCAACTACCCTTTACATAGAACATTTTTCGAAAGTTTTGATTTTCTCAAACATGGCTCTATCTATTTTGATTAAAATATCGTATATTAAAGATATTTACCTGACAACTAAAATGTATATTTTGAATTTTCTGGGAATAGCCTCTGAAGACCTGCTTATTCTGGATGAATTTTGCTTAATTTGGCATAACTAATAAACCGTAAGAGATAGAAAAAAACTTACTATACAAAAAACGCAGGCCTTGTTAAAATACACAATTTACGTCATATACATTTTTTTCGTGGAGCTTACCGTTTTCGAAGTATTCATTGTTATTGGTTTCAGTTGTGAAGTACTTACACTTTTCTCAGACGGGAGTGTCCGTTTTTCTTTTGTTCTACTCCTGGCCAAGAAAAGAAGTGATTTGTAATGACAATCGCATAACGACAGCTTTTTAAACATTTGACTTTACATTTACATTTACTTTATTCTCGGTCAATTTTACGGAATTTTGCATAACTGCTAAACCGTAAGAGATGGACAAAACTTACTATACAAAAACTGTAGAGCACCTAAAACACACAATTTCTGTTATATACTTTTTTTCGTCGAGTTGATTGCTTTTTAGATATTCCTTTTTTTTCAGTTGTAAAGCTTATACTTTTCTCATACAGGACTTTGTGAACTTGTGTCCATACAAACAAAGGAACTTCAGTCGCAAAGCAACCAGCTTTTGACTATCACTTTAACCAATGGTACCCCCTTATTGCGCTTCTACTAACAAGGAAGCAAGTAATAAGACTATTTCTGCTAATTTTTGCTCCATTTGACGAAGTAAATAGAATAATTTGTTGCAGTGATATAGAGAAAGTCATGTGAATGCAACACATCAGATTTTTATTGCAAGTGGATTGTATCATGTTTTGTAGTACCATATCCTTCCACATCATCAGCTATTTAAATGTATTCCTTATTATTATGCTACACTGTTTGGCAGTAGCTTGTTTCTAGACCTGATGTTTTAAATTAGAAGAAGGACGGTAATAACGACAAGAACCCGAGGGACTGAAGCGTAGACAACGTTCTTAAGCTACTAGCTCATGTAATTACCACCTAATAAAGAAAACTAGGAGCTATGACGTCATAGTTAATAACACATCAATCAGATTTTCTAGTCAGCGAAGCTTCCCTGTTTAACTCGCTGCCACCGGTTTAATTCTAAAGCAAAACAAGTTGAAAATAGAGTAATAATAGATTAAGGCACGGATCGGCTACAGAGAAGCAATCATAAATCTGCAGTGAATTTCAAAAGGGACAAGGTTTTTCCTTGAGCGCCACCAGGCCGGCAGCCAATCGGAGTGCTGCTGTGTTGACATATTGCATTCACGCTTAACAGGTGAATAACGCGCTAATTGATACCCTGTCTCATAAATACTACCTGCACTAAGACAAATATTCTAAATAGCAAATACGAGGTACGTTCAGAAAGTAAGTTCCGTTTCAATTTATCTCCGCTGCAGCGCTGCGATCGCAGTTCCGCACATGCGCGGTAGACGCTCTCTGTATCAAGGAGAAGAAACGTGCGCCATTTTGAGATCGCTGTCAGCCACATACACTTTTGTTGTGCTTGTTTACAATGTCGGTGTTGATTGAAAACCCCGCCGCTTGTGAAATCAGATCTGTGATTCGTTTTCTGAATGCTAGGAAAGTGAAACCAATTTAAATTTATCGGCAAATTTGCGAAGTTTACGGACAAAATGAGATGAGTGATTCAATAGTGAGAAGATGGGTCCGACAGTTCAATGAAGGACGTAGTGAAGTGCACGATAAAGAACGAAGTGGGCGTCCATCTTTGGTTACAGAAGAACTGGTTCACGCGATTGATGACAAGATCCAGGAAAACCGCAAGTTTACAATTAGTGCTCTCGTTATGGAATTTCCCCAACGCTGACGATCACTAATTCATGAAATTGTTACCGAAAAACTGAAATTTTGTAAACTTTGCTCACGTTGGGTACCAAAGATTCTTACTGAGCAACACAAAACAAAACGGATGGGTGGTGCACTTCAGTTTTTAACCCGTTATGATGAAGACGGTGAAGAATTTCTGACACAGATAGTCACAGGAGATGAGACTTGGGTTTCTTACGACATCCCTGAAAGTAAGCGGCAATCAATGGAAAGGTTAAGCCGAAACAAATCTTGACACCTCGAAAAATGATGTGCACAGTGTTCTGGGACTGGAAAGGCATCTTACTCACTGATTTCTTACCGCGTGGTCAAACAATCAAAGCAGATGTTTATTGCGAGACACTTAGGAAATTGCGCCGCGCAATACAGAATAAGCGCCGAGGATTGCTGTCAAAAGGTTTTTTTTTCTTCACGACAACGCACGACCACACACTGCAAATGTGACGAAAGACCCCCGTACAGCCCTGACCTCGCTCCTAGCGACTTTCATTTGTTCTTACATCTCAAGTCTTTCCTTGGCGGTCAACACTTCAACAATGACGAAGAGCTGAAAGAAAATGTTTCCAACTTTTTGAAGACACAGGCGGCAAACTTCTATGAAGAAGGTATACAAAAACTTGTTATATGAGATATTCATTGCTTTTGGTTTCAGTTGTGATTACTTATACATTTCTCAGACAGGAAGTTTCCGTTTTTCTTTTGCTCCAGTCCTGGACAAGCAAGGAAGCAATTTGCAATGAAAATCGAATAACGACAGCTTTTAAAACATTTGACTATCTGTTTAGCCTAGTGCATCTCTAATTTTCTTTCTACTTGTAAGGAACTAAGTAGTAAGAACATTCTGCTAATGTTTATGTCGATTAGCATTGTGTAGAAAGAAGAATAATATTATGTAAGGAATTTGTAGAAGAGCTAGAGAAAGTCATGTGAGTGTAACACATCAGATTTTTTTTAAATGGAACGTTGTTATTCGTTTTCCTTTAGCCATGTTATGCAATGAGAAAGGAATATCAAGGAAATCACATTACGAAAAGTTCTTAAAATATTTGACTACCACTTAAATCTAGTCACGTATCTACAAGGGAATATGTGACAAAAAGAACTCTACAAAGGTTTTTTTCGGTTTAGGTGAAGTAGATGGAAGGGTAATGTTTAAGTATAGTTTGTTTGATAATGGATAGAGAAAGCAATGTAAATGTAGCACCATAATATTTACTTTCTCCAGCACATATGTACAATGAACAAAATAGCTATAGAATGCATTGTATTGCATCCAAAAGTTCCTTATAGAGGATTCACAAGAATTTTTTGAGATCGACTGAATTAAAAAAATATATTTTCAGAAGAATATCTAAAATATACGTGTGTGATTGTGTGTGTGTGTGCGTGTGTGTGTGTGTGTGTGTGTGTGGGTCTATGAGAAGCACAACTCAAACTTAAAAATTCGGTTAAATACCAAACTTGGTATTTGAATTTGTTCCTCCTTGCAAATGTCTGGAAAATTCTCCCCCACACCGAAACTACTCTTTACATAAACAACTTTCCAAAATTTTGTATCTTGAATTTTTTGAGAATAGCTTCTGAAGAAATGTTCATTCTGGATGAATTTTGGAATATCTGTAAATCGTAAGAAATAGAAAAACTCTTTCTCTCATATACATTTCTTTAAATCACACAAATTGTGACATACATTTTTGTAGTGTTAACCGTTTCCGAGATATCCTTTGTTATCGGTTTCATTTTTATTTTACTTCAATTTTTCTCAAATGGGAAGTTATCTTTCCTTTAATATCTTTTTTGTTTTACTACTGGTGTAAATAGAACCGAATTTCAATTGCTTCACTTAGCGACTAGCTTTTATAAGATCTGACCATCGCTTTAGCTCGGTGTATTCCCATTATTTTTCTTCTACTTCCAAAAACGCAAGTAATATGACCAATTTTGCTAATTTTATTTTGATTAGCATGATGTAAATAAAGGAATAATACT
Source organism: Hymenopus coronatus (assembly GCA_030762935.1). Classification (NCBI taxonomy): domain Eukaryota; kingdom Metazoa; phylum Arthropoda; class Insecta; order Mantodea; family Hymenopodidae; genus Hymenopus; species Hymenopus coronatus. The sequence continues at coordinate 19,064,270 of CM060893.1, forward strand.
TTGTACCAATAGTTTGACTGTGGAAAAGTTATATAAAATTATCTGAATGTACGTATATTACATTGCATGCGATTATTACAAAGGAAAGTATACGCATGTTATTGAATAAACATGACTAACTTTTTTTTTACCGGAAACACTTGTTTGATGCTTTCTAAATAAAAAGACTTTTTTTATTCTTATTTTCTTACTACGTATAGAGAATGCATTGCGCTCCAGCAACGATTCGATACCGAGATTTCACCAGAAACACATGTTTTAGGGTCCCCTGTATCAAAAAAAAAAAGTATTTTCAGAAAAAAGTTCGTGTGTGTGTCCGTGAACACGATAACTCAAAAACTAAAAGTTGGTAAAATACCAAACTTGGTGTTTAAGTTTAGTATCTTACAGGGATGCGACACGATGATTTTGAGAAAAATCCCCCCACTCCAAACAACCCATTACATGGAAATTTTTTAGAAAATGTTGATTTTTTCAAAAACGGCTCTAACGATTTTGATTAAAATATCGTATATTAAAGATATTTACCTGACAAATAACATGTACATCCTGAATGTTCTGAAAATAACCTCTGAAGACTACTTTATTCTGGAGGAATTTCACGGACAGTTGCTTAACTGCTAAACCGTAAGGAATGGGAAAAAGCTTACCACGCAAAAACGCTTTAAAATACACAATTTATGTTATAAGTTTTTTTTATGGAGTTGATCGTTTTTGCGATATTCCTTGTTTTTCGTTTCAGCTTTAAAAATTATACTTTTCTCACACAGGACTTTGTCAGATCCTGTCCATACAAACAAAGGAACTTCAGTCCCATAGCACCCAGCTTATGACTATCACTTTAACCTATGGTACTCCCTTATTTCGCTTCTACTTACAAGGAAGCAAGTAATAAGACTATTTCTGCTAATGTTTTTCGATTAGCATGAAGTAAATAGAAGCATAAGCTTCTTAACAATAACTTGTTGTAGAGATGCAGAGAAAGTCATGTGAATGGAGCACATCAGATTTTTCTGCTATGTATAGAAGGGGAATAATTGTATTACAAAAAAAATATATGTCGAGATTACGCCGGAAATATGCTTTGAGGTCACATTAATTCAAAATAAACATTTTCAGAAAAAATTGTATGGTGTGAGTGTGTGTGTGCGTGTGGATAGATGGCGTGCTATTTATGGACGCTCTTTAACTGCTGTGGTTCTCAGCGTCCCAGCGTGAAAGACCGCCTAATTTTGCTCAGACGCCTCTCTATCAGGCTTGAGGTTCTTTTACGTGCCGTAAATCTACTACACGGGACCAACGGCTTTACTTCCCTTCCGAAGGAAGCCATGCTAAGGATTTTTACGCCTGAAAAAATCCATCGTCCTCCGCCGGGTTTGAACCCGCGACCTTGGGTATACGAAGTCGCCGATCCCGGTGGCCGCGCTCTCTAAAGTGTCTGTATTTGGTGCACAGGATCGTGGGTTCGAGTATCGCCCCCCCCTTTTTTTTTTTTTTTTTTTTCCTTTTACTTTTTTAAACAGTAACGGAGTCTGATCAGGACTCCGGTACTGTATCCCTATTTACATTTCCCCCCGTAGGTTTTACTGATTACTGGTTTTACTGTTTCTTCTACTAACATATACACATTGCACAAACATATAACACCCATGCCCAAGGCGGGACTCGAACCCACGATCCCCTGCCCACGAAGCACCAAAGCGGGACGCTTTAGCGAGCGTGGCCATGGGAGTTTCTGTGTTTGTAAATGTGTATATGTTTGTGTATGTATATTTAAAGGAAAACGTTAAGAATTATAAGGTTTACTAAGGAAATATAGGAAACTGGAAAAAAGGGAATACTGCGCCGGAGTCCTGACAAGCCTCCGGAACTGTATTTTTTTTGTAAAAAAAAAAAAAAAAGTCAGCATGGTAACCGTTACACCACGGAGGGCGGCGTGTGGATAGCATAACTTAAAAAAGAAAAAGTGCCATTTTTGAGAAAATCTAAATATTCGAACATTTTTCCATGTAAAGAGTAGTTTGGGGTGGGGGGATTTTCATGTAAATCTTGCTGTCGTATTTTTGGAAAATACTAATTTAAGTGCCAAGGAATTAAAGGTGAAAAGTTGTGTAAATATGTTTGCAAAATTAGTTTGAAAACAATGTACACATCGTCTACTGATAGACTATTTGAGAATATAGCTAATGAAGATGGAGAAGCTTGCAGTATTTCATATGTTTTCCACCACTCGATAAAGATAATGTTAGCTATCATTAAGGTGGTTGTTCAAATGATGTTGAAAACGTCGTTATTGAGTGTAATGTATTACTGGAGTGCTAAGTACCATGACTGCCACTCTGTTCAACAATCCATCAAGCTTAGTGGACTGACACTTTGGCTTGTCAGACTCTCACAGGAGCTTATTCCAAACTAGGAGGTAAATGCCCCCGCCTCTCAACTACCACTGGGGATAACACCCTTGATTGAAATACATCCCTGTCTTCCTGAACAGTATACTTCACCGAAACTTATAAAGCGTGAAACTATCAGGCATATACGAGGTACGTCCAGAAAGTAAGTTCCGTTTGGTAATAACATTAAATTGTGTACAGATACAGTATAATTATTTATTGCACAAAATTCTACAATTCTTAAACTACTTTTCCACATAACTGCCGAAATTTTGCAGGCATTTGTCATAGCGTGGCACAAATTTTTGTATACCTTCTTCATAGAAGTTTGCCGCCTCTGTCTTCAAACACTTGGAAACATTTTCTTTCAGCTCTTCGTCATTGTTGAAGTGTTGACCACCAAGGAAAGACTTGAGATGTAAGAACAGACGAAAGTCGCTAGGAGCGAGGTTAGGGCTGTACGGAGGATGGTCAAACACGTCCCAGCCAAATCCCTGTAGGAGGTTTTTCGTCACATTTGCAGTGCGTGGTCGAGCGTTGTCGTGGACTTCACTACGTCCTTCATTGAACTGTCGGACCCATCTTCTCACCATTGAATCACTCATCGCATTTTGTCCGTAAACTTCGCAAATTTGCCGAAAATTTTCAATTGGTTTCACTTTCCTAGCATTCAGAAAACGAATCTCAGATCTGATTTCACAAGCGGCGGGATTTTCAATCAACACCGACATTGTAAACAAGCACAAAAAAGCGTATGCGGCTGACAGCGATCTCAAAATGGCGCACGTTTCTTCTCCTTGATACAGAGCGTGTGCGGAACTGCGATCGCAGCGCTACAGCAGAGAAACATTGAAACGGAACTTACTTTCAGGACGCACCTCGTATATACAGATTGTTAATGAACTACACCGAAATAATTTGCGACATTGTGCACGTGACTGATATAAGTAATTTGAGATCGGCGATGAATGGTCCCCGGATAAACATAACGCAACTACATAGCGTTAAACGTGTGGGTAACAGGTGCTGATAAGTCGGTGTTAAAGCAAAGCAGGTTGATAAAATGGCTTAGAATGTCTTTAAAACTGCTGCCCAAGTATAGAAATATCGATTTTTAGGAGCTCGTTACTAGCGTTCTCAAGAATTAATGTCGCAAAAATCTGTAACATCTCCAACTATTCACTTGACAGTGCGACACTTAGCATTCATTAACTACGTTCTTGAGTTATGTAACCTACTCTGGAGGCGTTTTTTACTTTCTCTATACTCACTATGTACATAGTGTATAGAGAATGTATTGCACTCCACCAAAAAATTCGATACGAGATTTCACCGGAAATATGTTTTAGGGTCCCCTGTATCCAAAAAAAAGTATTTTCAGAAAAAGGTCCGTGTGTGTGACCGTATGTCCGTGTGTCTGTGAACACGATAACTCAAAAACGAAAAGTCGGTAAAATACCAAACTTGATATTTAAGTTTAGTATCTTCCAGGGATGCGACACGACGATATTGAGAAAAATCCCGCCACCCCAAACTACACTTTACATGGAAATTTTTTCGAAAATTTTGATTTTCTAAAAAATGGCTCTAACGATTTTGATTAAAATATCGTATATTAAAGTTATTTACTTGACAAATAAAATGTATATTTTCAATTCTCTGGGAATAGACTCTGAAGACTACTTTATTCTGGATGAATTTTTCATAACTACTAAACCGTAAGAGATGGACAAAAGCTTAACCCACAAAAAATGTAGAGCACGTTAAAACACACAATTTATGTTATATACATTTTTTTCCTGGAGTTAATCGTTTTTGAGATATTCCTTTTTCTTGGGTTGAGCTTTGAAAAAGTTATACTTTTCTCCTACAGGAATTTGTCAACTCCTGTCCATAGAAACAAAGGAGCTTCAGTCACATAGCAACCAGCTTTTGGCTTTCACTTTAACCTATGGTACTCCCTTATTTCGCTTCTACTTACAATAAAGCAAGAAATAAGACTATTTCTGCTACTTTTTCTCGATTAGCATGAAATAAATAAAAGATAAGCTTATTAACAATAATAATTTACATAGATATAGAGAAAGTCATGTGAATGGAACACATCATATTTTTTTTCTCAACTGCTCTGGTGGCTTAATGCGTAACGTGGGAAGCTGCCATCCCAATGGTCGTGAGTTCGATACCTGTCATAGAATAAATATTTTTTATTATAATTTTTTTCATTCCTCACGAAATGCCGCCATTCTAATTGGCCAGTGCATTAACACTGTTATCACTTCCTTATTGCTGCCCACCGAGGTTAGTTTGCCGAAGATTGTCTGTGAGGCAAACTGGAGAACATGTACACCTTCTCTGAACTTGCAGATATGCACCTCATTTACGGTGAATCAAACACTACATAAGAATTTAGAATCTAAGACTGAAACCGTAGTAAAAACTGCAAAAACATAAATGAATAAACAAAAAGATAAAAAGAAGTAGAAGAAAAGTTAAGGTGAACGAGACCCGATCTCGGAAACTGTCTTTCACTTAAAAAGTCAGTAACATAACCACTACGCTAGAGAGGTACACTCTAATATGTCCCTTCGTTTTTCGTGTTAAGCTCTCGAATGGTTGATAAATTAGCCAGTGGCGTACTGGCACTTCAGAAACTTATAGCTATTACTTCGAAATTTCAATAAACAGGCCATAAATCTCCTATTTCAAATTGCTTATTTAAGTAATCTACATATTCTGTGAAAATATTTCGGTACATTCATTAACACTTGTATATACATGATGTTTCAAAACGACACCAAACGAAGACGTGGATCTTGTTGGTCATACCGTACGTGATATGTGAACATAATTTTCAGCTCTAAATTCGGCACATACAAAAACTGCCATAAAATCATCATGGATTAGGCAGTCGTTCATAACCAAATGGCACGTGTCTGAACCACTCCAAGAGAGATGCTGGTTGGTAGCGAAGGTCCTAGTCGCGTGGTGTAGGCGTGGTTTGATAGACACGCCGGCCCGGGACATGTCACCTTAGTAGTGGAAAACGTAGCATGTGAGTGTGGCGTATGAAACCGTTGTTTCTTCGCTGCCTAATCCCAAATTTGTGGTATTTTTAAACACACATAAAACTTATAATAAAAGAGTTTGAAATTTGCGACATCAAGTTTCGGACAAGTCAATGTGCAAACTAATCGACTGCTATCTTCGTTTGGTGTCGTTTTGAAACGACCAGTATACATATTACCCTATTTCTATTTTCCTTATTACCTTGCATATACATGACCCTATATATTAACTTACTTCTATTTACCTTATTCCTTTGTTTGCTCTATGATTACTGTATTGATGCTTTCTTCTGTTACACATAGACACACACAAACATATAGCATTCATGCCCAAGGTGGGACTCGAACCCACGATCCCCTGCGCCCGGAAGCACAAAAGCGAGGCGCCTTAGCGGGCGTGGTTATGAGGACCGGCATATATTCGTGAAGTTGACTTTGTTATGGTCTCTCTCCATATAAAATGATTAATTTGTAAAAGCAATTTAAAACACTCACATTAACAGATACGATTGCGCCAGAATTAGGTATTACATATGATTACATATGTAGAGATACAATGCTCTCTCTCTTCTCCCTCTCTCTCTATACATATACATACACATTTTCGTTTATTTCAGCAGAGCAGATAATAAAAATCTGTTGTATTCCATTCACATGACTTTCTCTACTTCTGTGTAACAAATTATTGTTAATAAGCTTATTCCTCCATTTACTTCAAGCTAATCGAGAAAAAATTATCTGAAATAGTCTTTATTACTTGCTTCCTTGTAAGTAGAAGCAAAATATGGGAGTACCATAGGTTAAAGTGAAGTCAAAAGCTGGTTGCTATGTGACTGAAGTTCCTTTGTTTGTGTACGGACACGAGTTGACAAATTCCTGTATGAGAAAAGTACAAGTTTTTCAAAGCTGAAACCAAAAACAAGAAATATCTCAAAAACGATCAACTCCTCGAAAAAAATTTACAAAACATAAATTGTGTGTTTTAAGGTGCTATAAATTTTTTGTGTGGTAAGTTTTTGTCCATTTCTTACGGTATAGTAGTTATGCAAAATTCCTCCAAAATAAAGTAGTCTTCAGAGGCTATTCCCAGAAAATTTAAAATATACATATTATTTGTCAGGTAATTATCTTTAATATACGATATTTTAATCAAAATCGTTAGAGTCATTTTTGAGAAAATCAAATTTTTCGAAAAAAGCTCCATGTAAAGGGTAGTTGGGGTGCGGGGATTATCTTGAAAATCTTCGTGTCGCATCCTACCAAACTTAAATACCAAGTTTGGTATTTAACAATCTTTTCGTTTTTGAACTATGCTGTCCACAGACACACAGACATACTCACACGGACCTTTTTTCCAAAATGTTTTTTTTTGGACTCAGGGGTACCCAAAACATGTATTTTCGGTGAAATCTCAGTATCGAATTTTTGGGTGCAATACAATACCTTCTCTATACACTATGTACATAGTACGTGTAGAAAATCCATTCACATGAATTTTTCTACTAGTTCTCAAATAATTTCTTAAAAAATATTATTCTTCTTTCTACTTCATGCTTCCCGAGATAAGCATTAGCAGAATGATCTCATTGCTTAGTCTCGAGAAATAATACACTAGACTAAATCTATAGTCAAATCTTTTAAAAGCTGTCGCTATGCGATCGTAAATAAAATTCACTTTCTTGCATGGCCAGGAGTAAAACAAGTGAAACACGACCGACTTCCTGTTTCAGAAAAGTGTATTTTAAAATAGAAATCAATAAAAAGGAATATCTTGGAAATGTTTACTTTTGCAACAAGCATTTAAAGGGCATAAATTTGGGATTTGACGAGATCTATATTTTCTGTTTATTTTTACTTTCTCTATACATACTATGTACATAGTGTATAGAAAAGGTATTGCACTCCACCAAAAAATTCGATACCGAGATTTCACCGGAAATATATGTTTTGGGTCCCCTGTATCCAAAAAAAGTATTTTCAGAAAAAGGTCCGTGTGTGTGTCCGTGTGTGTGTCCGTGTGTACGTGAAAACGATAACCCAAAAACGAAAAGTCGGTGAAATACCCAACCTTTTATGTAGGTTTAGTAACTTCCAGGGATGCGACACGAAGATTTTGAGAAAAATCCCCCCACCCCAAACTACCCTTTGCATGGAATTTTTTCGAAAATTTTTATTTTCTAGAAAATATCTCTAAATATTTTCATTAAAATATAGTATATTAAAGATATTTATCTGACAAATAAAGTGTATATTTTGAATTTTCTGGGAATAGTCTCTGAAGACCACTTTATTCTGGGTCAAAGTTACGGAATTTTGCATAACTGCTAAAGCGTAAGAGATGGACAAAAACTTACCACACAACAAATGTAGAGCACTTTAAAACACACAATTTAGGTTATATACATTTTTTGAGTTGATTGTTTTTGAGATTTTTTTTTTTCTCATACTGGACTTTGTGAACTCCTGTCCATACGAACAAAGGAACTTCAGTCACATAGCAACCAGCTTTTGACTGTCAATTTAACCTATGGTACTTCCTCATTTCGCTTCTACTTACAAGGAAGCAAGTAATAAGACTCTTTCTGCTATTTTTTTCTCGATTAGCATGAAGCAAATATAAGCATAAGATTTTAATGATAATTTGTAGCAGAGATGTAGAGAAAGTCATGTGAATTGGACACATCAGATTTTTTGTCTATCTTTTACGGTTTACCAGTTATTGGAAAGCCATTCAGAATGAAAAGGAATTCAGATTCTGTTCTCAGTAAACTTGTTGTTCAAGATATTTTATTTTTCATGTAAATACAGTATTTTAATCAAAATCTTTAGAGCCATTTTCGAAAAAAAATCGAACATTTTTCCATATAGAGCGTATATTTACAGGAGATATTTTAGAAAATTATTGTACCTTGGGAAATACTAAACGAAAATACCAAGTTTGATATTTAACGGACTTTTAGAGTTATGCTGTCCACAGACACACACATACTGATATTTTTCTAAAAATGCTTTTGTTATTCAAGGCTCTCAAAACATATATTTCCAGTGATACCTCTGTATCTAATTTTTGGGTAGAATGCAATAATTTATCTGGCTGCTATGTAAATTGTCAATACGTGGTGGAAAACGTAAAGATTTTTACTGGTATAATTTTTTGAGGGATTTCTTAATGTTGACTGTCTAAGACATACTGAAACAGCAAATGCTTTGTTCTTAAACATAAACTTATAATTATAGTATTTAATGGTTTAAGGATTAGTAAAACACAAGTCAAGTATCAGAAGATTATTTTATTTATTTATTTTTTTTTTCCTTCCTCAGGGGTATGGCGCCTGAATGGCACACGTTGAAGCCAATTTGCTTGAATAAAAGTTTGAGAGTGAAGGGGAAAGGGACCGAAACCTACTCAAATTATGTCTACCGCCATCGCAAGCAGCTGTTTTCGAGTTCCTCGTATAAAAGAAAAAATCAGTAGCAGCATTTCTAGAAGACGGTCAACTAGATTCTGACTAAAAAGGTTTCATCCCACTCCTGCCACCAAACTGCCGGCCTCTCTTAATAATCCCAGCGAGTGGCACGTGCAAGTCAGGCGCCAGATCCAGTTGAGAGATACTACTCTCTCGAAAGGTCTGATTTTATTTTAGCGATCCTTACCTCAGAGAGTAATAAAACATTACTATGGATAAAAGCAGCTACGAAATGTTAGTATATGTTAAAGGTAGAATAACATACTTTTATATCAGCTTGCACGTCTAAAGTGATGCCAGCATTTCTTATATTCTTATGAATATCTTCTCAACTCTTATTTTACGCACCCAATATACAAAAACGTCATCAAAAACACTATAGTCAGCGATTTTGAAAAGAAATAATAATAGCTGTTTATAAATACAACAATCTTAAGTGTTTCATTCACATATCTGCAACAATTATTGTTAAAAAGCTTATTATTCTATTTTTACTTTGTCTATACTCACTAGGTACATAGTGAATAGAGAATGTATTGCACTCCACCAAAAAGTTCGATACCGAGATTTCACCGGAAATATATGTTTTAGGGTCCCCTGTATCAAAAAAAAAAAGTTTCAGAAAAAGGTGTGTGTCCGTGTGTCAGTGTGTCCGTGAGTCGGTGAACACGATAACTCAAAAACGAAAAGTCCGTAAAATATCAAACTTGGTATTTTCCAGGGATGCGACCGAAGATTTTGAGAAAAATCCCCCCACCCCAAACTACCCTTTACATGGAACTTTTTTCGAAAATTTTTAATTTCTAAAAAACGGCTCTAACGATTTTGATTAAAATATCTTATATTAAAGCTTATCTTTTATTTATTGCATGCTAATCGAGAAAAATTAGCTGAAATAGTCTTATTTTTTGCTTTATTGTAAGTAGAGGCGAAATAAGGGAGTACCATAGGTTAAAGTGAAAGCCAAAAGCTGGTTGCTATGTGACTGATGTTCCTTTGTTTGTATGGACAGGAGTTGATAAATTCCTGTATGAGAAAAGCATAAGTTTTTCAAAGCTTTAACCAAGAAAAAGGAATATCTCAAAAACGATCAACTCCACGAAAAAATGTATTTAACATAAATTGTGTGGTTTAACGTGCTCTACATTTTTTGTGGGTTAAGTTTTTGTCCATCTCTTACGGTTTAGTAGTTATGAAAAATTCATCCAGAATAAAGTAGTCTTCAGAGGCTATTCCCAGAAAATTCAAAATATACATATTATTTGTCAGGTAAATAACTTTAATATACGATATTTTAATCAAAATCGTTAGAGCCATTTTTTAAAAAATCAAAATTTTCGAAAAAAGTTCCAATTAAAGGGTAGTTTGGGGTGAGGGGATTTTTTTCAAAATATTCGTGTCGCATTCCTGGAAGACAATAAACTTAAATACCAAGTTTGGTATTTTACCGACTTTTCGTTTTTGAGTTATCGTGTTCACAGACACACGGACACACACACGCACCTTTTTCTGAAAATACTTTTTTTTTGTACACAGGGGCCCTAAAACATATATTCCGGTGAAATCTCGGTATCGAATTTTTTGGTGGAGTGCAATACATTCTCTATACACTATGTACATAGTGAGTATAGAGAAAGTAAAAATGGCTCTAACGATTTTAATTAAATCCCGTATATTACTGATATTTGCATACGAAATAAAATGTATATGTTGAATTTTCTGGGAATAGCCTCTGAAGAGTAGTTTATTCTGGATGAATTTTACTGAATTTTGAAAATCTGCTAAACCGTAAGAGCTGGACAAAAACTTACTCCACAAAAAGTGTAGAGCACATTAAAACACACAATTTATGTTATATACATTTTTTTCGTGGAGTTCGTCGTTTTTGAGACATTCCTTATTTTTGGTTTCAGCTATGAAAAACGTATACTTTTCTCATACAGAAACTTGTCAACTCCTATTCATATAAACAAAGGAACTTCATTGACATAGTAACCAGCTTTTGACTATCACTTTAACCTACGGTTGTCCCTTATTTCGCTTCTACTTACAAGGAAGCGAGTAATAAGACTACTTCTGCTATTTTTTTCTGTTTAGCATAAAGTAAATAGAAGTATAAGCTTTTTAAGAATAATTTGTTGCACGGATATAGAGAAAGTCATGTGAATGGAACACGTCAGATTTTTTTAAACCTTGCAGATCATATGTTTATTTATGTCAATCGAGTTGGTCAAGTGATTTCTTAATATGTTAGACTCAACATAGGTATTGTAGACTATATGTACTTTACACAGCTTGCTTAGGCCACGCCGTGACCGAGAGAACAGACCACTTGCCTCTCACCTAGACGGCCCGGGTTCCATCCCCAGCGCATGTCAGATTTGTGGTGGACTAAGCGACGCAGGGTCGGGTTTTCCCCGTCATCTCATTCCACCGTCATGTATCATCAGTGTCAGCGCCTGCGGTGCCAGAACAGTAAAAGCGGGCGTCAAACACTACAAAAAAAATCTGATGTGTACCATCACATGACATTCTCTATATCCCTGCAACAAATTATTCTTAAGAAGCTTATACTTCTATTTCTTCATGCTAATCTAGAAAAATTAGCAGAAATAGTCTTATTACGTTCTTCCTTGTAAGCAGAAAGGAAATAAGGGAGTAGCATAGGTTTAAGCGACAGTCAAAAGCTGGTTACTATGCGACTGAAGTTCCTTTGTTTGTATGGACATGAGTTGACAAATTCCTTTACGAGAAAAGTTAAGATTTTCAACCCTGAAAACAGAAACAAGGAATATCTCAAAAACAATCAACTCCACGAAAAAATGTGTATAACATAAATTGTGTGTTTTAAAGTGCTCTACATTTTTTGTATGGTAAGTTTTTGTCCATCTCTTACGGTTTAGCAGTTATGCAAATTCCGTAAAATTGACCCAGAATAAAGTAGTCTTCAGAGGCTATTCCCAGAAAATTCAAAATATACATTTTATTTGTCAGGTAAACATCTTTAATATACGATATTTTAATCAAAATCGTTAGAGCCTTTTTTTAGAAAACTAAAATTTTCGAAAAAAGTTCTATGTAAAGGGTAGTATGGGGTGGGGGGTTTTTTTCTCAAAATCTTCGTGTCGCATACCTGGAAGATTCTAAACTTAAATACGAAGTTTGGTATTTTACCGACCTTTCGTTTTTGAGTTATCGTGTTCAAAGACACACTGACACACGGACACACACACGGACCTTTTTCTGAAAATACTTTTTTTTAGTTAAAGGGGACCCTAAAACATATATTTCCAGTGAAATCTCGGTATCGAATTTTTTGATGGAGTGTAATACCTTCTCTATACACTATGTACATAGTTCGTATAGAGAAAGTAAAAAACAACAACAAAAACCAGCAGGTTTAATGCGGGACTATAGTGGCAATTCTCAGAGATCCGTAATGAATGACTGAATTTCGCGCTAAATTTTTAATTTCTTTTTTTAGCTTAACGTCCTTTAACATGGTTGGTCATATTGGACGATGAATGAAATTGGTGAAACGATGCTCAAATATCTCGGGGTCCATGGAGCTTAAAGGTACTCGACATTCGGCTTCTCAGGATAAGGGAAAACCCTGAAAAAAAACCTTATCCATGTAACTCACCCTAAGCGAGATTCGAACTCACAATCTTTTTGAATTTTTAATTTATTTGCAATTTACATATTAATTTATATTTATTATTTGAGCAAATAAAACAAAAGCCGGTGAGATGTGTCGAACGCAGATTTGAGTCGTTTCTAATGATGAACTGTGGATGTTGGCAACCCTGTAATTGTGACAAGTGAAGCTCTGGCACTGACCTTGTTGGGCACCCATCCATTTTCGCGCGTACAAAGAACAGTTTGGCGAAAATGAATGAGCTTGCAAATGTAATGTTTTGTATGCAGCAGTATATTTCACGGTTGCGATGGCTTGGTGGTCCCTCTCATTGCGCGATACCCCGCTTAACTTTTTGTTTCATTGCCGTCCGTCCAATGACGTCGAAGATTGATTACTGCTATCGCGTATATTTGATGGGTTCTCGGTCTTTGCAATTCCTCTTTCTGCCGTTCTTCCGCTCCCCTTTCTCCAGCATCATCGTTGTTCCCGCGTTCATCTTCCTTCTCTATTTTATAGCCTGTCATAGATTTTGTCCGTCGTGTTCCTCTTCGTCTCTCAATTAATTCTCTCCAGTCCTTGAAACGCATCGTATTTCTTTTCTGCAGCAAGAATATCTGTATCAGCGTTTCTTAACCACGTCTTGCTTTTCTCCATTAGATTAATGTATCTTGTACCTAAGCCATGTTCTGCCTGCTAAAAATTAACCTCTTTAGAGATTCATTTTAGCTACTTCCATTAGCTCCAAACGTCAAAAATCTATTGTGTACCATTCACATGACTTTCTCTACATCTCTGCAACAAATTATTCTTAAAAGCTTCTATTTACTTCATGCTTATCAGTAAAAAGATAGCAGAAATAGCCATATTACTTGCTTCCTTGTAAGTAGAAGCGAAATAAGGGAGTACCATAGGTTAAAGTGACAATCAAAAGCTGGTTGCTATGTCACTGAAGATCCTTTGTTTGGACCGCAGTTGACAAATTCCTGTATGAGAAAAGTATGTTTTTCATAGCAGAACCCAAAAAATAAGGAATGTCTCAAAAACGATGAACTCCACGAAAAAAATGTATATAACATAAATTGTGTGTTTTAACGTGTTCTACATGTTTTGTATAGTAAGTTTTTGTCCATCTCTTACGGTTTAGCAGTTATTCAAAAGTAAGTAAAATTCATCCCGAATAAACTACTCTTCAGAGGCTATTCCCAGAAAATTCAAGATATACATCTTATTTGCCAGGTAAATGTCTTTAATATACGAAATTTTAATCAAAATCATTAGAGCCATTTTGAGAAAATTGAAATTTTCGAAAACATTTCCATGTAAAGGGTAGTTTTCGGTGGGGGGGATTTTACTCAAAATCTTCCTGTCGCATCCCTGAAAGTTACTAAACTTAAATACCAAGTTTGGTATTTTACCGACTTTTCGTTCTTGAGTTATCGTGTTCAGAGTCTCACGGACCTTTTTTTTTTTTTTAGATAAAGGGGACCCTAAAACATATATATTTCCTGTGAAATCTCGGTATCGATTTTTTGGGTGCATTTTGTACATATGGGACTAGAGAAAGTAAAAATGAGAAGCAGTGCATGATTTGGACTTTTAAACCACTCGGCCACCGGAAGGTTTACAGTACTCATGAGTAGTTACTCTGTCAGTCACATTTCATTTTTCGGGTGCATTGTGAACACAGCTTTTACGAAGATACACGAAGCTCTTCGATCGACGCTTGGAATTTGGGTATGACTCATTTTTTGTGTCCATGGCTGTACATGCGAGTGGTAAAGAAGGAAATAAAATCATTTCTGTAACGTTTAATAGGGAGAAAATATAAGTATTATACGCGCACCTTTTCCTGGACGCTCGACTCTGTTTTCGTTGCTTTCACGCAATTTCGGAAACAGCATGAAGGCCGCTACACACCCTGACAACTTGTGGCTTCAATGCTAAATTATCATTCTGTCTGTGGATCCTACATTTCACCACATACACATGCGCTGTGTTTTGTATAATAACTCAGCTAGTTCGGTGACCTATTTATCATAATGGTTAAGGGACTCAAGAAAAAGAACTTTCTTTAGTTGACAATATTTTGGAAAGACAGACAAAAAGGACTCATTTTTACGTGGATTTTGTCTCTTTGTGGAATCAAAGGTAATGAAGCAGAAGACAAAGAAGCAACTCGACTAGCAGAAGTTACGAGACATTCAGTGCCTTAAAGTGACATCATAAAACACTTTAACAGGCAACTTAGAGCAAAATGGAACCAGACATGTAGTAAAAATCCACCAATAAAGTTACGTATGGTAAGGAAAGATGACGTCACCAATCCTTGCCCCGTACGTTCACTGAAGAGGAAAGAACAAGTGAATATCACAAGATCACGAATAGGACATACTAAACTGCCGGTCCCCATGGCCACGCTCGCTAAAGCGTCTCGCTTTGGTGCTTCGTGGGCAGGTGATCGTGGGTTCGAGTCCCGCCTTGGGCATGGGTGTTATCTGATCAGACTCCGTTACTGTTTCATTAAAAAAAAAAAACTAACCCATTCATACATCTTCACCAAAGACAACCCACCTCAATGTGAAGTCTGCAACACACAACTCACCATTAAACACTTGTTTACAGAATGCAGAAGCTCTACAGCTTCAACACTGAGTACTCCACAAAAATTCAAGCAAGTTCTACTCTCTCTAAGCATAAAACTGGATTTCAAACTCTAATGTACAATTCACAATATTTTAAATATATGTAAAACTGACTTTTAACAGCAATGTACCTTTTCAAAATATTTTATTTAAATGTATGTAAAACTTGCTATTCTAATGTCATTTTAATTCCCAGACCTGTGTTTAATATGTAAATAATTCCATTGTAATATAATGAATTCAATTGTTATAACTATTGTATGGTCGCGATATGACCTAGGAGTTAAAGCGACCTAAAATAAGTAAATTAAAAAAAATATTTTGGAACGAGACGCGGGCAACCTCTGTCTTTTTTCCCCGGGTCCTCTCTGCCTCGTAAGTCTAGCACTCAAGAAAAAGTGCGCGAAGAGTGTAAGAATATTTTGTATAACATTGGGCAAATGAAACACATCAGATTTTTTTGAACGCCAACAATTACGGTTGTTGTCCCACTGACGTCATTAAATTTTAATTTCCCTACTTAGTACATAGTACATAGGTAGGTAGAGAAGGTATGCATTTCACCAAAAAAATTGATACTGTAATTTCACTAGAAATACACGTTTTACGGCCTCCAGCATCAGAAAGAAAAATTATGTTTATAAAAAGGACCGTGTGTCGTGAAAACGATAACTTATAAATAAAAATCTGATGTGTACCATTTACATGACTTTCTCTATATTATAGGCTTATACTTCTATTTACTTCATGTTAATCAGACTAAAATAGCAGAAACATTCTTATTACTTGGTTCCTTGTTGCTATTATTGCTTTGTTCCTTGCTGGTTGCTATGTCACTGAAGTTCCTTTCTTTGTATGGAAGCAGTTGACAAATTCCTATATGAGAAAAGTATAAGTTCTAATAGCAGAAGCAAAAAACAAAAATATGACTCAAAAACGATGAATCCACGAAATAAATGTAGGTAACATAAATTATGTGTTTCAACGTGCTCTACATTTTTCGTGTAGTAAGTTTTTGTCCATCTCTTACGGTTGAGCAGTTTTTCAAAATTCCGTAAAATTCATCCAGAATAAACTACTCTTCAGAGGCTATTCCCAGAAAATTCAAGATATACATTTTATTTGTCAGGTAAATATCTTTAATATACGAAATTTTAATAAAAATCGTTAAACCAGTTGTAAGAAAATCAACATTTTCGAATAAAGTTCCATATAAAGGGCAGTTTGGTGTGGGGGGATTTTTTTTTTTCAAAATCTTCGTGTCGCATCCCTGGAAGATACTAAACTTAAATACCAAGTTTGGTATTTTACCGACTTTTCGTTTTTGAGTTATCGTGTTCACAGACACACGGACACACGGACCTTTTTGTAAAAATGCTTTTTTTGGATACAGGGGACCCTAAAACATATCTTTCCGTTGAAATCTCGGTATCGAATTTTTGGAGTGCAATACCTTCTCTATACACTATGTACATGGTGCGTATAGAGAAAGTAAAAAGTACGTGAAATACCAAATTTGAATCTAAGTTCAGCGTCTTCCGCGGATGCGACACGACGAAACTGTCCTTTACTTGGAAAAAGTTTCGATATTTTTTATTTTTTTCAAAAATGGTTTGATTAAAATACCGTATAGTAAACATACTTAAATGACAAATAAAATGTATATCTAGAATGTTTTATGAATAGTTTCTAAAACTGTAGATAACTGTACATAAAAACGTAGATCTCGTTAAAATACGCAATTTATGCCTTTTACTACTTTTTTGTTGTGTTAACAGTTTCCGAGATATTCCTTGTTATTAGTTTCAATTTTAAAATGCAAATGGATTTGAATTTTAATTACAATGATACCCCCTTATTTCTTATCCACTTATAAGGAAGTAAGTAATAACAGAATTTTCTTAATGTTTATTTTGATTAGCATGAAGTAGATATGGGTTTAGGAATAATTTATTACAAATAGGTAGAGAAAGGTATTTGAATGGAACACATCAAAGTTCTCTTTGTTTATTTTAGCAGCAGATAATCTGATGATGATGAAATGAGAAGTATAATTTGACAGAATGATCCCAGACTGGCGTAGCACACGACGATATACATGATATATAACTTGTCGTCAGTTGCAACAAGCTTTGAAGTATAACTCTCGCATAGCATTATTTCATCCTTGTCAACGATTAACACGCGTCCGCAAGTGATTCAATCCTGTTGTATGGAACATGTTATGTGTGTGTGATACAGGTCAATCAACTGTCAGAAACTTACTCTCATATCAATACTAATTCGGTCAATAGCAAAACATGCTGAAAATCTTACAGTACGACTGCAGTACAATGGCATTCATTTCTGAAGAAAATTGTTATATGACTTAATCCATAATTGCCTGCATTAATATACTATATATGCAGTTTTTCCTTTAATTCAACTTTAAAGCTAGAGTTCTGGTAAACATTTATGGGAATAAACCTATAAAATTATTATATAAAATAACAAAGAAAATAAAAATAAAAATAAATCTAGATCCTTTATTAATCTTTAATACTTTTAAACCAGTTTTCAGGAAAAACTGGTTCAAATGACCATGAGTGTTATGTGATCCATTCAAGGCCAAATGTTGCAAGTTTAAATCCCAGTGACTGTGGTAAAGGACGGGGAGAGCCCAAGTAAAATAATCGGTGTACTACTTGAAAACTAATTGAGTTACATTTGACTGTAGTTATGTCAGTTCTATTCTTTTGTTTGTTTCAAAATGTGACTGCAATTTTAGGGCAAAAATCTGATGTGTTCCATTCTTTACAACTCTGTAATAAATTATTGTTAAAAAGCTTACGCTTCTATTTACTTCCTGCTAATCAAGAAAAAATTAGCAGAAATAGTCTTATTACTTGCTTTCTTGTAACTAGAAGCGAAATAAGGGAGTACCATAGGTTAAAATGATAGTTAAAAGCTGGTTGCTAGGTGACTGATATTCCTTTGTATGGACACGAGTTCACTAAGTCCTGTATGAGAAAAGCATAATTTTTATAGCTGAAACCAAAAACAAGGAATATCTCAAAAACAATCAACTCCACGAAAAAAAGTATTTAACATAAATTGTGTGTTTTAAAGTGCTCTACATTTGTTTTGTGGTAAGTTTTTGTCCATCTCTTACGGTTTAACAGTTATGCAAAATTCCGTAAAATTGACCCAGAATAAAGTAGTCTTCAGAGGCTATTCCCAGAAAACTCAAAATATACATTTTATTTGTCAGATAAATATCTTTAATATACGATATTTTAATCAAAATCGTTAGAGCCACTTTTTAGAAAATCAAAATTTTTGAAAAACGTTCCATGTAAAGGGTAGTTGGGGGTGGAGGGAGTTTTCTCAAAATCTTCGTGTCGCATCCCTGGAAGCTACTAAACTTAAATACCAAGTTTGGTATTTTACCAACTTTTCGTTTTTGAGTTATCGTGTTCACAGACACACGGACACACACAGACCTTTTTCTGAAAATATTTTTTTTGGATACAGGGGACCCTAAAACATATATTTCCGGTGAAATCTCGTAACGAATTTTTTGGTTGGAGTGCAATACCTTCTCTATACAGTACAGTATAAAACAGTCTTGATTACTTGTCGTTTATGGTTGAAGGTTAGTATAACATGAAATTAATCCTAGAGTACAACTTTTTATTTATTTTTATTTAATGTCGTCTAACTAGACAGGTCTTATAGAGACAACATCATGTAACAATGAGAGATTTTATAATACAATATTTACACATTAAATTAATAATTATATCTAGCTTGTAACAATTATTGGAATTCTAACAATAATACTTATATATGTAGAATATCATACAAAGTGTATTTAAAGTATATAATATTTTGCAGTGCAGTTGTAAGTTTAGAATCTTTTATGTATTTAAACAATGATAATAATTTGTTTGGTTTGTCGAGTGCTGCCTGAAGATCTGGAGGAATTTGGTGGCTGGTTCTGTCCTTAGAATAGTGGGCACATTCCGTTCTGATGTGCTTCACTGACAGCCTCTGGCTGCAATGTTCACAGGATGGTGGTTTCTGTTTGGTGAATACACAGTCATGAGTTAGTTTAGTATGCCCAGTTCTTAGTCTGGTGAGTATCATCTGTTGATGCCGGCTGAGAGTTTTGTATATTTTAATAAATGATGTGTTACTTTTTACTTTCTCTAGCCCCGTATGTACAATGTACATAGGGATAGAGACGTATTGTATTCCACCCAAAATTCGATACTTCACCGGAAAGATATGTTTTAGGGTCCCCTGTATCCAAAAAAAAGTATTTTTAGAAAAAGGTCCGTGTGTCAGTGTGTCCGTGTGTCAGTGTGTCCGTGTGTCCGTGTGTCCATGTGTCCGTGTGTTCGTGTGTCAGTGTGTCCATGTGTGTCCATGTGTGTCCGTGTGTCAGCCTGTCCGTGTGTTCGTGTGTCAGTGTGTCCATGTGTGTCCGTGTGTGTCCGTGTGTCAGCGTGTCCATGTGTGTCCGTGTGTGTCCATGTGTGTCCGTGTGTTCGTGTGTTCGTGTGTCAGTGTGTCCATGCGTCCGTGTGTTCGTCTGTCAGTATGTCCGTGTGTCCGTGTGTCAGTGTGTCCGTGTGTCCGTGTGTGTCCGTGTGTGTTCGTTTGTCTGTGTGTCAGTGTGTCCATGTGTGTCCGTGTGTGTCCATGTGTGTCCGTGTGTTCGTGTGTTCGTGTGTCAGTGTGTCCATGCGTCCGTGTGTTCGTCTGTCAGTATGTCCGTGTGTCCGTGTGTCAGTGTGTCCGTGTGTCCGTGTGTGTCCGTGTGTGTTCGTTTGTCTGTGTGTCAGTGTGTCCATGTGTGTCCGTGTGTGTCCATGTGTGTCCGTGTGTTCGTGTGTTCGTCTGTCAGTATGTCCGTGTGTCCGTGTGTCAGTGTGTCCGTGTGTCCGTGTGTCCGTGTGTGTGTCTCAGTGTGTCAGTGTGTGTTCGTTTGTCCGTGTGTCAGTGTGTCAGTGTGTCCATGTGTCCGTGTGTGTTCGTTTGTCCGTGTGTCAGTGTGTCCATGTGTCCGTGTGTCCGTGTGTCCGTGTGTGTGTCTCAGTGTGTCCGTGTGTGTCCGTGTGTGTTCGTTTGTCCGTGTGTCAGTGTGTCCGTCTGTCCGTGTGTCAGTGTGTCCATGTGTCCGTGTGTGTTCGTTTGTCCGTGTGTCCGTGTGTCCGTGTGTGTCCGTGTGTGTTCGTTTGTCCGTGTGTCAGTGTGTCCGTCTGTCCGTGTGTCAGTGTGTCCATGTGTCCGTGTGTGTTCGTTTGTCCGTGTGTCAGTGTGTCCGTCTGTCCGTGTGTCAGTGTGTCCATGTGTCCGTGTGTGTTCGTCTGTCAGTGTGTCCGTGTGTCCGTGTGTTCGTCTGTCAGTGTGTCCGTGTGTTCGTCTGTCAGTGTGTCCGTGTGTCCGTGTGTTCGTTTGTCCGTGTGTCCGTGTGTTCGTCTGTCAGTGTGTCCGTGTGTTCGTTTGTCCGTGTGTCCGTGTGTCCGTGTGTCCGTGTGTCCGTGTGTTCGTCTGTCAGTGTGTCCGTGTGTCCGTGTGTCCGTCTGTCAGTGTGTCCGTGTGTCCGTGTGTTCGTGTGTCAGTTTGTCCGTGTGTTCGTGTGTTCGTGTGTTCGTGTGTTCGTTTGTTCGTGTGTCCGTGTGTCAGTTTGTCAGTGTGTCCGTGTGTTCGTGTGTTCGTGTGTCCGTGTGTTCGTGTGTCAGTTTGTCCGTGTGTTCGTGTGTTCGTGTGTTCGTGTGTCCGTGTGTTCGTGTGTCAGTTTGTCCGTGTGTTCGTGTGTTCGTGTGTCAGTTTGTCCGTGTGTTCGTGTGTTCGTGTGTCAGTTTGTCCGTGTGTTCATTTGTCCGTGTGTCAGTTTGTCCGTGTGTTCGTGTGTTCGTGTGTTCGTTTGTTCGTGTGTCCGTGTGTTCGTTTGTTCGTGTGTCCGTGTGTCAGTTTGTCAGTGTGTTCGTGTGTCAGTTTGTCCGTGTGTTCATTTGTCCGTGTGTCAGTTTGTCCGTGTGTTCGTGTGTTCGTGTGTTCGTTTGTTCGTGTGTCCGTGTGTTCGTTTGTTCGTGTGTCCGTGTGTCAGTTTGTCAGTGTGTTCGTGTGTCCGTGTGTTCGTGTGTTCGTGTGTTCGTTTGTTCGTGTGTTCATTTGTCCGTGTGTTCGTGTGTTCGTGTGTTCGTTTGTCCGTGTGTTCATTTGTCCGTGTGTCAGTTTGTCCGTGTGTTCGTGTGTCCGTGTGTCAGTTTGTCAGTGTGTTCGTGTGTCCGTGTGTTCGTGTGTTCGTGTGTTCGTTTGTTCGTGTGTTCGTGTGTTCGTTTGTTCGTGTGTCCGTGTGTCAGTTTGTCAGTGTGTTCGTGTGTTCGTGTGTCCGTGTGTTCGTGTGTCAGTTTGTCAGTGTGTTCGTGTGTTCGTGTGTTCGTGTGTCCGTGTGTTCGTGTGTCAGTTTGTCAGTGTGTTCGTGTGTTCGTGTGTTCGTGTGTTCGTGTGTCAGTTTGTCAGTGTGTTCGTGTGTTCGTGTGTTCGTGTGTCCGTGTGTTCGTGTGTCCGTGTGTTCGTGTGTCAGTTTGTCAGTGTGTTCGTGTGTCAGTTTGTCCGTGTGTCCGTGTGTTCGTGTGTCAGTTTGTCAGTGTGTTCGTGTGTTCGTGTGTCAGTTTGTCAGTGTGTTCGTGTGTCCGTGTGTCAGTTTGTCAGTGTGTTCGTGTGTCCGTGTGTTCGTGTGTTCGTGTGTTCGTTTGTTCGTGTGTTCGTGTGTTCGTTTGTTCGTGTGTCCGTGTGTCAGTTTGTCAGTGTGTTCGTGTGTTCGTGTGTCCGTGTGTTCGTGTGTCCGTGTGTTCGTGTGTCAGTTTGTCAGTGTGTTCGTGTGTTCGTGTGTTCGTGTGTCCGTGTGTTCGTGTGTCAGTTTGTCAGTGTGTTCGTGTGTCAGTTTGTCCGTGTGTCCGTGTGTTCGTGTGTCAGTTTGTCAGTGTGTTCGTGTGTTCGTGTGTTCGTGTGTTCGTGTGTCAGTTTGTCAGTGTGTCCGTGTGTCCGTGTGTTCGTGTGTCAGTTTGTCCGTGCGTCCGTGTGTTCGTCTGTCAGTGTGTCCGTGTGTTCATTTGTCCGTGTGTCAGTGTGTCCGTGTGTCAGTGTGTCCGTGTGTCTGTGTGTGTAATTTTTTCTCGATTTGCAGGAAGTAAATAGAAGCAAAAGCTTTTTAAAAATAATTTATTGCAGAGATATAGAAAAAGTCATGTCAATGGAACACATCAGATTTTTATGTTCCCTTTTCTGAGAAACCAATAGTAGCAAATGGCTGAAACTTTTACTACATATAAAGACATTCTGCCTTATACCACTGAACTAGCGGAATTAAGCCACCTAAGATAATTCTGATTTGTAAAATGTTACCTGTAACAAAATTTATACCTAAATTTTTCAAGCAATATACTCAATTTTTACTTTCTCTATACGCACTATATACATAGTGTATAGAGAAGTTATTGCACTCCACACAAAAATTTGATACCGAGATTTCAACGGAAATATATTTTTTAGGGTCCCCAATATCCAAAAAAAGCATTTTCACAAAAAGGTCCGTGTGTCAGTGTGTCCGTGTGTCAGTGTGTCCGTGTGTCTGTGAACACGATAACACAAAAACGAAAAGTCGGTAAAATACAAAACTTGGTATTTAGGTTTAGTATCTTCCAGGGGTGCGACACGAAACCCCCCCCCCCAACTACCCTTTACATGGAACATTTTTCGAAAATTTTGACTGTCTCAAAAATGGCTCTAACGGTTTTGATTAAAATTTCGTATGTTAAAGATATTTACCTGACAAACAAAATGTATATCTTGAATTTTCTGGGAATAGTCTCTGAATAGTAGTTTATTTAGGATTAATTTTACTGAATTTTGAATAACTATTAAACCGTAAGAGATGGACAAAAACTTCCTACATAGAAAATGTAGAGCACGTTAAAACACACAATTTATGTTATATACATTTTTTCGTGGAGTTCGTCGTTTTTGTGACATTCCTTATATTTGGTTTCTGCTACGAAAAACGTATACTTTTCTCGTACAGGAACTTGTCAACTCCTATCCATATAAACAAAGGAACTTCATTGACATAGCAACCACTTTTGACTATCATTTTAACGTATGGTAGTCCCTTATTTCGCTTCTACTTACAAGGAAGCGAGTAATAAGACTATTTCTGCTCATTTTTTCTGATTAGCATAAAGTAAATAGAAGTATAATAAGAATAATTTGTTTCAGGGATATGGAGAAAGTCATGTGAATGGTACACATCATATTTTTAAAAAATGTATTACACTTGAAAATATAACTATACTTCAGTGTATGTGATGATTATATTATACAAGTGTGCAAAATTTGAGTCATGTAGCCTTTAAGAAAAAGAAACATATGTTTCAAAAAATCTGATGTTACATTCACATGACTTTCTCTATATCCCTGCAACAAATAATTCTTATTATACTTCTGTTTACTTTATCCTAATCAGAAAAAATGAGCAGAAATAGTCTAATTACTCGCTTCCTTGTAAGTAGAAGCGAAATAAGGGACAACCATAGGTTAAAGTGGTAATCAAAAGCTGGTTGATATGTCAATGAAGTTCCTTTGTCTATATGGATAGGAGTTGACAAGTTCCTGTATGAGAAAAGTATACGTTTTTCATAGCAGAAACCAAAAATAAGGAATGTCACAAAAACGACGAACTCCACGAAAAAAATGTATATAACATAAATTGTGTGTTTTAATGTGCTCTACAATTGTTGTGCAATAAGTTTCTGTCCATCTCTTACGGTTTAGCAGTTATTCAAAATTTAGTAAAATTCATTCAGAATAAACTACTCTTCAGAGGCTATTCCCAGAAAATTCAAGATATGCATTTTATTAGTCAGGTAAATATGTTTAATATGCGAAATTTTAATCAAAATCGTTAGAGCCATTTTTGAGAAAATCAAAATTTTCGAAAAAAGTTCCATGTAAAGGGTAGTTGGGGGGGGATTCTTCTCAAAATCTTCGTGTCGCATCCCTGGAAGATACTTAACTTAAATACCAAGTTTGGTATTTTACCGACTTTTCGTTGTTGAGTTATCGTGTTCACAGACACACGGACACACGTACACACACATACACACACGGACCTTTTTGTGAATATGCTTTTTTTGGATATTGGGGTCCCTAAAACATATTTCCGGTGAAATCTCGGTATCGAATTTTTGGTGGAGCGCAATACTTTCTCTATACACTATGTACATAGTGCGTATGGAGAAAGTAATTAGCATATTAGCTTATTTGCTTCCTTGTAAGTGGAAGTGAAGTAAGGGAGTACCATAGTTTAAAGAAATATTCAAAAGCTGGTTATGTGACTGAAGTTCCTTGGTTATTTGGTACCAAACATCAAGGAATACCTAAAAAAACTATCTCCACGAAAAAACTGTATTGAACAAAAATTGTGTATTTAAATGTGCTCTATATTTTTTGTGTGCTAGGTTTTTGTCCATGTCTTACGGTTTACCACTTATGCAGAATTCCGATGAATTCACCCAGAATAAAGTAGTCTTCAGAGACTATTCCCAGAAAATTCAAGATATACATTTTATTTGTCAGGTAAATATCTTTAATATACGATATTTTAATCAAAATCGTTAGAGTCAATTATGAGAAAATCAAAATTTTTGAAAAAAGCTTCATGTAAAGGGTAGTTGGGTTGGATTTTCTTGAAATTCTTCATGTCGCATCCTTGGAATATACCAAATTTAAATATCAATTTGGTATTTAACGGTCTTCTCGTTTTTGAGCTATGCTGCCCACAGGCACATACACACATACACACAGACAGTCAAACACACACAGGGATATTTTTCTAAAAATGCTTTTCTTGGATTCAGGGGAACCCAAAACATGTATTTCCGGTGAAAACCCGGTATCGAATTTTTGGGTGCATTACAGTACTTTTTCTATATATTATGCACATGGTGCGTATAGAGAAAGTAAAAAAGTATTTTTGAGTTGATTGCAATTAACTCGACCGGAGGTATAACGGAGTGTAGAGTTTCATATTCTCCAGCAGCAATTTTTCACGGAGCGTTTACATCAATTCATATATATAAAGCAAGGGAACACATCAAAATCATCGACTTAATCTCCAAAAACATACAAATTATTATTTTGTTATAAATCATTGAATATACTACCATATTAACTGGAGCATCTTCATTAAATGGTTTCGCTCTCTAAGCCTAAACACTTAAAGAAGCACGTTTAAAAGGCACAGGAGCTTCCCTGCTGCAAAGGTTCAACCACAAGATCTTTGTTATGCAGAAACAAAAGAGCGTGGGTGTAATTAACTGTAATTAAGTCGGCCACTTAGGTCATGTGACTGCTTCTCAAAAGCTTCCCGTGTGAATACAAATCAGGGAATTTGGAAATCAACTTAATTCTGTTTTATCGACAACTCGCCACTTCTAATGCAAATTGTATAAAGATGTCCCTAAAAGACAATTAGCTGGTGTAGCCTGAGAAAGTTCACGAGTTTTTGCTTTTCCCTTTTTACTTTCTCTACACGTACTATGTACAATGTGTATAGAGAAGGTATTGCATTCCACCCAAAAATTCGATACCAAGATTTGACTGGAAATACTGCTTTGGGTCCCCATGAATCCAAAAAAGGCATTTTCAGAAAAAGGTCCGAGTGTATCTATGTATGTGTCTGTGTGAATGGAGACAGCATAGCTCAAAAACAAAAAGATTAGCATGAAGTAAATAGAAGCATAATCTTTTAAGAATACTTTGTTGCAGAGATGTAGAGAAAGTCATGTGAATGTAACATAACAGATTTTTCTACATTCTGTACTCCCGATAAACATTAGCAGAAAGGTGATAATTTTAATTGTTTTTTCTCAGGAACCGATAGAGTTGGATAGGTAGAGTTAGACTGAAAAATTCAATGCCATAGCTGGGATTTGAACCACCAGTACTGGGATTAAAGTACTTACAACATTGTGAATTGCCATCGGGGTTATCATTTCAAAATAATTTGAGATCACCTTGTAGTTTACCGGGAAACATGCGAGTCAGTTGAGAAATTAAATGATATGCCAGTATGTTGCCATGGTAGCTCAGTGGCAGAGCAACCAGCTAGAGATCGGGAGATCCGTAGTTCAAATCCCGGCTATGGCTTTGAATTTTTCAATTGACTCTATCTATCCTTTAGCATAAATGGCTGTATTAGTCAAAACTTTAAGCTTGTCGCTATGTGAAACAATAGAGATAAAACAAAACATAACTTCACGTTTGAGAAAATGATAAATTTAAACCAATAACAAAGATTATCTATAAAACGGTTAACTATACAAAAAAATATATATCACATAAGATGTGTGTTTTAACGGGGCCTACATTTTTACATTCTCTAGCCCCATATGTACAATGTACATAGGGATAGAGAAGTATTGTATTCCACCCAAAAATTCGATACCTAGATTTCACCGGAAATACATGTTTTAGGACCCCCTGTATCCAAAAAAAAGCATTTTCAGAAAAAGGTCCGTGTGTGTGTGTCCGTGTGTCTTTGAACACGATAACTCAAAAACGAAAAGTAGCTAAAATACCAAACTTGGTATTTAAGTTTGGTATCGTCCAAGGATGCGACACTAAGATTTTAAAAAATATCCTTCCACCCCTAACTACCCTTTACTCTGAAAAAAAAAATTCGCAGATTTTGATTTCCTTAAAAATGGCTCAAACGATTTTGATTCAAATCTCTTGCATTAAGACATTTACTTGTGAAATAAAATGTAAACTTGAATTTTTTTGGGAATGGCCTCTGTAGATTTCTTTATTCTGAATGAATTTTACGGAATTTTGCATAACCCCTAAACCGTAAGAAATGGACAAAAACTTACTACAGAAAAAATGTAGAACACAAAACACACGATTTATGTTATATACATTTTTTCGTGGAGCTGATCGTGTTTTATATATTTTTTGTTTTTGGTTTCAGCTTTAAAAAACTTATACTTTTCTCATTTCGCTTGTACTTACAAGGAAACCAGTGATAAGGCTATTTCTGCTAATTTGTTCTCGAGTAGCATAAAGTAAATTGAAGCATAAGCTTTTTAAAAATAATTTGTTGCAGAGATGTAGAGAAAGTCATGTGAATGCAACACATCAGATTTTTTTGCTGCTTCTAGGCGTATTTCAAATGGCTGACCTGACCGCTTATATGCAGTTGGAGGTCAGGCAAGGTGACCAATTATTCATATATCTGATGGAAAAACGGAGTTACGTGGGCCACCACTGAAGGAAGTCACGTGACGTACTTGCAAAGTAAACTGAGGTGACAGTAAAAAGGTTTGCATCATCGCCTGGCACTATCCAGTGACGTCTGCATAGATATTTAATGGGAAAACGGGGTAACTTACTTCACCATAGAAGGAACAAACATGGAAATACGTGATATAAAATCTGATGTGTACCATCCACATGACTTTCTCTACATCTCTGCAAGAAATTTTAGTTAAAAAGCTTCTACATGTTAATCGAGAAACATTAGCAGAAATAATCTTATTATTTGCTTCCTTGTAAGTAGAAGCGAAATGAGGGAGTACCATAGGTTAAATTGATAGCCAAAAGCTGGTTGCTATGTAACTGAAGTTCCTTTGTTTGTATGAACAGGAGTTAAATAATTCCT
This sequence comes from Hymenopus coronatus, assembly GCA_030762935.1. NCBI lineage: Eukaryota > Metazoa > Arthropoda > Insecta > Mantodea > Hymenopodidae > Hymenopus > Hymenopus coronatus. The sequence goes on from CM060893.1 coordinate 19,092,192, forward strand.
GTATGAGAAAGGTATGTTTTTCAAAGCAGAACCAAAAAACCAAGAATATCTTTAAAATGATCAACTCCACGAAAAAAATGTATATGACATTAATTGTGTGTTTTATACCGAGCTACATTTTCTGTAGAGTAAGTTTTTGTCTGTCTCTTACGGTTTATCAGTTATGAACTATTCCGTAAAATTCATCCAGAATAAAGTAGTCTTCAGAGGCTTTTCCCAGAAAATTCAAGATATACATTTTATTTGTCAAATAAATATCTCTAATATTTGACATTTTAATCAAAATCTTTAGAGCTATTTTTAAGAAAAAAATGTTCCATAAGGGTAAATACCAAGTTTGGTACTTAACGGTCTTTTCGTTTATTGAGCTATGCTGTCCACAGACACACAGAGCATACCCACACACGTACCTTTTTGTAAAAATTCTTTTCTTGGATTAAGGGGGACCCAAAACGTATATATTTCCGATGAAAACCTTGAATCAAATTTTGGGTGCAATACAATACCTTCTCTATACACTATGTACATAGTACGTGTAGAGAAAGTAAAAATGGGGTAACTTAGCTCACCATAGAAGGGATAAAAATGGCAGTGCGTGATATATAAAACAATAGAATAATAATAATAATAATAATAATAATAATAATAATAATAATAATAATAATAATAATAATAATAATACTGCCCGTCTGGATAGTGTGGTGGTAGCGTGAGTTTGAATCTCGCTTAGAGTGAGTTACCCGGATAAGGTTTTTTTCGGGGTTTTCCCTTATTCTGAGAAGAATAATCAGGTGACTTATATACGAATTGCATGCTGAGTCTTATAGCTCAGTTTAACGGAATAAATCGGAGTTTTAAACTCGTAGGTATTTGTAAGCAGTATTATTCCTTTTAAGTATAAATGTATTATGTCATTTAACTTATTAGCATGGTATTACATCACTGCGCGCATTGCTATCTTGTACCGCGGTCCACTGACCACGTGGATCGGTTTTGGCGGGGATCAACATAAGAGTGAATAGAAAATAGTACCAGAGAAGGTATGGTATTCCACCCAAGCATTCGGGACTGAGTATTCACTGGAAATGTATGTTTTTAGAGACCCCTGAGTTAAAGAAAAATAATTGTTAAAAAAAAAAGGCCAGTGTTTTTGTGTGTGTGTGTGCGCGCGCGCGAAACCAAACCTAATATTTAACTTCTACATTTTTCAAGGATGCTATACAAAGGTTTTCAGCCCGCCTAGGTAGTGTGGTGTTAGCGTCTCTGCCTCACATCAAAAGGTCGTGATTTCGAATCTCGCTTAGGCTGAGTTACTCGGATAAGGTTCTTTCCGGGGTCTTCCTTTATCCTGAGAAGACGAATGTCGAGTAACTTTAAGCTCCATGGACCCCGAGATCATTTGAGCATCATTTCACCAATTTCATTCATCGTCTGATATGACCAACCAGGTTAAATAAGGTTAACCTACAAAAAAAACTAAATAAATAAAGTAATAATACTTTTTCGTAGTCGGCCTACCCTCCCCCGCCACTTTTCCACCAACTGTTCCATCATCACTTTTCTTACTATCAATTTTGCTTACATTTCATATTATCCACTTCCTGACGCTCATGCTTCCAGGTTCTCCATTCTGCGGTTCGGTGCCGTTGGCTCCCCGACAGGCTTTTGACCCATAGGCATCCGCTTTTAAGTCCTAGGAGTCACAAAATGGAGAACCTGGAATGAGTGGTCGGCCTGTAGACAAGCATAGGCCTGAAGAAGTGGATGATATGAAATGCAAGCAAAATGAATAATAGGAAATGTGATGATGGAGCAATTGGTAGAATGAGTGGCGGGGGAAACCAGAGGACCTAAACGATACCCGCTTAGCTGTCGTTTTGTCCACCACAAATCCCACATGCGGGCGCTTGGGATCGAACCCGGGCTGCCTAGGAGGGAGGCGAGCGGTGTAACTACTCAGCCACGGCGCCGTCATAATAATAAAAATAATAATAATAATAATAATAACTTCATAACTCAATGGCGATCATTTTTTTTATTTTAAAGTCCTTTCACCTGGTTGGTCATATCAGACGATGAATGAAATTGGTGAAATGATGCTCAAATGATTTCGGGGTCCATGGAGCTTAAAGTTACTTGACATTTGTCTTCTCAGGATAAGGAAAAACCCCGAAAAAAATCTTCTCCGAATAGCACCCTAAGCGAGATTCGAACTCACGACCTTTTGAATGTAAGGCAGGCACGCTACCGTCACACTACCGAGGCGGGCAGAGGCGACTAATTTGTAAGTCGTAAGTTGTGTGAGGTATCTCAAAATAATTGAAGGTGGTCTTGGGATCTACTGGGAAAACCTCGAGCCGGTTGGAAAATTTAGTGACGTGCCGGTATGTTCCTATGGTAACTCAGGGGTAACTGGATGGAAATCCAGTGTTGCATTCGCATGACTTTCTCTACCCGTTATGCAAAAAAGTATTCTTACAAAAGATTATTCTTCAAAATACATAAAGCTAAACGGGCTACGTTTTAACACAAATAGTTCTACTACTTAGTTCCATTTAAGCAGAAGGGAAATAAGAGAATATACCACGCTAAAGCGATCGTCAGATCTTTTGAAAGTAAACAATTGAAGTTCATTCGTTTTGCATTTAGAAAAACAAAACAGAGATGAAACTATGGATAGTTTAAAATTGAAACCAATAAAAATGAATACCTCGGAAACTTTCAATTCTACAACAAGAATAGGTCCACAAAAGGTATTGCAAAATTCAGCAAAATTCATGCAGAAGGGCAGGTCTAAAAAAGCTTTTCACAGAAAATTCAAGATAAACAGTTTATTTGTGGTGTAAATAACTATAACATGCGGTATGTTGATCAAAATCGTAAGAGCCATTTTAACAAAAAAAAAAAAAGTCTGATGTGTTCCATTCACGTGACTTTCTCTACATCTCTGCAACAAATTATCGTTAAAAAGCTTATGCTTCTATTTACCTCATGCTAATCGAGAAAAAAATTAGCAGAAATAATCTTATTACTTGCTTCTTGAATGAATGAATAAGTGTATTTATTAACATAGCAATATCATACATAGAATTTCAACAGTCGCACGGGTCCACAGACCGTACGTGCTTTTGTAATACACATTACAAGCAATATTAAAACAACAACCACAACAAAGAATTAAAAGAGTAAACACGAAAATAAAAAGACAAAGGAAATACACAGTCAAAAGCAATATTAAACAACAATAAAATTTAAGAGTGAATCCGAAAATAAAGATACAAAGATATTCAAATATAGCAATTTAAATTTACAGCACAGAGTACACCTTCATAAATGCACCCTCTTACAATAGATAATTACACTTAAAAGACATATATACACATAATATATACAACCCTAGCACAACAGTGACCTAAGTATGACATAATATATATGTATGTAGAACATTGTAGTCACTTTTGTTTAGTTGTTCTTATCCCCCCCCCCCTTCTGTATTGGCAGCCTCCTCAGATCTCAGCTGTCTTGCCTTAAGTATAAATTTACCTAGCCCGTCCATGTTTTCCGTGCCTGCCAGTAGCGTCCAACATGCTTCTATCACTACATTCGCAGTGGTAAAAAATCGCGGCAAATATTTTTCCCGCCATTCCTCCGTACGCCTACATCTTGCCAAGATGTGAGTCCACGACTCTTCCTCCTCGCAAATGGGACAGATTCTCGTACCATTCTCGTCAGAAATTTTCGTGCTCCTCCATGCTCCTAGTCTAATCCACGCGAGCCCCTCTCTAATGAGTTTGGTACCTGTTTTGATGTATTGCTCCATACCCCACTCCGATTTCAGCCCAGACTGTACTTCTAATGACACCTTCTCTGTGCATTGCGCAATTATTTGCTGTCTGTCAATATCACAGAGACGTTTCTTAATTTTTCTCCAAATACTTCGCCTGTTTTCCTGCCCCGCCATCCAAATGTCTCCCATCCCAATGGTTTCCAACCCTTTCTTTAATTTTGATGCCCACGTCAAATTACCTTCCATTCGCAACTGTTCACGGTAGCAGACTGCCCTAATTAGAGATTGGTTTCCGTGAACGATTCTCATCCAATATTTAACTGCTCTGATTTTGCACTCAATCGTTTCACTATGTACCCCGAATTCCCTCATTATTCCGCAGTTTGCCGTACCCCTCCCTACACCCAGAATTCCTTTCAAAAATTGGGTCCTCACTTGATCCCGATTCCCTGTTTGTTCTCACCCCCATATTTCTCCTCCGTATGTCATCGTGGATCTAACTGTCGCTCCGTATCCAGTTTCCATTAAGGTTATGGAGATATTCGGAATTCTGCAGCGTATCCGGAGAGCTTCCGCCGCTTTCACCCTTGCCTTGTGTTTCGTTTGTAATTAGAAGCGAATTAGGGGGGTACCATAATTCAAGGTGATAGTCAAATGCTGGTTGCTGTTTATTTAAAATACTTAGACTTTTCTCGTACGGGAATTTGTCAACTCCTGTCCATACAAACAAAAGAACTTCAATCACATAGCAACCAGATTTTAAGAGATTTGCGTATCGCATTTGCCTATGGTACTTCCTTATTTCCCACCTACTAACAAGGAAGGAAATAATAAGAGTATTTCTGCTATTTTTTTTTCTCGACTTAACATTAAGTAAATAGAAGAATACGTTTTTTAACAATAATTTATTGCAGAGCTGTGGGGACGGTAACGTGAATGGAAGACATCAGAATTTTTATTGGATTAATTGTTTTTTCACACAAGCCGCGTGTAGAACAGGAGTTGAATAGGCAGAGTCAGACTGGAAATTCCATAGCCGGGATTTGAACCACGGATCTCCTAATCTCTAGCAGGTTGCTCTGCCGCAGAAGAGCTCAGCTCTACTGCTGGCTAAAGTCCATGGCTAGCGACCGGAGAGGTCGCTGAGGTTGCGGCGGCGGCGGATCCCCTGGGTCCGCACCGCCAAATACCTTGGAGTCCTCCTCGACCGCGGCCTTACTTTCACTCCACATGTCAGGGAGAAGGTCGGTTTGGGACACGGTGCCCTACGGCAGTTGTTTCCCATCTTCCGCTCCACCATGCCTACACACCTAAAACTACGGCTGTGCCGCGCAGTCATCCCGCCCCTGATGCTGTACGGCTGTGAGGTCTGGGGTTCGGTGGCTCGTTCCACCATCCGCAGGCTGCAGGCCGTGCAGAACAGGGCATTGAGGATGATATACGGCACAGACCGCAGATTCCCGTCCCACATTCTCCATTCCCACTCCGGAATCCCTTACATAGTGGACGTTGTGCGAGAAAGAGCTCGCACAATATACACTAAACTTGCTCCCCACCCAAATCCCCAGGTGAACACTCTCGGTCTTTACGACCACACGCTACCTAGGAGACGCGTAAGCTACCGCCTTCCCAAGGACGCCTTGGGATGGTAGTTTTCCGGCCGCCTCTCCCTTTATTGTTCTACCCGCCAAGTTAAGCAGCATCGGGCATGGTCACGACTCGGACGGGTGACCATCCAGTTGTACTCCGACCAGATCTTCAACACTGGCTTCCCCCACCCCGTACCTATATCCCTTCAAGTCTCCCCGCTAGCCGGCACTGCTTTCCTTGACAGCCCGCAAGCAGCTGGCCAAGGTAAGCAGCATCGGGCCTGGTCCCTCTCTGGGTGGGTGGCCAGTCAGATAGGTAACCCAGCCCGCGCCGGCTGCACAGAGGGAAACACCCTGCCCACATTACTTCGACACAGACAAAAACGCTTGCATAAGACTACATCTTTTATATCACACGGGTAAATCCGCGAGAAAAGCGGATAGGTACCGTGGTGATTTGCCCCCGCCCGAGTATACTCGGGCAACTAGTTCCTGCTCCTGGCTCCTGCTACTGAGCTACCATAGCAACATGCCGGCATAGCATTACATTTCTCAACTGACTCCCACGTTTCCCGGTAAACCTCAAGGTGATCTCAAATAATTTTGAGATGACAACCCCAATAGCGACTTACAATGTTGCCAGTTCTTTAGACCCAGTATTTATAGTATAGAAAACTATAAGTTATTTATGTAGAACTGACACATTTCTTTCTATGCGGTTACTTAAAAGACAGGGTTTACACCAAGCATAGGAAGAACTGAACCACAGCATAACAAAGGAGATTCAAGCTATTGACAACAGAGTCCTCCAACGAGTGGCCAGTACGACGTGTTGAGTTGTGCCTTATGCAGGATGGAGGACATTTTCAACATTTGCTATATAGGTAAATAATCTCCCTAATTCCTTCTACAATTTAGATATAATAAGTTGTCGCTAGCATAACCCGTTTTGAAACAATTAATATAAGAAATGTGTCAGCTGTATATAAATAGGCCTATATTATGGTCAATTGGTATTTAATTAATTGTTTTTTTATTTTCTTTATACGTGCTATGTACATAGTGTATAGAGGAGGTATTGTAATGCACCCAAAAATTCGATACCGAGATTTCATCGGGAATACATGTTTTGAGACCTCCTGAATCAAAAAAAGAAAAACATTTTTAGAAAAATATCTGTGTGTGTGTGTGTGTGTGTGTGTGTGTGTGGCCAACATAGCTCAAAAACGAAACGTGCGTTAAAAACCAAACTTGGTATTTAGGTTCGGTATCTTCCAAGCATGCGACACGAATATTTTCAAGAAAATCCCCCCACTCACAACTACCCTTTACATTGACCTTTGTTCGAAAATTTTGATTTTCTTAAAAATGGCTCTAACGATTTTGATTAAAATAGCGTATATTAGATATTTACCTGACAAATAAAATGTATATCTTGAATTTTCTGGGAATAGCCTCTGAAGACTACTTTATTCTGAATGAATTTTGCATAACTACTAAACCGTAAAAGATGGACAAAAATTTAACACACAAAAAGTGTAAAGCATTTTAAAACACACAATTTATGTTACATACATTTTTTCTTGGAGTTGATCGTTTTTTGAGATATTCCTTGTTTTTGATCTCAGCTTTGAAAAACATACTTTCCTCATACAGGAATTTGCCAACTCTTGTCCATACAAACAAAGGAACATCAGTCACATAGCAACCAGCTTTTGGCTTTCACTTTAACCTATGGTACTCCCTTATTTTGCTTCTACTTACAAGGAAGCAAGTAATAAGACTATTTCTGCTAATTTTTCTCGATTAGCAGGAAGTAAATAGAAGAATAAGCTTTTTAACAATACTTTATTGCAGAGCTGTAGAGTCAGTAACGTGAATGGAACACATTAGAATTTTTATTGGATTAACTGTTTTTTCCACACAAGCCGTGTGTAGGACAGGAGTTGGATATAGTAGAGTCGGACTGAAAAATCAGAATTTTTGTTTAGATATTTCTATGAGATATTGGAATGAACATTTGTCCACCTCCATGGTGTAATGCTTACCATGCTGACTTCATATCCCCAAAGTCGCGGTTCATATCCGGCGGATACATTTTTTTTGGGCGTAAAAATCCTTAGCAAGGCTTCCTTCGGAAGGGAAGTAAAGCCGTGGGTCCCGTGTCTTAGATTTACGGCACGTAAAAGAACCTCAAGCCTGGCCTCTGAGCAAAATTAAGCAGTCTTTCGCGCCCAGTTTAGGATGGGACGCTGAGAACCACAGCAGTTAAAGAGCGTCTATAAATTTTAGTATGTAGTATTTATTTGTTTAGTCATTAGGTACATTAATACAATAGACGTGGTCAAAATAATATATACAAGTAAGAATTCAGTTATTAAAAATTCATCCAAATTGTGAAATACATTGTCCATCAACCATTTTTTTACTTTAGCCTCACATTTAGATCTTTCATGTGGTCAGAAAGCTTATTATAGGCTATAATGGTGGTTATCAAATAACTGTCTTTAAGTTTCTTTAGTCTAGTGTACGGAACATGCAATTTATCAATATTTCTGGTATTTAATGTGTGTACATGTCTGTTCAGTTTAAATTGATTTAAATTATTGTGCACATATAATAATTGTAATATATAGCAATTGTACACTGTTAAAATGTTCTGTTGCTTAAAAAGTGGTCTACATGGAGAATTGTAAGAATTATGACATAAAATTCTCATGGCTTTCTTTTGTAGAAGTAGAATATCATTCAATTTAGAACAGTTCCCATATGCTAATAGTCCATAGCTAAAAACACTTTCAAACAAAGCAAGATATATTTGCTTTAAATAGCTACAAGGTACTTTGTTGTAAACGGTTCTCAGTAAATACACAACATAGAACTCCATTTCATTTTGGAATCAATATAAGTTCCCCTCCAGTCTGTATAGTAAAGCTACACGGAGGTGAAGAAAGCCTGCAGAGAAGAACATTTGATCGCCGATTTAAAAGCAAGTTTCGTCAGGCTGGAACACTGCCACTTCTGGAGAATTGACAGTCGCCCTTGTCCGCAACAGCTGTCGCCATCTACACGCCTGTCTACCAAAGCCACCGCTTCCCTTCTTTCTTTCCTTTCTCCCTCCCCCATGTTTTGTTATACCTTTCCTATTATGTCTTATTTTATGAGGAGGTGTCACAGAATATAAACTTTGAAGTACCGCTGAAACGATAACGCCCAAGTTCATCATTTTACCTCCTTTGGGGATGAACTGGTGGCCTGAATAAGGGGTATATATCAGCTTTCTTCCCTAGAAAGGTAACTTTCTCTTTATAGGCTGTTGTGAGGAGAGATAAAAACTGAAAAAGCAATGAAAGTAAGTTAACTATCGTGACCTATAATGGAACGGACCTGTTTATGACACTACTGAAAAACCTCGTTCCACTGCCTACAAAATGACCATATCTATTACTGGATCATAATACCTTATCCGTTGTTGATAATATGTTACCGTTCATTTTTGTCTACCTCGGAGTCGGTAGACAAATACTTAATAAACATACGTGTAGGGGAAGGGGGGGGGGGGCAGGACCGGGTAGTGAGGCGCAACCGTGTAGATGGGTTTTTTAAACTGGAAAGTGCCACCATCTACCACTTCTTGACTGAACTGCATTCTCATATCTGAGTTCAAAGAATATAGTCGCATTATTATGTCTGTAATGTTTATGGTTAGAAACGTCCGCGTTTTGAAGTAATTTAACTGAAATTTGAAGTTGGAGTTTAAGAGGTAAGTATCTACAGCAACATATTTTACTTTTACTACATTAAATTTCAAAGATTTAAGTATTGTTTTCAATGTAGTTACAATTCGTGAAGCAAGTCGTTATTGTGGTATGCCTTAAGAAGAACAAAATGGCGTCTGGGGGCAGAAACGGGTGCCACCAATCCTGTGTCCCAACATAGTGATGTTGACTTCATGCCAGCTGAAACCACAGAACAACACACTCCTCAGCCATCAGCATCAACATCTGAGAGGTCTACACTACATATCAGCCTTGTGAGTCAGTCTCTCTTCTTCCCTCCAAAATTGCAGAGACACAAATTGGAGATCAGAGTCCTCTAAAAGAACTAGAATGTTCTTCAGAACAAATGGATGTCGCATCACCTTCCATCCAGACATACTCCAGTGACTTGCACAAAATAACAGTATCACCTGAACCATAAACATTTGCAGTTTCAGCAAAAAATGTGTTGCCAGTTCCCTGTGCTAAAAGACTTCTCTCATCGACAGGAAGACGCCGCGGGAAAACAGCTGTTGCCATGTAAGGTTGAGCTTCAAAAAAAAGGCAAATACTCAACCTAAGTCACCAGCAATTTACAGAATTTCAGTCTAAGTTTGGTGAAACAGAGCAAAGAAATGGATTGAGTGTGTGAAGTGCAACAGATGGACCCATGAACTTTGCACAGGTTGGCCCCAAAAGGCATTGAAATATTTTGACTGTTAAGCACAGAAAAACTGTAGTACCAGGTTGCGCCCCACCATTTTAACGGTTCTGCTCCTACCCTAGGGGCAAAACTGTATTTTGCAAACAAAAACTTTTTAATTTATATCTTGTATATGATAAATAATGGCAACAAAGAACATGTTTTAAAATGTTCACAATTCATGATACAATAATTTACAATAATATATTATGATCAATTATCATTTATTGTTAGATACCCGACCCTGCCCCCCTTACTCTACATACCTATGAAGAGTCCATTGTTGCACTGGCTATGCTCGTTCCTTTAGCATACAAGTTGACTCCCAAACAGGGGTAAAAATAATAACTAAGGTATGTAACACAAGACAGGCTCAAAAACAAAAGTATTTCACGTTGGATTCCACTGGTTAAAGGCTTTGCATTCCCCGTTGTTGCTTGTTGAGGCACTAAACCTACGAGCGACTCCCGAAATAAAAATCTGATGTGATCCATTCACATGACTTTCTCTACATCTCTGCAACAAATTATTGTTAGACGCTTATGCTTCTATTTACTTCATGCTAATCGAGAAAACGTTAGCAGAAATAGTCTTATTACTTGCTTCTTTATAGGCAAAAGGGAAATAAAGGAGTACCATAGGTTAAAGTGATAGTCAAAAGCTAGTTGCTATGTGACTGAAGTTCCTTTGTTTGTATGGACACGAGTTCACAATGTCCTGTATGAGAATAGTATAACTTTTTCCAAGCTGAAACCAAAAACAAGGAATATATAAAAAACGATAAATTCCACGAAAAAATGTATATAACATAAATTGTATGTTTTAAAGTGCTCTACAGTTTTTGTGTGGTAAGTTTTTATCCATCTCTTACGGTAGTTATGCAAAATTCCGTAAAATTGATACAGAATAAAGTAGTCTTCAGAGGCTATTCCCAGAAAATTCAAAATAAACATTTTATTTGTCAGGTAAATATCTTTAATACATTATATTTTAAACAAAATCGTTGGAGCCATTTTTAAGAAAATAAAAATTTTCGAAAAAAGTTCCATGCAAAGGGTAGTTAAGGGTGGAGGGATTTCCTTTAAAAGCTTCGTGTCGCATCCTTGGAAGATATTGAACTTAAATACCAAGTTTGATATTTAACGGTCTTTTCGTTTTTGAGTTATCGTGTTCATAAACACGAAAATGCTTTTTTTGGTTACAGGGGACCCTTAAACATATATTTCCGGTGAAATTTAGGTATTGAATTTTTGGGTGGAGTGCAATAGCTTCTCTATACATTATGTACATAGTACGTATAGAGAAAATAAAAAAATAAAAATTCTTGAAGATGTAAAAGTATTAATAACAAGTGCAATTTTCTACTATTCTACTATTTACTGAGTTCCATTAATCCCTGCTTACTTTTCTGTTAAGCGACAATCGACTCTAGCGATAACCATTATATTTCGCATAATAAGATTACATACTTAGGCACACACACTTAGCACAACCACAGTCTGAATCTTAGTAACCAATACAGTAAGGATCATAGTAATCCGATTCTTTTAAAGCGCATGGCTTAAATACCCAAAATCTCCAACATTGAACTCCGTGCTGATTGGCTGAAAAGAAGCGCGAAAAATAGCGTAGTCACGTGAAAAACTTGGTAAATTCTTTGTATTCAACCCACGTGACCGCTCTTTATAATGAAGAAGTCCCGAGCTTCTGAATTTTTAAGGAAATAAACTTTCTCTAAACTTTACCCTGTTACTTGTGTCTCTGGTGCTCTAAAAATCTTGCTACACAAGGGCAATTATGTGACTAGCATTAACAAAGAAAGTAACTTTGGCGAGCATAAAAGTTACTTCCTCGCCCTAAGGTTTTTGCTCAGTCTTGGCTACGGAAGCAGATATTTCCTATAGTAAACCTATACAAAAAGAAAGCTGATGTGTACCATTCACATGACTTTCTCTACATCTCTGCAACAAGTTATTGTTAGAAAGCTTAAGCTTCTATTTACTTCATGCTAATCGAGAACAAAATAGCAGAAATAGTCTTATTATTTGCTTCCTTGTAAGTAGAAGCGAAATAAGGGAGTGCCATAGCTTAAAGTGATAGTCAAAAGCTGGTTGCTAGGTGACTGAAGTTCCTTTATTTGTATGTTCACGAGTTGACAGATTCCTTATGAGAAAAAATATAAGTTTTTTTAAAGCTGAAACCAAAAATAAGGAATACCTCAGAAACGATCAATTCAACGAAAAAATGTATATAACATAAATTGTGTATTTTAATATACTCTACATTTTTTGTGTTGTAGGTTTTTCTCCATCTCTTACGGTTTAGCCGCTATGCAAAAATCCATAAAATTCATCCAGAATAAAGTAGCCTTCATAGGCTATTCCCAGAAAATTCAAGATATACATTTTGTTTGCGAGGTAAATATCTTTAATATATGATATTTTAATTAAAATCGTTAGAGCCATTTTTTAGAAAATCAAAATTTTCGAAAAAAAGTTCCATATAAAGGGTACTTTGGGGTGGTGGGATTTTTTCTCAAAATCTTCGTGTCGCATCCCTGGAAGATACTAAACTTAAACACCAAGTTTGGTATTTTACCGACTTTTAGTTTTTGAGTTATCGTGTTCACAGGCACACGGACACACACACACTGACCTTTTTCCGAAAATGCTTTTTTTGGATACAGGGGACCCTAAAACATATATTTCCGGTGAAATCTCGGTATCGAATTTTTTGGTGGAGTGCAATACCTTCTCTATACTCTATGTACATAGTACGTATAAAGTAAAAATCTGATTTGTACCATTCACATGACTTTCTCTACCTCTCTGCAACAAGTTATTGTAGAAAGCTTAAGCTTCTATTTACTTCATGCTAATCGAGAACAAATCAGCTATAGTAGTCTTATTATTTGCTTCCTTGTAAGTAGAAGCGAAATAAGGTAGTGCTATACCTTAAAAGGATAGTCAAAAGCTGGTTGCTAGGTGACTGAAGTTCCTTTATTTGTATGGACACGAGTTGACAGATTCCTTATGAGAAAAGTATAAGTTTTTCAAAGCTGAAACCAAAAATAAGGCATACCTCAAAAACGACCAATTCAAAGAAAATAAATGTATATAACATTAATTGTGTATTTTAATATGCTCTACATTTTTTGTGCTGTAGGTTTTTGTCCATCTCTTATGGTTTAGCAGTTATGCAAAATTCCGTAAAATTCACTCAGAATAAATTGGTCTTTAGAGGCTATTCCCAGAAAATTCAAGATATACATTTTATTTGCAAGGTAATTATCTTTAATATATGATATTTTAATTAAAAACGTTAGAGCCATTGTTAAGAAAATAAAAACTTTCGACATTTTTTCCATGTAAAGGGTAGTTTGGGGTGGAGGGATTTTCTTGAAAATGTTCACATCCTTGGAAGATACTAAACTTAAATATCAAGTTTAGTATTTAACGGTCTTTTCGTTTTTGAGCTATGCTGTCCATAGACACACAGATAAAAACACGGACCTTTTTCCAAAAAATTCCAATTCCAATTCCCTCAACTAGAGATCCCCTCCTTTGCTCTTTATTTCAAAAACTTGTAGAAACAATTAATTTGACAGATGTTGCGTATTGTGTATGTGGCAGTGTGTAGTGCTACAAGATTTTGCTTCAGCTTAGAGGTTCCTCCTAAATGGTAACAGTCCTCTATGATCTGACTCGAAAAAGAAACATCTTTATAATCGTTGTCTCTATGAAAGAGTAGCGCTAAATTAATTACGACATTATTCGGAATTCTAGAGGAAGGGTGTAGGAATATTGGCATGTCTTGTTAAACTAGACAACAGGTACCGTTTTTTTTTGTTTTTTTTGTTTTTTGTTTTTTTTATATAGCCCCCTTTAACATCTAATCGGGGGCTTTCCACTTGAAACAAATCATACTTTCAGACTCTGTGGGGTATAGGGAATAATCCTGGCTAGAGAATCATTCCACGCCACTGCCGGGAATCGAACCCGGGACCCCCGGGTGAGAAATCAGCTCGCTGACCACTCGACCACGTAGGCAGTCTGGTACAGTTTTGGGAGCTTTTATCAGTGACTTAAAGGCGATGGTAAAAGTTATTGTCAACATCGAACGTGAATTATCAAAATCGAAGTAAAAAAAATGACAATATAGCATGAGAATACAAATATAGGTTGTAATATTATCCTTCAGAAGTTTAGCCATATACCCTGCCAATCCACTGGACAGTATATTAGCCCTCTGTGTATTATATTAGTTTAATTATTATTACTTTCTCTACACGCACTATGTACATAGTGTATAGAGAAGGTATTGTATTGCACCCAAAAATTCGATTCCAGATTTCACCGGAAATACATGATTTGAGTCCCCCTGTATCCAAAAAAAGTATTTTTGGAAAAAGGTCCCTGTGTATGTGAACACGATAGCTCAAAAACGAAAAGTCGGTAAAATACCAAACTTGGTATTTAGGTTTAGTGTCTTCCAGGGATGCGACACGAAGATTTTGAGAAAAATCCCCCCAACTTAAACTACCCTTTACATGGAACGTTTTTCGAAAATTTAGATTTTCTCAAAAATGGCTCTAACGATTTTGATTAAAATATCATATATTAAAGATATTTACCTGATAATAAAATTTATATTTTGAATTTTCTGGGAATAGCCTCGGAAGACTACTTTATTCTGGATTAATTTTGCATAACTACTAAACCGTAAGAGAGCACGTAGAGCACGTTAAAACACACAATTTATGTTATTTACATTTTTTGTGGAGTTTTTCGTTTGTGAGATATTCCTTCAGCTTTGAAAAACTTAACACTTTTCTCATACAGGAATTTGTCAACTCGTGTCCATACAAACAAAGGAACATCAGTCACATAGCAACCAGCTTTTGGCTTTCACTTTAACCTGTGGTACTCCCTTATTTCGCTTCTACTTACAATAAAGCAAGAAATAAGACTATTTCTGCTAATTTTTCTCAATTAGCATGAAATCAATAAAAGATAAGCTTATTAACAATAAATTGTTATAGAGAAAGTCATGTGAATGGAACACATGAGACTTTTTTTTCCCCTGTCAGAAGTTACTGATTAAATTTCTATTATTGCAGTAAACATTGTGGCAAGATTATAACTTAATTTTGTTCTAATTTCTTGGTTTAAAATTCCTTTTAATGTAACAAAAGACTGTACCATATATTATAGCGTTATTTCAAAGCTTTAGCAGAAGTGTGATATTAATCAAGAATTTCGGTTGAGGAATACTGCGATAAGTACCATTGCATTCCGATTCAGTTAATAGTCCCCTATTCTCATGGTTCTGGTATAATAAGCACATAATTTGATAGTAATTATTTCTCACAATAGCTGATGAATGGGAAAATTAGCAACAGATTTCTTATAAAACGAGTAGGTTGCCAATTTTGTCTACAAATTGCCTTTAACGAAGCTTCTTAATGGTCCTTAAGAGCTGGAAATCTAAAATCTAACAAACAATACAGAATCGTTCTGTTGATAATATATAACATATTTCACTAAGTACACCAACAAAAACTCACTTAAATAAGTACATTAACACATTTTCTTTGCTTATTTTTGCTTCTGCAATTCGAGAAACTACAACCAAACACCACACGTATTGACGTTTATACTGGTTTAAAGCATACACTATAAATTTATTGTTTAATTGAATATTTACCACCACGAAATCTTATTTTTGTGTGCAAATTTAACCAACACAAGGTATTTCATATCAAAAGTGAAGTGACTAATTTCACCAACCATAATGCATAAGGCTAGGGCATATCCAGTCTAATCTCTCTTTATATCTGTGGAATATATCAACAAGAATATAGCAATATAGCTCGTTAAGAGCTTGTATTTGGGCTTTCACTATAATTTACAAATATATTTATCATATAATCTAAAACATCTTATATACTTTTCCCACGCCCTTTAACGGTGTGTTGTGAATACTAACGAAATGTCACTGTTCTGCCCTAACTCTTTTATAATTTTAACAACAGATTTATACGTGCGGTGATTTACGGAGCTGAGGAAGTGTGTATGCGCACAGAAATTTATTGCCGTGTCCTGGAATTGCACATAAAATCTACAGAATGCTTGTAAAGTTCAGTGACCAGATAAAATGTTGCATCCGGTAAGAACAAGCTGAGGGGAATATGGAATCAGCAACTAGCAAATGTTTGTCCTCATATAAGGGCTTTCACTTGCAAGGAAAACATACACCGTTTAGAAATAAGTGTGGAATATGAAGCCGTAATAGTGTGCTAGGCCAGAATATTGCAATAAAACCATTACTAATTAAAAAAATCTGATGTGCTCCATTCACATGACTTTCTCTACATCTCTGTAACAAATTATTGTTAAAAAGCTTATGCTTCTATTTACTTCATGCTAATCCAGAAAAAAATTAGCAGAAATAGTCTTATTACTTGCTTCCTTGTAAGTAGAAGCGAAATAAGTGAGTACAATAGGTTAAAGTGATAGTCAAAATGGGTTGCTATGTGACTGAAGTTCGTTTGTTTGTATGGACAGGAATTGACAAATTCCTGTATGAGAAAAATACAAGTATTTCAAAGCTGAAACCAAAAACAAGGAATATCTCAAAAACAAACAAATGGATATAACATAACTTGTGGGTTTTAATGTGCTCTACATTTTTTGTGCTGTAAGTTTTTGTCCATCTTTTACGGTTCAGCAGTTATGCAAAATTCCGTAAAATTGATCTAGAATAAAGTAGTCTTCAGAGGCTATTCCCAGAAAATTCAAGATATGCATATTATTTGTCAGGTAAATATCTTTAATATACCATATTTTAATCAAAATCGTTAGGGCTATTTTTAAGAAAATAAACATTTTCGATAAAAGTTCCAGTTGGAGGTGGGGGATTTTCTTGAAAACCGTCTTGTCGCATCCTTGGAAGATACCCAACTTAAATACCAAGTTTGGTATTCAGCGGTCTTTTCGTTTTTGAGCTATGCTGTCCACAGACACACACACATACACACACGGACCTTTTTCCAATTTGTTTTTTATTCAGGGGGACCCAAAAGATGTATTTTCGGTGAAATCTCGGTATCGAATTTTTGGTGCAATACAATACCTTCTCTATACACTATGTACATAGTTCGAATAGAGAAAGTAAAAATGTTATTTTTTTATGATCACATGGTTTCTGTACATCTGTATAACAAATTATTATTTTTACTTTCTCTGTACGAACTATGTGCATAAGGTATAGAGAAGATACTGCATTGAACCCAAAAATTCGATACCGAGATTTCACCGGAAATAAATGTTTTGGAACGCCCTGAATATAAAAAAAAAACATTTTTAGAAAAATGTCCGTGTGTATGTCTGTGTGTGTGTATGAGTGTGTCTGTGGGCAGCATAGCTCAAAAACGAAAAGACCGTTAATTCCCAAACTTGGTATTTAAGTTTGGTGTCTTCCAAAGATGCGACATGAAGATTTTCAAGAAAATCCCCCAGCCCAAACTACCCTTTACATGGAAAAAAACATTGAAAATTCTTATTTTCTTAGAAATGTCTGTAACGATTTTCATTAAAATATCGTATATTCAAGATACTTACCTTACAAATAAAAGGTATATCTTGAATTTTCTGGGAATAGCCCCTGAAGACTACTTTATTCTGGATGAATTTTACGGAACTGTGCATAACTGCTAAACCGTAAGAGGTGGGAGAAAACTTACTCACAGAAAATGTAGATCACGATAAAACGCACAATTTATGTTCTATACATTTTTTTCGTGGAGTTGATCATTTTTACGATATTCCTGGTTTTTCGTTTCAGCTTTGAAAAACTTATACTTTTCTCATACAGAAATGTTTTAACTCCTGTCCATACAAACAAAGTCACTTCAGTCACGTAGCAACCAGCTTTTGACTATCACTTTAATCTATGGAACTCCCTCATTTCGATTCTACTTACAAGGAAGCAAGTAATAGGACTATTTCTGCTAATTAGCATGAAGTACATAGAGATATAAGCTTTTTAACTACAATTTGTTGCAGAAATGTGGAGAAAGTCATGTGAATGGAACACATTAGATTTTTTTTTTTGTTTCATTTGTATAATATTAACATCAAAGGTCATATCAGAGGCTTTGACTTGTGAAACTGTAGGTTCAGAACATAAAGTTAATAAAATTTATATTACTAAACACACACACACACACACACACACATTCATTCTCACATACATACTTCCAGACTCTGTGGGGATAGGGAATACTTCTGGTTAAAGAAAAATTCCCCACCCCAGCCCGGAATCGAACCCTGGACCCTATTGTTAAAGAGCTTATTCTTTTATCTACTTCAATCTAATCGATATAAACATTAGCAGAAATGGTCCTTATTACTTGGTCTCTTGTAAGTAGAAGGGAAAAAATCTAATGTGTTCCATTCATATGACTTTCTCTGCATCTCTTCAAAAAATTATTGTTAAAAAGCTTATGTTTCTATTTACTTTATAGTAATTGAGATAAAATAAGTAGCAAATGCCTTATGACTTGCTTCCTTGTAAGTAGAAGCGAAATAAGGGAGTACCATGGGTTAAAGTGATAGTCAAAAGGTGTAAAAAATTTTGTGCGAGAAAAGTTAAAAAAACTATATAGTTTTTTTATAGTAAGTTTTTGTTTATATCTTGCGGTTTACCAGTAAAGCAAAATTCAGCAAAATTCATCCAGAATAATGGGATATTTACAGGCTATTCCCAGAAAATTTAAGATATATGTATATTTTATTGGTCATGTAAATATCATTAAAATACGGTATTTTGATCAATATCGTCACAGAAATTTTTGAGAAAATTAATATTTTCGCAAATTTTTCCATGTAAAGGGAAGTTTTTTCCTTGAAAATCTTCGTGTTGCATTCTTGGAAGATATTAAACTTAAATACCAATTTTGATTATTTTACCGACTTTTCGTTATTGAGATATCGTGGACTTTAAAAAGTACCGAAGCCTCCCGCGGTCAGAAAAATAGCCCCGAAGCCTCCCGAACCCTTAAAGATCCTTAATTGCATAGCCCCTAAGCCTCCTCAAAGCAGGTAGCCACCCGGTCGAAACAGGTAACAGCTGCATTTTGGTGTTTATAATATTTAATTGTTATATTAGTTTTGATGGCCTTTCACATATATCTTCCGTAGTTTTTCTCTTCAGATCTTAAAGTACTTTCTGTCTCTGAATTTTGTCACTAGGTGGTGCCGCGTGGTTATGGTCCTCTTGAATATCCAGGACATCTAATTCTTCAATGGAAAAGGTTTTAATAAACTTTTACAACTTTAACATTGAACGTCCTTCGCGCTACCCCACATTTTAAACACTTCTGGAATCCGAAAGTGTAATCGTTCCGAAGTAGATTTTTCCTTCCTGCCCAACTCACCGTAATTTGTCTCGTGGGAAAACACGTTAACTGTGAACTAATTTGTCGTACACTGAAAGAAACCAAGGAAAAAATTAGGCCTACCCATCGCACCCCACCTGTTAGCTAATTACACCGACTTCGTTACCTGTTAAGTTTACCTGGGTACGAGAGACTTCGGTCCTGCGCGCCTTAAAACGTCTATTTCCGGTGAAATCTCGGTATCGAATGGAATACAATACCTTCTCTATACGCTATGTACATAGTACGTTAGAGAAAGTAAAAAGCTACCCTTCAACCCATTGGGGTCGCGCAGGTAATCAAGCGACAAAATTTATGGAAGAGGAGGTTAAACACACATTTCACCACCAACTTAAACCGTCACATTTCTATGTGGGACATGTTATTTAACTGCCAAGTGAATTGGAGCAACCAGATACCAGAATGTCACTAGCCGCTACCAAAAGCGTTTGTTTACTAATCATGAATCACTTTGTTAACGATGTCTTGAAGGAAAAAAGAATCTGATGTGTTCCATTCATATGACTCTCTCTGTATCTCTGTCAAAAATTATTGTTAATAAGCTTATCTTTTATTTATTTCATGTTAATCGAGAAAAATTAGCAGAAATAGTCTTATTTCTTGCTTTATTGTAAGTAGAAGCGAAATAAGGGAGTACCATAGGTTAAAGTGAACGACAAAAGCTGGTTGCTATGTGATTGATGTTCCTTTGTTTGTATGGACAGGAGTTGAAAAATTCCTGTATGAGAATAGTATAAGTTTTTCAAAGCTGAAACCAAGAAAAAGGAATATCTCAAAAACGATTAGCTCCAGGAAAAAAAAGGTATATAACATAAATTGTGTGTTTTAACGTGCTCTACATTTTGTGTGGGTTAAGTTTTTGTTCATCTCTTACAGTTTAGTAGTTATGCAAAATTCATCCATTATAAAGTAGTTTTCAGAGGCTATTCCCAGAAAATTCAAAATATAATTTTATTTGTGGGGTAAATGTATTTAATATAAGATATTTTAATCAAAATCATTAGAGTCATTTTTTAGAAAATCAAAATTTTCGAAAAAAGTTCTATGTAAAGTTTGGGGTGGGGGGATTTTTCTCAAAATCTTCCGTGTCGAATCTCTGGAAGATACTAAACTTAAATGCCAAGTTTGGTGTTTTACCGACCTTTCGTTTTTGAGTTATCGTGTTCATGGACACACGGACAAATGGACACACACACGGACCTTTTTCTGAAAATACTTCTTTTGGATACAGGGGACCCTAAAACATATATTTCCTGTGAAATCTCGGAATCGAATTTTTTGGTTGGGTGTGATACCTTCTCTATGCACTATGTACATAGTACGTGTAGAGAAAGCAATAAACAGACTGGTTTTCAAAGCAATACCATAATGACTTGTACACAAAATGAGAGTAACAGACGCCGAGCAATTTGAGGTTGCACGCTACGGTAGGCAGCGCCACTTGCAGGCTCTTTCCCTCCCTCACACGAAACAATTGCCGGCGCTATTGTAGTTCCAACTGAGGAATTGCCAAATTAAATCCAGCTCTCTCTAGAGATGTGGAAGCAAGTAAGGCGGCATTTCCCGAGGACAAACTATCACAATAGACAACTGATAAGTGCGTCACTGCGCGAGCTTTTGCTTGATGTAATTCAATATACTTATCACAATTATCATTTTTTACTTTCTCTACACGCACTATGTACATGTTGTATAGAGGAAGGTACTGCATTTGCATTCAAAAATTCGATACCGAGATTTCACTGGAAATACATCTTTTGAGACCACCTGAATCCAAAAAAAAGCATTTTAGAAAAATGTCCGTGTGTGTGTGTGTGTGTGTGTGTCTGTGGGCAGCATAGCTCAAAAACGAAAAGACCGTTAAATACCAAACTTGGTATTTAAGTTCAGTATCTTCCAAGGATGCGACACGAAGATTTTCAAAAAAGTCCCCCCACCCCCAACTACCCTTCACATGGAAACATTTAGAAAATTTTGATTTTCTCAAAAATCATTCCTACGATTTTGATTAAAATATCGTATATTAAAGATATATACCTCACAAATAATATGTATATCTTGAATTTTCTAAGAATAGCCTCTGAAGACTACTTTATTCTCAATGAATTTTACGGAATTTTATATAAATGGTAAACCATAATAGATAGACAAAAAATGTTCAAACAAGAAATGCAGAGCACATTAATACACACAGTTTATCTTATATACATTTTTTCGTGGAGTTGATCGTTTTTTAGATATTGCTTGTTTTTGGTTTCAGAATTGAAAAACATACTTTTCTCATACAGGAATTTGCCAACTCCTGTGCATACAAACAAAGGAACTTCAGTTATATAGAAACCAGCTTTTGACTGTCACTTTAACCTATGCTACTCGCTTTATTACATAAATGTCAAATATATACAATAAGTTCTATTTAATTTGCAAAATAATGAATTTTACACATTTTAAAACTACCTTCCACATCCCGTTTTTATAAACTGTTCATTGTTTTGCCCCTTCTTCTTTCTCAGGTCTTTCCTGTTCAGCTTATTTGTATGGCCGAAAATATCTGTTATCCTCTTCAAATTTGACCCATTCTACCCTAGATAAACCTATCTTCTAAAGGGACAGGTACATTGGTCTATTAATGCGGAAGTTTCGCTCATCCACCAGCTGAGCTGGAAATCTTCTTAAAGCCTCCTTTACATCTGGATTGTGTATATCAAGCATGCCATCATAATGAAGACCGTATTTATTAAAACCAGAGAGGTTGTATGCGCATCTCTTCAGTGCAACTGAGATATCTCTTCCTACCCTCGATACTGCCATTTTTACTTTCTCTATACGTACTGTGTACAAAGTGTATAGAGAAAGTATTGTATTCCACCCAAAAATTCGATACCGAGATTTCACAGGAAATACATGTTTTAGGACCCCCTGAATCCAAAAACTCTGATGCGTACCATTCACATGACTTTCTCCATATCCCTGCAACAAACAATTCTTAAAAAGCTTATACTTCTATTTACTTTATGCTAATCAGAAAAAATTAGCAGAAATAGTCTAATTACTCGCTTCCTTGTAAGTAGAAGCGAAATAAAGGACAACCGTAGGTTAAAGTGATAGTCAAAACCTGGTTGCTATGTCAATTAAGTTCCTTTGTCTATATGGATAGGAGTTGACAAGTTCCTGTATGAGAAAAGTATACGTTTTTTATAGCAAAAACCAAAAATAAGGAACGTCTCAAAAACGACGAACTCCACGAAAAAAATGTATATAACATAAATTGTGTGTTTTAATGTGCTCTACATTTTTTGTGTAGTAAGTTTTTGTCCATCTCTTACCGTTTAGCAGTTATTCAGAATTCTGTAAAATTTATCATGAATAAACTACTCTTCAGAAGCTATTCCCAGAAAATTCAAGATATACATTTTATTTGTCAGGTAAATTTGTTTAATATACGAAATTTTAATCAAAATCGTTAGAGCTATTTTTGAGAAAATTAAAATTTTCGAAAGAAGTTCCATGTAAAGGGTAGTTGGGGGTGAGAGGATTTTTCTCAAAATCTTCGTGTCGCATCCCTGGTAGATACTAAACTTAAGTACCAAGTTTGGTATTTTACCGACTTTTCGTTTTTGAGTTATCGTGTTCACAGACACACGGACACACACACAGACACACACACGGACCTTTTTGTGAAAATTCTTTTTTTGGATATTGGGCACCCTAAAACATATTTCCGGTGAAATCTCGGTATCGAATTGTTTGGTGGAGTGCAATACTTTCTCTATACACTATGTACATAGTGCGTATGGAGAAAGTAAAAAAGCCTTTTCAGAAAAAGGTCCGTGTGTATGTGTGTGTGTGTCTGTGGACAGCATAGCTCAAAAACGAAAATACCGTTAAATACTAAACTTGGTATTTAGGTTTGGTATCTTCCAACGATGCGACACGAAGCTTTTCAAGAAAATTTTTCGAAAATTTTGATTTTGTAAAAAATGCCTATAACGATTTTGATTAAAATCCCGTATATTAAAGATATTTGCATACCAAATAAAATGTAAATCTTGAATTTTCTGGGAATAGCCTCTGAAGGGCTCTTTATTGTGGATAAATTTTGCTTAATTGCTAAACGGTAAGAGATAGACAAAAACTTACTAGACATAAAATGTTGATCTGATCAAAACACACAATTTATGCCCTTTACATTTTTGTTGTGGAGGTAACCGTTTCCGAGATATTCCTTGTTTTAGATTTCAGTTGGGTACTTAAACTTTTCTCAGCCAGAAAGTTTCCGTTTTTCTTTTGTTCTTCTCCTGGCCAAGCAAAGAAGCGATTTGCAATGGCAATCGAATAACCACAGCTTTTAAAACATTTGAATACTATCAGTTTAGTCTAGTGTATTCCCTTAAGTTGTAAGAACGTTCTGCTATGAATATCTCCATTAGCAAGGTGCAGAAAGGAGAATAATCTTATGTAAGAAGTTTGTAGAAGAGCTAGAGAAGGTCATGTGAGTGTAACACATGAGATTTTTACTTTTATAACCACTCTTTTGTGTTAGATTCTAGAACGCAGTCATATTGACGGTCACTATAAATGCCTAAGGCTATCTGCAGTTTTATAAATAAATCAGATTTAAAAATTCACATTCACATTACCTTCTTTATCTATTCTATAGCAAAACTATTCTTACAAAATCTTATTCTTCCATCCACTTCATGCTTAGGTAGATCAACGTCACCAGAAGCGGTCTTATTACTTAGTTCCTTAATAAGCAGAATTCATTAGGCGAGTAAAAGTTTATTGCTTTGCGATTGGAATTCGGTTTTCTTTACATGACCAGGGTTAAAACGTAAGAAAGGTTTGAGAAACTTGTAATTATTTTAAAACTGAAACAAATAATAAGAAATATTTCGGAAATGGTTAAATCCACACAAAAATGTCATGTGACATTAACTTGTAAGTTTTAATGAGATCTGTGTAGTAACTTTTTCTCTAGTCTTTGACCGTTTATTAATTGTGCTAAAGTGATCCAAAATGAAGGACTTTAGGGGCTATTCCCAGAGATTTTAAGATAAGATTTTCGTTTTCATGTAAAATATATCTTTAATACGCACTATTTTGATCAAAATCGTTACATCCATTTTTGAGAACATCAACATTTTCGAAAATTTTTGTGTCACATTCCTAGAAGATACTGAACTATTTTTTTTCTTTTTGAATTAAGCTTCCAACAGACATACAAACACACACATACACGGATCTTTTCCTATTTTTTGACACATTCCTTAAATCTTGTATTTGCTGTGAAATCTTGGTATAGAAACTCTACCTAATATGTACATAAATCAAGTGGCATACTAAGTTAAACATCCTCTAGCATTTTATGGGAAGTGGTCAAAAATATATGGTGACAATCACAGGTTTATACCTGTTGTAATTGAAATTACCTCAATTAAATACAAAACTAACAATTTCGTTGACCGAATTTTGAATATATCTGAATCCCCATATGGCTGAAAGCAAGCAGTAGTCTCTTAAACCTGATTAGTAACTCATTAATTGCTTTGATCATAAGAAATTAGTCAAAATATAATATAGTACGTCATACCTATTATAAATAATTACGATACCTAACTAATTCTTTCTTATTCCTCAAATAAAACCATTGGATTTCAACCAAAAATAGGACTTTGATATTTCATTGGAAATACAGCTTTCTGGTCCCATAAATCCAAATATAACTGAAAAGCTAAAACTCGGTTTTATACTTGGAATTAGATTTCATTATCTTCCTAGGATATGATACGAAGATTTTCAACAATATATGTACACCCCAAACTACCGTTTATACGGAAAACGTTTCGTTATTTATTATTTGCTGAAAGAATTGTCCTATCTACTTTTATTTAAATACCATATATTCAAGTTATTTGTATGACAAAAATTAAATATATCTGATGAAAATAATCTATAAAGTACGCAACATTCAGAATATTTGTTTATACAGTTGGTAAATCATAAGAAATAAGAAATTGCTACAAGATATATATCGGCCTGCTTTACCTACAGCATTCCTTCAGCCGGTACCTCAAAATAATAGCGCATAACAAACACAAATATGTTCGGCAACTACTCCCCAAGAAGATTCATTTTGGCATTTTCGAGTAATTTCTCCTTCCAGAACGTTCTGCCTTATATACGGAGAATATATGGGGCTGACTAGTGATTGTGACTCAGTCATTGTAGAGGTCTTAGTTAACAATTTACGGAACTGACTGTGGACATAGACAATTCAGTTAAGATGCACTTCTTTTACATACTTCCTTGTATATAAACGAGAATAAGAGAATACCCTAGGCTAAACTGGTCGCTCTGTAGCATATTGACATTTCATTTTCTTTGCTTGACCAGGATAGGGAAAACCAATAAGGATTTTCCACTTGAGAAGTGAATAAGTATTTTAAAACTTAAACCAATAACAAGGGAATCTCAGATACGGTTAACTAAAAATAGTATATATAAACAAACTAAGCTTACAGAAGATTATTCTTTTAACTCACCATGCTAAGCAGGATAAACATTACCAGAAACAGAAGTTATGATTTCCGGTGCAGGCCGCTGGACTACGGGTGTTGAAGCCTGCAAATATATTACCAGAAATTGTCTATTTACTCAGTTCCTTATAAGTAGGAGGGAAATAAGGGAATACACTAGGCTCAAGCGATAGTTTCCATGTGAACAAATGAGTTCGGCTTGCTTTGCATTGCCAACAGAAAAACAAAAGAGAAATGAAATGAAAGGTGACCCCGTTTGAGAAAATTTAACTAGTTTAAATTGAAACCAGTTACAAGGAATACCTCGGAAACGGCCAACTCACCAATCAAAATGTGGATTACACAAAATGTGAGTTTTATCAAGATATACAGTTTTTGTGTAGTGAGTTTTGGTCTATTTCTTACGGTTTAACAGTGCTGCTCTCCTAGCCACGTCTTCAGTTCAGGGAAAAGGTGAAAGTCGCTGGTGCCAGGTCAGAAATGTACGGCGGATGATCGAAAATGTTCCATTGAAATTGTTCAAGGAGCCGATGGGTTGTGCCAGCAGTGTGTGGACGAGCGTTGTCATGGATCAACACAATTCCTGAAGTCAGCATTCCTCTTCATTTGTTTTGAATGGCTCTCCGTAAAGATCTTCAAAACAACGCCAATGTTCATTTGAAATTATTGGCGGCAAACATTTTTTGAAGCGGGTATTGCAAAGCTTAGGTACGATAAATAACTCAATCTTTTCAGTGATTATTTTGAAAAGTAACCATAAGTGTACAAAACTTTTAGTACTAAAATAATTGGTTTCTATTAATTTGTTACTTTCTCTATACGCACAATATACATAGTGTATAGAGAAGGTATTGTAATGCACCCAAAAATTTGATACCGAGATTTCACCAGAAATACATGTTTTGAGACCCCCTGAAACCAAAAAAAGCATTTTTAGAAAAATGTGTGTGTATGTGTGTGTATGTCTGTGGGCAGCATAGCTCAAAAACGAAAACACCGTTAAATACCAAACTTGGTATTTGAGTTTGGTATCTTCCAAGGATGCGACACGAAGATTTTCAAGAAAATCCTCCCACCCCAAACTACCCCTTACATGGAACTCTTTTTTCGAAAATTTTGATTTTCTAAAAAATGGCTCTAACGATTTTGATTAAAATATCGTATATTAAAGATATTTATCTGACAAAATGTTTATCTTGAATTTTCTGACTTCTTTATTCTGGATGAATTTTACGGAATTTTGCATAACTGCTAAACCGTAAAAGATGGACAAAAGTTTACCACGCAAAAAATGTAGAGCACTTTAAAACACACAGTTTATGTTAAATACACTTTTTTGTGGAGTTGATAGTTTTTGAGGTATTTGTTGTTTTTGGTTTCAGCTTTGAAAAACTTATAATTTTCTCGTACATGAATTGGTCTAATACTGTCCACATAAACAAAGGAACTTCAGTCACATAGCAACCAGATTTTGACTGTCACTTCAACACATGTATTTTGCTTCTACTAACAAGGAAGCAAGTAATAGGGACTATTTCTGCTGATTTTTTCTCGATTAGATGAAGTAAATAGAATATTTTGTTGTAGAGAGAAAGTGATGTGAATGGAAAACATCAGATTTTTTTATATAAGAATCCAACTTATATAATATCAGTAAAATACTTTCATATGTAGGTTTAATGAATAAGCAATATTCTATGCTTTAAAGCCACATCAAACTTGATATCGTAATAGCGGCGGAAAATAATACCAGCGCATTTTCTTCCGTTCTCACATGAGAGTATGAGAACAGTTCAAGAGAAACAATTTAATTCTGAAAGAGCTCTTTTGCTTGACTGTAACGCTTGCGGCATCGAGACAATTGAATCACTAAAACCGCTACCATCTTCATGGCAAAAGGCTTCGAGGGCGGTTGCAAGTAAAAGAGAGAAGATGAAATTAAACTCAAGGTAAACGCAATAATGCGATGTGACGTTCTTGTAAGGGCACGAGTATCTCGACAAAGATAAAGCCCTTCCTGCAACCCCCCCCCCATCCCTCACTACCTTACTTGGTTAAGTTTCGCAACACCGACATAAAGTCACGTGACGAACTACTTTACACTTTAATCTGCTGCAAACCCAACTGCTTCCTCACAAAAAAGACAAAAGTATTACAATAACCTAATTGCATTTGTTTCGATTTAATCATATTTTGTAGAGCACTTCATGTACTAGAACTCCAACATAGCGCCTTTTGTGTATTCTTTTGTTTTGAAGTTAAGCTTTTATTCGCAGATGAATATGGTAATACAAGAACATAACGTTTGTACCTTATATCAAGAGAAAAAGTCTGATATGCTCCATTCACATGACTTTCTCTACATCTTTACAATAAATTATTGTTAAAAAGCTTATTCTTCTATTTACTTAATACTAATCGAGAAAAAAATTAGCAGAAAGGATGTAATTATTTGCTTCCTTGTATATAGAAAAGAAACAAGAGAGTACTATAGGTTAAATCGATAGTCAAATGTTTTAAAAGCTAGCTGCTATGTGACTGAAGTTCCTTTGTTCGTATGGAAATGAGTTGATAAATTCCTGTATGAGAAAAGTTTTAAGTTTTTTAAAGCTGAAACCAACAACAAGGAATATCTCAAAAACTTTCAGCTCCACGAAAAAAATGTATATGACATAAATTGTGTGTTTTACCGAGATCTACACTTTTTCTTAAGTAAATGTTTGTCTATATCTTACGGTTTATGAGTTATGCGAAATTCCACAAAGTTCATCGCGAACAAACAGCTCTTCAGCGGCTATTCCCAGAAAATTGAAGATATATATTATATTTGTTATTAAAATGTCTTAGATATAAGAGATTTTAATCACAATCGTTAGAGCCATTTTTTAGAAAATCAAAATTTTCGAAATTTTTTCCATGAAAAGGGTAGTTCGGGGTAGGGGGATTTCCTTGAAAATTTTCGTGTCGCATCCTTGGAAGGTACCGAACTTAAATACCAAATTTGGTATCCAATGCTCTTTTCGATTTTGAGCTATGCTGCCCACAGACAGATACACACACACACAGACAGACAACAGACTACCAGACACACACATGGACATTTTTCTAAAAAGGATTTTTTTGGATTCAGGGAGATTTCCTGTGAACTTTACGTATTGTCTCAATTACCTGCTTCCTTATAAGTAGAAGGGAAATAAGGGTACACTAGGCTAAAACGATAGTCAAATCTTTTAAAAGCTGTAGCCATGTGTATGAAATCCGTTTCTCTGCAGAGCTAGGAGTTTAAGACTTTCAGTGTGAGAAAAGTTTAAGTATTTTAAACCTAAAACAAATAACAAGGAATATCTCAGAAATAGTCAATTCTACGAAAAAAAAAAAGTATATGACATAAATTGTGGGTTTTAACATGGCCTACATTTTTTGTAAAGTGAATGTTAGTGGTTTTTTTCTCCGGCCATACAAGGAGAAGCGAATTTTAATACCAACTTCTTAGCGAAAATTTTAAAACATTTATCTATTGCGTATTGGGTATTTTTTCTAACTTTAAGGAACTAAGTAAAAAGACGATTTCAGTTAAAGATGAATAATCATTTGACTTTCTCTACACGTACTATGAGCATAGTGTATAGTGAAGGTATTTTATCGTCCAAAAATTTGATAACGATATTTCACCGAAAATGCATTTTGAGACCCCTAAACTCAAAAAAAGTATTTTTAGAAAAACCTCCGTGCGTGTCTGTTTGGCTGACAGACTTGGCATTTAAGTTTAATATATTCCAACAATACGATACGATACGAAGATTTTCAAGAAAATCCCCCACTCCCAACTACCCTTTACATGGAAAACGTTTCGAAAATATTGATTTACTTAAAAATGGCTCTAAAGATTTTAAAATATCATATATTAAATATATTTGAATGACAAATAAAATGTATATCTTGAATTTTCTGGGAATAGCTTCTGGATGAATTTTACTGAATTTTGCATAACTGTTAAACCGTAACACATAGACAAAAACTTACTTAACAAAAAATGTATTCTTGTTAGAACACACAATTAATATCATAGACATTTTTACTTTCTCTACGCGCACTATGTACATGGTGTATAGAGAAGGTATTGCACTCCACCCAAAAATTCGATACCGAGATTTCACCGGAAATATATGTTTTGAGACCCCCTGAATCCAAAAAAAGCATTTTTAGAAACATGTCCGTGTGTGTGTCTGTGGGCAGCATATATCAAAAACGAAAAGACCGTTAAAAATCAAATTTGGTATTTAAGTTTGGTATCTTCCAAGGATGCGACACGATGATTTCCAAAAAAAATACCCTCACCCCTAACTACCCTTTACATGGAACTTTTTTAGAAAAGTTTGATTTTATAAAAAATAGCTCTAACGAATTTGATTAAAGTCCCGTATATTACTGACATTTACACACCAAATAAAATGTATATTTTGGATTTTGTGGGTATAGCCTCTGAAGACCACTTTATTCTGGATGAATTTTGCATAACTACTAAACCGTAAGAAATGGTCAAAAACTTACCACACAAAAAATATAGAGCAGGTTAAAATACACAATTTATGTTATACACCTTTTTTTCGTTGAGTTCATTGTTTTTCAGATATTCCTTGTTTTTGGTTTCTGCTTTGAATATTCAGCTGCTGTCCATACAAACAAAGGAACTTCAGTCACATAGCAACCAGCTTTTGATTATTACCTTAACCTATGCTACTCCCTTATTTCACTTCTACATACGAGGAAGCAAGTAATAAGGCTATTTCTGCCAATTGTTTTCTTAATTAGCATGAAGTAAATACAAAAAATCTGATGTGTTACACTCACATGACTTTCCCCAGCCGTTCTACAAACATCTTACATAAGATTATTCTTCTTTCTGTACCTTGTTAATCGAGGTATTCAGCACAATGCTCTTATTACTTAGTTCCTTATAAGTAGGAAGAAAATAAGGGAATGGACTAGGCTAAATCGATAGTCAAATGTTTAAAAAGCTGTCGTTATGCGATTGTCATTACAAATCGCTTCTTTTCTTGGCCAGGAGTAGAACAAAAGAAAAGTGGACACTCCCGTCTGAGAAAAGTATAAGCACTTCACAACTGAAACTAATAACAATGAATACTTCGAAAACGGTAAGCTCCACGAAAAAAATGTATATGATGTAAATTGTGTATCTTAACAAGGCCTGCGTTTTTCGTAGAGTATGTTTTTGTCTATCTCTTACGGTTTATTAGTTATGCCAAATTAAGCAAAATTCATCCAGAATAAGCAGGTCTTTAGAAGCTATTCTCAGAAAATTCAAGATATACATTTTAGTTGTCAGGTAAATATCTTTAATATACGATATTTTAATCAAAATCGTTAGAGCCAGTTTTAAGAAAATCAAAATTTTCAAAAAAAGTTCCATGTAAAGGGTAGTCTGAGTGGGGGGGATTTTTCTCAAAATCTTCGTGTCGCATCCCTGGAGGATGCTGAACTTAAATAGCAAGTTTGGTATTTTAGCTACTTTTCGTTTTTGAGTTATCGTGTTCACAGGTTCACGGACACACACACACACACAGACCTTTTTCTGGAAATGCTTTTTTTGGATTCAGGGGGTCCTAAAACATGTATTTCCGGTGAAATCTCGACATCGAATTTTTGGGTGGAATGCAATACATTGTACATACGGGGCCACAGAAAGTAATATAAGCTTTTTAACAATAATTTGTTGCAGAAATGTAGAGAAAGTCATGTGAATGGAACACATAAGATTTTTTTTGCAGAATAGGGAGAGAAAGTGATGTGAATGGAAGAGGTAAAATGTTTTATTGTAGCGTGGTGGTTTTGTGTAGGTAAGCTCTGCTTTAAACTTGTTTATGGTAAAACGCACTTGAACTGCGGCGCCGTGCATCTAGTCGTGAGGAAATTACACTAACAGGCTTTCTTCTTGTTGGTCTTCCCACTCTCCTCCTTCTTGTGCTAGCACCTAGAGTGACGGAGGTTATGCTCCTAATTTCCTTCTGCGGAGAATTATAGAGATTTGCACTTTCTTGGCACACACAAATCTCTGAATGTAATTAAGCGCTGTGACAGATAGAGGGAGCTGTATTCCAGGTGAGCCTACCTGATTATTCCCCACTACTCGACGTCTTTTAAGGCTTCCGTCACTGCATAGCAGAACAAATGGCTTGGGAGCCCTCGACTGCGTGGGCATTTCTGTTGTTGATCTAACCATCCCACCACGCAAGATGGCTCCACTTTAAAGTGTGAGGCTTGCATAAGCGAGCTCACTAGGTTGCTACTCTAACCTTGGGACCTTTTCGTAGTTTTCCCTGGTTGGTAAGTAAATGTTAGGTTATATTATACTAGAGGCTTAAAAATGATTCTCACTACATTTTTGTGTACATAGCAACAATTTAAAATTACAGATAATATTAAAGGTACTTTTCACCAATGTGAATGCACTTTTGCTATCGTTCTCGCAACTTCTTTGTTTGGCAGCGAACCATTCGGGCACCACTGGTGAACTACTGCATGAAGTTCGTCGAACCAGAACATTAAGTCCCATCCCACCACGCAAGATGGCTCCACTTTAAAGGATGAGGCTTGCATAAGCGAGCTCCAGGGTTTGATTGTCACTAGGTGGCCACTCTAACCTCGGGACTTTTTCGTAGTTTTCCCTGGTTGGTAAGTAAATTCTGGGGATGTTAAAAATGATTTGTGCTTACAGGAATCATTTACTGAACGAAATGTTACAGGTACTTTTCACCAATGTCTGTCGTCTTACGTGGTATAATATTTACTATACTAACTTCATATACCCAACGTCGCGGGTTCAAACCCGGCGGAGGACAATGGATTTTTCCGGGTGTAAAAATTCTTAGCATGGCTTTTTTCGGATGGGAAGTAAAGCCGTTGGTCTCGTGTCGTAGCTTTACGGCACGTAAAAGAACCTCAAGCAAAATTAAGTGGTCTTTCACATCCAAATTAGAATCGGACGCTGAGAACCACAGCAGTTAAAGAGCGTTCATAAATAACACGAATTAAATTAAATAAATCACCAATGTCTATGCTCTTTTGCTATCGTTCTGGAAGTTTCTTTGTTTGCGTAGCGAACCATTCTTTAGAGGTATCCCAGCACCACTGGTGGACTACTGCATGAAGTTCGTCTAACCAGAACATTAAGTCCCATCCCACCACGCAAGATGGCTCCACTTTAAAGTGTGAGGCTTGCATAAGCGAGCTCCCGGGTTTGATTGTCACCAGGTGGCCACTCTAACCTCGGGACTTTTTCGTAGTTTTCCCTGGTTGGTAAATAAATGCTAGGTTATATTATACTAGATGTTAAAAATGATTCTCACTACATTTTTGTGTTCACGGTATCCATTTACCGAACAAAAAATCTGATGTGTTCCATTCACATGACTTTCACTACATCTCTGCAACAAATTGTAGTTAAAAAGCATATGCTTTTATTTACTTCATGCTAATTAGCAGAAATATTCTTATTACTTGCCTCCTTGTAAGTAGAAGCGAAATGAGGGAGTTCCATAGCCAAAAGCTGGTTGCTATGTAACTGAAGTTCCTTTGTTTGTATGGACAGGAGTTAAGAAATTCCTGTATGAGAAAAGTATAGTTTTTTCAAAGCTAAAACAAAAAACCAGGAATATCTTAAAAATGATCAACTCCACGATAAAAACATATATGATATAGATTGCGTATTTTATCGTGAGCTACATTGTCTGTGTTGTAAGTTTTTCCCCATCTCTTACGGTTTACCAGTTACACAAAATTCCGTAAAAGTCATCCAGAAATAAAGTAGTCCTCAGAGGCTATTCTCAGAAAATTCAAGATATACATATTATTTGTCAAGTGTATATCTTTAACATATAATATTTTATTAAAAATCTTTAGAGCCATTTTTTAGAAAATTAAAATTTTCGAAAATTTTTCCATACGAAGGGTAGTTGGGGGTGGGGGGAATTTCTTGAAAAGTTTCGTGTCGCATACTTGGAAGATACTGAGCTTAAATACCAAGTTTGGTATTTAACGGTCTTTTCGTTTTTGAGCTATGCTGCCCAGAGATACACACGCGGATATTTTTTTTAAAAATGCTTTTTTTTTTTTTGGATTCAGGGAGTCTCAAAACATGTATTTCCGGTGAAATCTGGGTATCGAATTTTAGGGTAAAACGCAATAGCTTCTCTATAGGTGTACATGCGTAACAATAGTGTTTTGTCTTAAACTTTAACAACCCTAAAATGTTGATAACAGTGTTCTTGTTATAAATAATCCAGGAAAGTTTTCCAAACTGGGCCAAACAGTGGGTCTGAAAGCCTCTTCTTGGCAACATAATGACAAGAATACATAAACATGTTAGCTCTAGCAAGATGGAAGAATCTGGAACCAAGTCAGGAGTAGGTATATAGTAAGCTTCAAAGTGACACAAGTGCGATATAAATCTTGGCTTTGTGTGCTTCGATACCAACCGCCAATTACTGAGTGATTTGTTTTGGGAGTAAAAGCTGTATTCCCACATCGACCTCAGAAAAACGTGCTCCTATCTGCCTCGTTTCAAAACAGCAGCAATAAATTTTCATGGGGATTATGATGGACAGTTCGTCCCTCGAGTACCTCTATTATTTCATCGGTATTGAGAATCAAATGAAGCACAGAAGGGCTGTGTCACTAAACACGAAATCTCATTTGCTGTCCATTTCTGTGCATAAAACATTATATATCACCGGTACCATATGGGGATGCTCGCATTTCAATTGAATATTAACGAAAGCAGTACACGAAAACCATGACTTGATTTCTGGGAACGGAATGGAAATGTGTACACAGCATGAGAACAAATCAAAAAGCCACTCTAATGGTATACACTGCTCCACAGCAAATACCTCTTAAAATTCCAAACTGCAAATTTTTTAACCCCAAGTATTTATAAATTGACGTTTCAGGCCCCAATAATTCATCCTCCGTTATAACATCTCATAAATTATCATGATTGTACAGAAAATTCGCATTCAGAAGTTAGGGTGATCTCCGGATGCGACCGCCACAGGTAACTGAATGTCTCTTCTACCAGAATTTCCTGTCCCCATCATTTCCTTTTATCTTCTTCACTTTCATACTATAATCTGTGTCAAGTTAGTTCAGTCCTGATGTCAACACATGGGAGGGAAGAGAGAGAGACAGAGATACTGAAGCTGTTGATTGGTTCAGGGAAGGTAATGGGTGTTAACTTTTACGTGGATGCACAACCTCCTAAAATTACAGTACTGTAATAGTTTTCAGATCACTGCTCTACGCGAGTTAGTTTCGGAGAGAAAAGTATGCAATGCTTCGATTCTCATAAAAGGTAATAGTCCGACATATTCCAAGCAGATGGCTCTGGGTTCGTGAATTCTGAAAGGAATATTTACAACAGACGTACACATTCTATAAAAAAACATATAGATTAGACAGAAGACTGGCGAAATTATATGTTGACTTTATTAACTTATTACTGTTAAATAAAATGCAGCTAACTTATATTACTAAAGAACATTGTATTATATACACAATAAGTTACAAGCCTGTACCAGACAGCCCTCTTAAACAAACGGTAATTCTCGAGGTGAATGCTGATTAAGCTGTTATTGTTTATAGTGCAGGGTCGCTTCTGATAATTTGTTATTTAAGACTGTATTTCCTGTACATCTCGCATGCCTCACAAGCCCAGGGGACTTGCTATATGCAGTTTAAAAGCAGTAAGCTTTTGGTCATGGATGATTCCTGTAAAACCACACGCTGCCTAGGAGACGCGTAAGCTACCGCCTTCCCAAGGACGCCTTGGGGTGGTAGTTTTCCGACCGCCTCTCCCTTTATTGTTCTACCCGCCAAGTTAAGCAGCATCGGGCCCGGTCACGACTCGGACGGGTGACCGTCCAGTTGTACTCCGACCAGATCTGCAACACTGTACCTATATCCCTTCAGTTCTCCCCGATAGCCGGCACTGCTTTCCTTGACAGCCCGCAAGCGGCTGGCCAAGGTAAGCAGCATCGGGCCTGGTCCCTCTCTGGGTGGGTGACCACTCAGTTAGGTATGTCAGCCCGCGCCGGCTGCACAGAGGGAAACACCCTGCCCACATTACTTCGACACAGACAAAAACGCTTGCATAAGG
The DNA here is from genome assembly GCA_030762935.1 of Hymenopus coronatus. NCBI lineage: Eukaryota > Metazoa > Arthropoda > Insecta > Mantodea > Hymenopodidae > Hymenopus > Hymenopus coronatus. Next base: position 19,128,202 of record CM060893.1, read on the forward strand.
CTACATCTTTTATATCACACGGGTAAATCCGCGAGAAAAGCGGATAGGTACCGTGGTGATTTGCCCCCGCCCGAGTACACTCGGGCGACTAGTTCCTGCTCCTGGCTCCTGGCTCCATGGATGATTAGTCGTAATAAAACACAACCGAGGCAAGCCTTTAAAAAGTGTCGAGAGGCGGATGGTCGCGCATTGTTTCGCGGTGCTTAAAGAAAGAAACGCCGAATTGACCATAAGGAATGTCGAAAAAGAAACGGGTGATCTCCTTGGCGTTTCTGCATTTAGTGTGCATAGTGTTAGCATGGAACAGCAATCATCCGGGAGCCTAAGAACACCGGGAAAATCGCGTAAATATAAAAAACGTTCGGAGAAATACGATGATTTTGCGAAAAGTGCTATTCGCGGTAAAGTTTATGATTGTTTTTTTCAGAAATGAACCATCAACTCTAAATAAAATTTTGCATGCAGTGCATTCTGACACAGAATTGCCATATTTCTCAAAGTACTCTCCACAGGTTGCTGATATATATCGCTAATGTTGCAAAACTTATGTGCGCACATGTACCGTTAACACGCGGCGAGTTGAGCCAGCTCCACCTTGTTGACATCAGGACAGAACTAACTTGACACAGACATTTCATGTTTGCTCTCTCCGCGTAGAGGTGAAATTAATCACTCCCGAGGCACCTTCCTTCCAACCACTCGCGGGAATCTCGAATACAGGATTCCTCTCTTGCATTTGTTCACTAAGTGTTGAATATAGGATCGTTCATTAGCTGTTGCATATAGGATTTCTCTTCTGTACCGAGTAACACACTGTCGACTCCTCTTCTATTTTCCGAATGGTTATTAACTGCTTCATCTGTACCCTGTAACACATTTACTGTAGAACTTAGCACTGCTCTTCTCTTTTACAGTTGCTCATTAACTAGCAAACATAGGACTTCTCTTCTCTTTTCAATCACACACTAACACAGGACTCTTCTTCTCTCTTTCAATATTTCATTAACCTTCGAATATAGGATTTCTTTTCTGTACTAGGAACACACCAACTATCGAACTTAGGACTCCTCTTCTCTCTTCGATCTTTCATTAACTGACGCACATAGGAATCCTCTGTTCTCTTTCGATCTTCGTTAACTACCGAATACAGGGTCTCCTTTTCTAGCTAGTCTCACCGGCCGAACATAGAAAACTTCTCACTCTAACTCGCCGAATAAGTGTTTTACCTCAACAAGTACCTCCAACCTGGATAAGTAAAATGAGACTTTAAAAGTCAATGCCATAGCCGGAATTTACTGACTTTTTCAGTCTGACTCTACCTATCCAAATTCTTTCTTACACATGGTTTCTGTGAGAAAAAAATTAAAATGACCTCCAACCTGTTGCCGCAGTGAATCACCTCTAGTGTATAAACATGCAATATCTTCTGAAAACTTCCTACGCCACAAGGGGAATGTAAGGGAGTACTTGTATCTGTGCTATTGTTCTAGAGCGGCATCCAACCAATTGTGCTCCGCATAGTGCTGAAGAATAGTTCTGCTATCCACGAAGCAAAAGTCCCTACTTTGTCACACATTATTTTAGGGACAGGACCAGACGAAGGCGTTTGCAACGTGGGGGTGCGACGGTGGAGTTTGAGTTGTGTAAAGCATATTCCTAACACTTGGAAGTTAGATTAGTTTACCTTTCTGTAGGATGGTTAAAAAGTTTACACTCACTGTGTGTGCCACTTATGGCAGAAGCCCGAAACCCACTACCGCGTGCTCCCGGCGCGCGGGACCGGGATTTGTCGCGCCGGACCCTGACCGGCAGGTGATAGTCAATATTACCTGAGATTCAAAGCTTTGTCGAAATCAAATTAATAAACAACTAAATATGTGGTGATTTACTTTTGTATTGCTACTATCATTTTCGCTTAGTAGAATCATCTGAATCCGAAAACGGAAGACAATTTGTCTCTTGACCATTTGTTTACTCAAAAATTTCCGAAAGCAAATTGAAATGTATAATACAACCTAATATTGTTACGCCTACTGATGTAAACTTAAAGAAACTAGCTTGGCTATGAGAGGATGGATTAAGAAAAATGTACCTTTCACTGCACATGGGAACGTAGCTCTAAGCCATCTTGTACAACAGGAGAAAGAATATGATGTGTTCCATTCACATGACTTTCTCTACATCCCTGCAACAAATTATTGTTAATAAGCTTATGCAAATATTTACTTCATCCAATCGAGAAAAAATTAGCAGATAAATTAGTAAGTAGAAGCGAAATAAGGGAGTACAATAGGTTAAAGTGACAGTCAAAGGCTGGTTGCTATGTAACTGAAGTTCCTTTGTCTGTATGGACATGAGTTTACAAAGTCCTGTATGAGAAAAATTAAGATTTTCGACCCTGAAAAAAAAAACAAAGAATATCTCAAAAACGATCAACTCCAAGTAAAAAATGTATGTAACATAAATTGTGTGTTTTAATGTGCTCTACATTTTTTGTGTGGTAAGTTTTGTCTATCTCTTACGGTTTAGCAATTATACAAAATTCACTCAGAATAAAGTAGTCTTCAGAGGCTATTCCCAGAAAATTCGAAATATACATTTTATTTGTCGGGTAAATATCTTTAATGTACGATATTATAATCAAAATCGTTAGAGCCATTTTTTAGAAAATCAAAATTTTCGAAAAAAGTTACATGTAAAGGGTACTTTGGGGTGGGTGGATTTTTCTCAAAATCTTTGTGTCGCATCCGTGGAAGATTCTAAACTTAAATACCAGGTTTGGTATTTTACCAACCTTTCGTTTTTGAGTTATCGTGTTCACAGACACACGGACACACTGTCACACACACACACGGACCTTTTTTTGAAAATACTTTTTACTTTCTCCATACGCATTATGTACATAGTGTATAGAGAAGGTATTGCACTCCACCAAAAATTAGATACCGAGATTTCACCGGAAATATGTGTTTTAGGATCCCCAATATCCAAAAAAAAGCATTTTCACAAAAAGGTCCGTGTGTGTGTGTGTGTGTGTGTGTGTGTGTGTCCGTGTGTCCGTGTGTCTGTGAACACGACAACTCAAAAACGAAAAGTAGGTAAAATACCAAACTTGGTATTTAAGTTTAGTATCTTCCAGGGATGCGACACGAAGATTTTGAGAAAAATCCTCCCACCCCCAACTACCCTTTACATGGAACTTTATTCGAAAATTTTGATTTTCTCAAAAATGGCTCTAACGATTTTGATTAAAATTTCGGATATTAAACATATTTACCTGACAAATGAAATGTTTATCTTGAATTTTCTGGGAATAGCCTCTGAAGAGTAGTTTATTCTGGATGAATTTTACTAAATTTTAAATAACTGCTAAGCCGTAAGAGATGGACAAAAACTTACTACACAAAAAATGTAGAGCACATTAAAACACACAATTTATGTTTTATAAATTTTTTTCGTAGAGTTCGTCGTTTTTGTGACATTCCTTATTTTTGGTTTCTGCTATGAAAAACGTATACTTTTCTCATACTGGAACTTGTCAACTCCTATCCATATAAACAAAGGAACTTCATTGACATAGCAACCAGCTTTTGACTATCACTTTAACCTACGGTTGTGCCTTATTACGCTCCTACTTACAAGGATGCGAGTAATAAGACTATTTCTGCTAATTTTTTTCTGATTAGCATAAAGTAAATAGAAGTATAATCTTTTTAAGAATTATTTGTTACAGGGATATGGAGAAAGTCATGTGAATGGTACACATCAGATTTTTTTAGATAAAGGGGACACTAAAACATATATTTCCGGTGAAATCTCGGTATCGAATTTTTTGGTGGAGTGCGACACCTTCTCTATACACTCTGTACATAGCGCGTATAGAGAAAGTAAAAACAGTTATATTCTTACGTTTTATATAACACATGTCACCATCTTGACGTGTGGCCGAGCTTGGCGTTTTCAATCTGCTTTGCTTTAACACCGTCTTATCAGCACCTGATACCCACACGTTTAACGCGATGTAGTTGCGTTATGTTTATCCGGGGACCATGCATCGCCGATCTCAAATTGCTTATATCAGTCACGTGCACAATCTCGCAAACTATTTCGGTGTAGTTCATTAGCACCCTGTCTATGTAAAATTAGTATACAATTAGTAACTAATGAATATGATGTCTATTGGTTGTCGAAAAATCTGTTTATGATCTGCAGATGTTCCTCTTCAACAAAGAGCTTCGGTACATACGTTTGTAAACAAAATATAATCAAGTGGTGTATATCTGTATAAAATCGAGTTTTTAGCATATTACAACTGTAAATAGTATATAGTAGATATATTGGGTTTATCGATAGTACGTGGCCGCGCCGTGGCCGAGTGGTTAGAACACTCGCCTCTCACCTAGACGGCCTGGGTTCGACCGTATGTGAGATTTGTGGTGGACAAAGCGGCGCTGGGGCGGGTTTTCTCCGGGTACTCCGGTTTCCCCCGCCATCTCATTCCACCGGTGCTCCATCATCATTCATGTAGCATCAGTGTCACCGCCTGCGGTGCCATAAGTAGTTAAAGCGGGCGTGAAACTCCATCAAAAAAAAATTATCGATAGTAGACAAATTCGTTTGACTGTATTTAAAATTTAACACATTGAAGCTCAGGTGTTTGTTCAGTTGAAGGGCCGAGTGCGATACCGAAGCCTCCCGCGGTCATAAAAACAGCCCCGAAGCCTCCCGAACCCTTAAAGGTCAGAAAAATAGTCCCCAAGCCTCCCCAAAGCAGGTAGCCGCCCGGTCGAAACAGGTAACGGTTGCAGTTTGGTGTTTATAATATTTAATTATTATATTAGTTTTGATGACCTTTCACATATATCTTCTGTAGCTTTTCTCTTCAGACCACAAAGTACTTTCTGTCTCTGAATGTTGTCACTAGGTGGTGCCGCATGGTTATGGTCCTCTTGAATATCCAGGACATCTATTTCTTCAATGGAAAAGGTTTTAATAAACTTTTACAACTTTAACATTGAACGTCCTTCGCGCTACCCCACATTTTAAACACTTCTGGAATCCGAAAGTGTAACCGTTCCGAAGTAGATTTTTCCTTCCTGTCCAACTCACCGTAATTTGTCGGAAAACACGTTAACTGTGAACTAATTTGTCGTACACTGAAATAAATCAAGGAAAAAAAATTAGGGTACCCATTTCACCCCACCTGCCAGCTAATTACACTGGTTTCGCGGGAGGCTTGGGGGTTGTTACCTGGATACGGGAGGCTTCGGTCCCAAGAAACTCAGGGTTTTTACGCATATTTGAGTTATTATTTACAGTAAATCAATCAAATCTGCTTAAAAGTATTGGAACAATCTAAAAGTATGGAATTCAAGGATTTTTCAACAATTAAGAAACTATACATAACTTCCATATTAATATTTTATTTTAAATTTACAACAAAAATCTAATATAGTTTGAAAAAGTCTGCGTAAAGCTGCTTATACTCCATTTATTGAAAGTTCGAAAAACTCCCCCTCGGAATCGGAATTTTCCATGACTTTATTTGTATACTTAATTGCAGTTTCAGTTCACAGAAATCAAGGAAAATGCAGCATTTTAACATCTAAGAACACAAAATGTAACAAACAGATCACCACCTTGAAGCAAGCAGGGACAGATGGCAGTACAAATCGGACAATTAAACGATAACTGATGTATGTTTTTAAGAGAGTATTTATGTTTTTGTCATAAATATTAATATGCTTTATTGGTAATGAAATGTTTATCGTTTTTAAGGACATCTAGTTTTTTAATAAACGAATTAAATTCGGGAAATATGAATTATTTTTTATTTAGTTATGAAAATATTAAGTATTTCTAATTTTTAAAGGGATTAAGTTTTCAAAAGATAGCATTATAATATGAAGTTATAAGATTTTAGGGTTATATGAATTTAGAATTTGTTATTAGTTTAAGGTATTAAAATGTAATTCTGTTTTTTTTATTTTTATTTTTATTTTTGTATTGAAATGTTAGATGTAGTAAAATTTTTAATTTATCTGATGGTAAAGTGATTATATATAAGTAAGAAGAATTAGGCAAATATTTTGGTCACCTGTTTATTAAAAACATGGTTTCTTGATGTATGTTTAGGAGATCTAACCTGCCCACTGAAATTTTATGAAGGGCCGCGGTATATTAATCTTTTAATTGAAGGTTTGTGTGAATGGCTGGATGAGGTAAATTCAGTCACATAGCCCAAGACCCTGTTACGGTCGTGGAATTGCATTAAAAGCATTAGAAATACCGCATGAACATTTTGCACGGCCCAAGTTGTACTCGGGCTTGGGCTTCAGTGTGTTAATAGTGTTTATGTATAACCATTTTCATTTAGGATATTGTTTCAAAACAAAGTTAACCTATTTAGCTCAACGTGGGAAAGAATTTCATTTATTCGTCGAACCTTGCCAAAGGAAGTACGAAAACAAGGAAATTGTTTTTATTCGCTTAAAGAAGTAATGTTATATCTGGCCTGTAGTGAAACAATATCGAGGAATGTTGTTTTTGAAGAAGTTTACAAGAATTGCAGTAGAAATGGAACATTTGTGTAGAAGACTATAAGGAAGTCGTTATTCGCTTCCCTGCAGTTGTGTTTCGTGTTGCAGCGAATATGAAACGAATGACAAAAAAAAGTGAAACCAGATGAGTTACTGGGTGGAGTTCTTGTTCCGGTTGGACTGCCCCGTTTTTAAAATCGCTGATGCACCAACCGATGCCAAGTTCCGTCCTTCATCAGGGCATAAATAAATAGCTACACAACGTGCCCCGCTGCCAAACATGCTCTCTCGTACGTCAGCAATATTGATACACAGCAGCCGACTTTCGGATTCACCCGGCGCAAATTAAACGCACAAATTGACCCCTTTAACTCTAAATATGTACTTCTCATTTAACTTTTATTCTCCTACCCTACTTTGCTGATCTAAAGTAATAACCATAATTGAATTCTTGCACCAAATACTCTACCAATCAGCAAAATGTGCTGACAGCATAATCTAAAAAATCTGATGTGTACAATTCACATGACTTTCTCTACATCTCTGCAACAAATTATTCTTAAAAAGCTTATACTTCTATTTACTTCATACTAACCAGAAAAAATTAGCAGAAATAGTCTTATTACTTGCTTCTTTGTAAGTAGAAGCGAAATTAGAGAGTACCATAGATTAAACTAATGGTCAAAAGCTGGTTCCTATGTCACTGAAGTTCCTTTGTTTTATGGACAGCAGTTAACAAATTCCTGTATGAGAAAAGTTCTTCAAAGCAGAAACCAAAAACAAGGAATACCTCAAAAACGATGAACTCAACGAAAAAAATGTATAAAACTGAAGTACTGTGTTTTAACGTGCTCTATATTTTTCGTGTACTAAGTTTTTGTCCATCTCTTACGGTTTAGCAGTTAGGCAAAATTCCGTAAAATTCATTCAGAATAAAGCAGCCTTTAGAGGTGATTCCCAGAAAATTCAAGATATACATTTGATTTTTCCGGTAAATAACTTTAATATACGATATTTTAATCAAAATCGTTAGAGTCATTTTTAAGAAATCAAACTTTTCGAAAAAAGTTCCATGTAAAGGGTAGTTTAGGGTGGGGGAATTTTTCTCAAAATATTTGTGTCGCATCCCTGGAAGATACAAAACTTAAATACCAAGTTTGGTATTTTACCGACTTTTCGTTTTTGAGTTGTCGTGTTCACAGACACACGGACTCACACACACACACACACGGAGCTTTTTCTGAAAATGCTTTTTTCGGGTACAGGGGACCCTAAAACATATATTTCCGGTGAAATCTTGGTATCGAATTTTTGGGTGGAGTGTGTGTGTGTGTGTGTGTGTCCGTGTGTCCGTGTGTCTGTGAATACGATAACTCAAAAACGAAAGGTCGGAAAAATACCAAACTTGGTATTTAAGTTTAGTATCTTCCAGGGATGCGACACGAAGATTTTGAGGAAAATCCCCCCACCCCCAACTATCCTTTACATGGAATTGTTTTCGAAAATTTAGATTTTCTCAAAAACGGCTCTAACGGTTTTGATTAAAATTTCGTATATTAAACATATTTACCTGACAAATAAAAGGTATATCTTGAATTTTCTGGGAATGGCCTCTGAAGAGTAGTTTATTCTGGATGAATTTTGCTTAATTTGGCATAACTAGAAAACCGTAAGAGATAGACAAAAACTTACTGTATAAAATATGTAAGTCTTGTTAAAATACACAAGTTATGTCATGTACATTTTTCTCGTGGAGCTTACCGTTTTCGAGGTATTCATTGTTATTAGTTTCAGTTGTGAAGTAGTTATACTTTTCACAGACGGGAGTGTCCGTTTTTCTTTTGTTCTAATCCTCGCCAAGAAAAGAAGCGATTTGTAATGAAAATCGCATAACGACAGCTTTTAAAACATTTGACTATTGATTTAGCCTAGTGTATTCCCTTATTTTCTTCCTACTTATACGGAACTAAATAATAACATTGTGCTAATGAGTACCACGATTAGCAAGGTCAGAAAGAAGAAGAATCTTATTATGAGGTTTGTAGAATAGCTAGAGAAGGTCATGTGAGTGTAATACATCAGATATTTTATAGCGTAAACAGTTTCCTAAATATATTTTGTTATTGTTTTCAATTATAAGCTACTTGAGCTTTTCACAAACGGAAGGTCATCTTTCGTTTCATCTCTCTTTTGTTTTAATCTACCTTTGCAAAGTGAAGCGAATTTCACTTGTTTCACATAGCGACCTGAATGTTATAAGATTTGACTATCACTCTATACTAGGACGTTGCGTTATTTTCCTTTTATTTAGAAGGAATGTACAACTATTTCTGCTAATGTCTATCGATAATGTTTGTCTAGATAAATGAAACATTCTTTATAGCAAGCGTTTTTAGAGAAAGTCATATGAATGGAACACATCAAGTGATTTTCATAGTGATGCAAAACATATAGTTTCAAATCTATCACATAAAGATGCGCTTTATAAATTTGTAAACTTGTCACATAGCCTGTCGTGTTCCCTTCTGTATTCCAGGAGTAAGTAATTGTGTATTGAAACCAAGCGGGATGGATCACAAGATTTCGACTGTGGCCCTCATTAGAGAGGTCGCGGGTTCGCTTCCCGTGGCTGGGCTACCTGACCCATGGCTTTTCACTTTCTCTACACATAATATGTAGATAGTGTAGCTATACAGAAAGTATTGTATTGCACCCAAAAATTTAATACCGATATTTCACCAGAAATGCATGTCTTGAGACCAGCTGAAACCAAAAAATTATTTTAGAAAAAGGCCAGTGTGTGTCTGTGGACAGCATAACTCCAAAACAAAAATTCTACTAAATGTAAAATTTAGTATTTAAGCTTAGCATCTTCCAAAAACGCGACACGAAGGTTTTCAAGAAAGTCTCCCCGCCCCAAACAATCCTTTATATGGAAAAATGTTCGAAATTTTTGATTTTCTCAAAAATGACTCTACCGATTTTTATGAAAATACATTATATTAAAGATAATGACATAAAAATAAAATGCATGTTTTTTCTGGCAATAGCCTCTGAAGGCCTCTTTATTGTGGATGAATTTTGCATAACTAGTGAACCGTAACAGATAGACAAAAACTTACAACACTAAAAGTGTAGATCTGGTTAAAGTACCTAATTTATGTCCTATACACTTTTTATAGAGCTGAGATATTCCTTGTTATTGGTTAAATTTTAAAATTCTTCTATTTTTCTAATATGAGGGTTTGTCAACTCGTAGCCATACAAAGAAAGGAATTTCAAACACATGGCAACCAACGTTTTAAAAAATTTGACTATCGCTTTGTCCTTGTGTATTCCCTTATTTTCTTTCTACTTACAAGGAAGCAAGTGATAAGTAATGGTTTAGTTATATAAATATTTATATACCTACTTTACCCTCCATTGCTCGCAATTGTTTTATTTATGGTTTTTAGCATTAACGGTTTTATTTACACCGTTTTATGTGATAGATTAGCAACAATTTTATTCTGTTTTTGCTATAATAGTGTTTTTCAATTCCGGTTTATGTCAGCATTTTATTTTCTAAGGGCGCTAATGACCTTGGAAGTTGAGCGCCCTTAAACACCAATCATCATCATCATCATTTCTACTAATGCTTATCTCTATTGGCATGAAATAGATTGAAGAATAAATTTTTTAACAATAATTTTTACAGAGATGTAGAAAAAGTTACACATCCGACTTTTTTCTGTATTTTCTTGGGTCGCAAGGTAGGTTTCTTTAATTCCTCGAATTTCCTCTCCCACCATGTCGTCTCTATTGCCATTTCATTCCTCCTTCATCCCTTTGGTTTCTTTCAAGGTTGGAAGTGTCGGCGAAGGTGCTCGGTGCAGCGTGGCAGGGGAAAAAAGATACTTAAAGGGGACTATCACTGAGTACGACTTCGGCTGGTTGTCGGGATAAGGCCGGGGGACGATGGACCCTATGTGAGGTGAGCACCCTGTCCGACTGTTGGGGTGCTTCAAGTGTATTCTCCCACCTCTTCCTTCCCTCCCAGGGGAGCCACCTCGAATTTTTGGGTGGAATGCAATACCTTGTCTACCTACTATGTATGTACATAGGTAAATTGTACTCCGCAGAGATAGTTAAAAGCTCTAGTGTGTTTCGTTCACATGACTTTCTCAACCTATTCTGCAACAAACAATTCCTACAAAACTTATTCCTCTATCTACATCACCTCACCTGGCTTGAAGCCCGAGAACATCTAGAGCATATTCGTCGCCAGGAAAGCTTCAACTCTTATTTCATAATTGGTTTCATTACACATTTCCTAGTAGGGACAAAGGCAATAAGAGTATAAAATAGGTAAAAGCAATAAAATCCTTTGGAAATGAGTCGGGATATCAATACGTGTGATTGACTTTTACTATATTAAAATTTATGGTACACAAATTAATTGAATCAGAGATACTGTAGGGTATGTACCAATTCGGCTGTCAAGCACTGCTGGTATAAAACCAATCTGTAGAAAATGAGGTAACTAGCCCGTGAAGTATTTTCAATTAATGCTGCATTTTCTATATTTGTCGCTCATTTAACATTTACAAATACAGATTCTGTTAAAATAACTGGAATAAAAGCGGCTTTGTAATAAAATGAAATGCTTTTTGTTCCCTTAATGTGATAATAGCAGTTGCTGGTGACAATGATATATACTGCGTTGGATTTATGTACCCTTTTTGTGAATATTGAGGCCTTAATTTCTCATAACACTCTTGAAGATCAGCATTAAAACTGGGGCTCCATGGAGGAGACACACTTGTGAAATTTGGAACATTCACAATATTCAAAATATTTTACTGAAATTTACTCTAGTTATTATTCATGATAAAACTGATATTTTTGTCACATATAAAAATTCTAGATTCTATACTTTCTTACTTTCTCTATACGTACATAGTATATAGAGAAGGTATTGTATGGCACCCAAAAATTCGATACCGAGATTTCAACGCAAATACATGTTTTGAGACTCCCTGAATCCTAAAAAAGCATTTTTAGAAAAATGTCCGTGTGTGTGTGCCTGTCTGTCTATCTGTGTGTGTGTGGACAGCATAGCTCAAAAACGAAAAGACCTTTAAATACCAAACTTGGTATTTATGTTCAGTATCTTCCAAGGATGTGACACGAAGATTTTCAAGAAAATCCCCCACCACCAACTACCCTTCACATGCAAAATTTTTAAAAAATATTGATTTTCTATAAAATGAATCTAATTATTCTGATTAAAATATCGTATATTAAAGGTATTTACCTTATAAATAAATTGTATATCCTGAATTTTCTGGAAATTTATTCCGAGTGAATTTTACGGAATTTTGCATAACTGCTAAACCGTAAGAAATGGATAAAAACTCACCACAGAAAAATGTAGAGCAATTTAAAACACACAATTTATGTTATGTACATTTTTTTCGTGGAGTTGACTGTTTTTGAGATATTCCTTGTTATTGGTTTCAGCTATGAAAAGCATACTTTTCTCATACTGGAATTTGTCAACTCCTGTCCATACAAAGGAAGGAACATCAGTCACATAGCAACCACCTTTTGCCTATCACTTTAACCTTGGTACTCCCTTATTTTGCTTCTACTTACAAGGAAGCAAGTAATAAAGACTACTTCTGCTAAATTTTTCCCAGTTAGTATGAGGTAAATAGAAGCATGAGCTTCTTTATAATAATTTGTTGCAGAATGCAGAGAAAGTCATGTGAATGGAACACATCAGATTTTTTGGAAACAGGGGAACCTAAAACGTATATTTCCGGTGAAATCTAGAAATTGAGTTTTTGGGTGGAGTGCAATACCTTCTGTATACATCATGTACATAGTACGTGTAGAGAAAGTAAAAATCTGATGTGTTCCACTCCTATGACTTTCTTTATATCACTGCAACAAATTATTCTATTTACTTCATCTAATGGAGCAAAAATTAGCAGAAATAGTCTTATTACTTGCTTCCTTGTTAGTATAAGCGAAATAAGGGAGTAACATAGGTTAAAGTGAAAAGCTGGTTGCTATGTGACTGAAGTTCCTTTGTTTGTATGGACACGAGTTCACAAAGTCCTGTATGAGAAAATTGTTTTTTATAGCTGAAACCAAAAACAAGGAATATCTAAAAAACAATCAACTCTACGAAAAAAATGTATATAACATAAACTGTGTGTTTTAAGGTGCTCTACATTTGTTGTGTGGTAAGTTTCTGTCCATCTATTACGGTTTAGCAGTTATGCAAAATTCCGTAAAATTGACCAAGAATAAAGAAATCTTTAGAGGCTATTCCCAGAAAATTCAAAATATACATTTTATTTGTCATGTAAATATGTTTAGTATACGTTAGAGCCATTTTTAGAAAATCAAAATTTTCGAAAAAAGTTCCATGTGAATGGTAGTTGGGGGTGGGGGGATTTTTTTTCAAAAAGTTTGGTATTTTACCGACTTTTCGTTTTTGAGTTATCGTGTTCACAGACACACGGACATACGGAGACACAGATCTTTTTCTGAAAATACTTTTTTGGATACAGGAGACCCTAAGACGTATATTTCCGGTACTTCTGTATACACCATGTACATAGTACGTGTAGAGAAAGTAAAATGGCTGCTCTGATATCTGATGGAGTGATTTCGCAATTACATCTTCCTGCTCTGGGTGTACGTATATTTGGACCTCAGGCTGAGAGAAGCTACGCAGTGAAGGATAAGTTGGATGTACGCCAAAATAACGTCAGAGTAAAGGATGTGTGCCGTATAAAAACGCAGCTAGCGAGCGAGAACTCCGTCTCGGAACATAATTTTGAATGTTCTTTAGTGCGGGCGTTTCCAATGGTGTCGAAATCCTTGTTCCAACTTTTTCATCCAAACATGGGCGCCTTTTTTTTTTTTTTTTACTTTTATGGACGAGGTTACACTTCGTGCGCATTCTCGCAACTTTTCAGCAAATTGCTGCGCAGCCTGTGGATACCCTTAGTGGTTATGCTGCTTTCGCCACCTCGTGAGGATTTGTGATTCCCAAACTTCCATAAAGGAACTAATTCTCTCGGAAAACCTCACATAAAATTAAAGAATTTTTAAAAAAAATACACAAACGCAAAAATATTTGGAACAAGCAAAAACAATACTGGTGACTATTTTCCAATTTCCAAATTGGAAGTTAATTTTTAAATATTGTTTACTAGGCTGACAAATGTGTAAATAATATCTATCTTTTAAGCTGTGATAATATATATATATATATATATATATATACTAGTATTATTATTATTATAAGAAATTATTGGTAAAAAGCTTATGCTTCTATTTGCTTTATGCTAATCGAAAAAAAATTAGCAGAAATAATCTTATTACTTGCTTCCTTGTAAGTAGAAGTGAAATAAGGGAGTAGCACATGTTAAAGTGATAGTCTAAAAGCTGGTTGCTATGTGACTGAAGTTCCTTTGTTTGTATGCACAGGATTTGACAAATTCCTCTATGAGAAGAGTATAAGTTTTTCAAAGATGAATCCAAAAACAAGGAATATCTTAAAAACTATCAAATCCACGAAAAAAATGCATATAACATAAATTGTGTGTTTTAATGTGATCTACATTTTTTTTGTGCTAAGTTTTTGCCTATCTCTTATGGTTTACCAGTTATGCAAAATTACTTAAAATTCACCCAGAATAAAGTAGTCTTCAGAGGCTATTCCCAGAAAATTTTAAATATACATTTTAGTTGTCAGGTAAATATATTTAATATACGATATTTTAATCAAAATCGTTACATTCATTTTTAGAAAATCAGAATTTTCAAAAAATGTTCCATGTAAAGGGTAGTTTGGGGTGGGGGGATTTTCTTGAAAACCTTCGTGTCGAATCCTTGGAAGATACCAAACTTAAATATCAAGTTTGGTATTTAATGGTCCTTACGTTTTTGAGTTATGCTGCCCACAGACACACACATACACACAGTCTCATACACACACGGACATTTTTCTAAAAATCCTTTTTTGGTTTCAGGGGGTCTCAAAACATGTATTTCCGGTGAAATCTCGATATAGAATTTTGGGTGCATTACAATACTTTCTCTGTACACTGCGTATATAGCGTTGATAGAGAAAATATAGAAATATATTTGATACAAGCAAAAACAATAGAGATTGCTGAAAACCATTTTCCAATTTCCAAATTGGAAGTTGATTTTTAAAAATTGTTTTATATCCTTACAAATGGTTACATAATTTCAATTATTTAAGCCGCAACACCAAACGAAGATGTGGATCTTGTTGGTCATACCGTATGTGATACGTGAATATAATTTTCAGCTCTAAATTCGGCACATACAAAAACTGCCATAAAATCACCATGATTAGGCAGTCAAACATAACCAAATGGCACGTGCCTGGCCCACTCCAAGAGCGATGCCGGTTCGTAGCGAAGGTCCCAGCCGCGTGGTGTAGGCTTGGTTTGATAGACACGCCGGCGCGGCACAAGGTCACCTTAGTAATGGAAAGTTTGTTAGTTTGTTTACATATGACAACCGTTGTTCCTTCGCTGCCTAATCCCAAATGTGTGCGGTATTTAAACTAACATAAAACTTTAAATAGGAGAGTTTAAATGTTGCGACATCAAGTTTCGGACAAGTAAAAGTGTAAGTTAACATACTTCTATATTTGTTTGGTGTCGTTTTAAAACGGCCTGTGCAATTTTCATATCATTGGGGGAGACATTAAAAAACAAAAACAGAAAACAACAAGTTAAGAACACAAACAGCAGAAACGAAGTTTTTAAGATCAGGGGCAGCATACTCTCTAAATTAAATATTTTAAATATTTTATGTGTCAGTTCACATGAATTACTCTAAGGCTCTGTGACACATTATTATTGTCGAGATAAACACTAACAAAGTTGCTCTGAATACTTGCTTTCTGTAAGTAGAAGGATGTACACTAAGCTAAAATGATTATCAAATCTTTTAAGAGCCGGTTGTTATGTGATTGAAATCCATTTCTTAGCAGAATCAGGAGTTGGCGTCTGTCAGTATTTTAAAACTGAAATCAATAACAAGAAATATATCGGAAATGGCAAATTTCACGAAAAAAATGTTTATGACATAAACTGTATTTTTTGATATGATCTACAGGATTTGTGTGTAGTAAGTCTTTTGTGGCTTTGTCTAATGGAATACTCACGGTCTTGTTTCCTGCGTTTTAGATATCACCTGAGTAGTCAGAGAACCCCATAAATGCTTATAGTAGACGATGATGAACATTTTATAAATTAAACGCATCCTTTTTTACTTTCTCTACACTTACTATGTACGTAGTGTATAAAGAAGGTATTGCACTCCACCAAAAAATTCGATACCGAGGTTTCACGGGAAATATATGTTTTAGAGTCCCCAATATTCAAAAAAAGCATTTTCAAAAAAAGGTCCGTGTGTGTGTGAACATGATAACTCAAAAAAGTCGGTAAAATACCAAACTTGGTATTTAAATTTAGTATCTTCTAGGTATGCGACCCTTTACATGGAACATTTTTCGATTTTTTTCATTTTCTCAAAAATGGCTGTAACGAATTTGATTAAAATTTCGTATATTAAACATATTTACCTGACAAATAGAATGTATATCTTGAATTTTCTAGGAATAGCCTCTGAAGAGTAGTTTATTCCGGATGAATTTTACGGAATTTTGAATAACTGCTAAACCGTAAGAGATGCACAAAAACTTACTGCACAAAAACTGTAGAGCATGTTAAAACACACAATTTATGTTATATAATTTTTTTCGAGGAGTTCGTCGTTTTTGAGACATTCCTTATTTTTGGTTTCTGCTATGAAAAACTTATATTTTTCTCATACAGGAACTTGTCAACTCCTATCCATATAAACAAAGGAACATCAGTCACAGAGCAACCAACTTTTGACTATCACTTTAACCTATGGTACTCCCTTATTTCGCTTCTACTTTCAAGGAAGCAAGAAGTAAATTGAAGCATAAGCTTTTTAACAATAATTTTTTGCAGAGATGTAGAGAAAGTCATGTGAATGTAACACATCAGATTTGGCTTTAATTGGAGGTTCGTATAGTATTTTTCTATACCTCTTATGTCATTCTAATTTCTATCAGTCATTTAACTTTCTGTGGCTATATAGAGAAAATTTCACCGGAAATACATGCTATGTTATCCCCTGAAGCCAAAAAGGCAATGCTAGAAAAATGTCCGTGTGTGTGTTTGTGTGTGTTTGTGTGTGTTTGTGTGTGTGTTTGTGTGTGTTTGTGTGTATGTGTGTGTATGTGTGTATGTGTGTATGTTTGTGTATGTGTGTGTTTGTGTGTGTTTGTGTGTATGTGTGTGTTTGTGTGCGTTTGTGTGTGTATGTGTGTATGTGTGTGCGTGTGTGTTTGTGTGTGCGTGTGTATGTGTGGGCAGCATAACTCAAAAACAAAGAGGTCGTTAAATACTAAACTTAATATTTAGGTTCAGTATCTTCCAAGGATGCGACACAAAGATTTTAAAGAAAATCCCCCAAACCCCTTGACGTAGAAAAAATTTAGAATGTTTTGATTTTCTCAAAAATGGCTCGAATGATTTTCATTTAAATCTCTCATCTTTAAGATATTTACATGACAAATAAGATGTATATCTTGAATTTTCTCGGCATAGCCTCTGAAGACGTGTTTATTCTGAATGAATTTTGCAGAATTTTACATGGTAAACCGTAAGAGATAGACAAAAACTTACCACACAACAAGTGTAGAGCTCTTTAAAAGACACAGTTTATGTTATAAACTTGTTTATCGTGAGGTTCGTTGTTTTTGAGATATTCTTTGTTATAGGCTTCAGGCTTTAGAACTCCTGTCTATACAAACAAAGGAACTTCAGTCACATAGCAACCAGCTTTTGACTATCACTTTAACCTATAGTATGACTTTATTTCCCTTCTAATTACAAGAAAGCAAGTAATAAGACTATTTTTGCTATGTGATTGAAGTTCCTTTGTTTGTATGTTTACAGGAGTTGACAAATTCCTGTATAAGAAAAGTATAAGTTTTTATAGCTGAAACCAAAAACAAAGGATATCTCAAAAACAATCAACTCCACGAAAAAAATGTACATAACATAAATTGTGTGTTTTAAAGTTTTCTACATTTGTTGTGTGGTAAGTTTTTGTTCATCTCTTACGGTTTAGCAGTTATGCAAAATTCCTTAAAATTGACACAGAATAAAGTAGTCTTCAGAGGCTATTTCCAGAAAATTCAAAATATACATTTTTTGTCAGGTAAATATCTTTAATAGACGATATTTTAATCAAAATCGTTAGAGTCATTTTTTAGAAAATCAAAATCTTCGAAAAAAGTTCCATGTAAAGAGTAGTTTGGGGTGGGGGATTTTTCTCAAAATCTTCGTGTCGCATCCCTGGAAGATACCAAACTTAAATACCAAATTTGGTATAAAACGGTCCTTTCGTTTTTGAGCTATGCTGCCCACAGACGCACACAAACATACATACACACAGATAGACACACACACGGACATGTTTCTAAGATTTTTTTTTTGGATTCAGGGGTCCTAAAACATGTATTTCAGGTGAAATCTTGGTATCGAATTTTTGGGTGGATTTCAATACCTTCTCTATATACTATGTACATAGTACGTGTAGAGAAAGTAAAAATTGAACAGTCAAGAGTCCCAGGAGCTGGAAACGGAATTCAGAAGCAATAATCAAGTTCCGCTTCACCTACTCCTCTGGCAAAGGGAGACGACACCCAACCGCCACCTGTCGCATTTTTAAACAATCACTCGTCGAGGTAAAATGAAAATTTTATTTGGCCTTTGAAGTCCGAAAGAGCGGCATTGTGTGATGCTGTTTTATGCAACTTCAAACGCTGAAGGGAACGTAGGCTTATCATTATGCTAGCTGCGGCCGCCAGTGTGCATTGTCTCGTTCCACAGAGCACCTGGAGAAGTAAACAGGGAATCTGGATCAAGTGAGGACCCAATTTTTGAAAGGAATTCTGGGTGTAGGGAGGGGTACGGCAAACTGCGGAATAATGAGGGAATTCGGGGCACATAGTGAAACGATAGAGTGCAAAATCAGAGCAGTTAAATATTGGATGAGAATCGTTCACGGAAACCAATCTCTAATTAGGGCAGTCTGCTACCGTGAACAATTCCGAATGGAAGGTAATTTGACGTGGGCATCAAAATTAAAGAAAGGGTTGGAAACCATTGGGATGGGAGACATTTGGATGGCGGGGCAGGAAAACAGGCGAAGTATTTGGAGAAAAATTAAGAAACGTCTCTGTGATATTGACAGACAGCAAATAATTGCGCAATGCACAGAGAAGGTGTCATTAGAAGTACAGTCTGGGCTGAAATCGGAGTGGGGTATGGAGCAATACATCAAAACAGGTACCAAACTCATTAGAGAGGGGCTCGCGTGGATTAGACTAGGAGCATGGAGGAGCACGAAAACTTCTGACGAGAATGGTATAAGAATCTGTCCCATTTGCGAGGAGGAAGAGTCGTGGACTCACATCTTGGCAAGATGTAGGGGTACGGAGGAATGGCGGGAAAAATATTTGCCGCGATTTTTTACCACTGCGAATGTAGGGATAGAAGCATGTTGGACGCTACTGGCAGGCACGGAAAACATGGACAGGCTAGGTAAATTTATACTTAAGGCAAGACAGCTGAGATCTGAGGAGGCTGCCAATAGAGAAGGGGGGGGGGATAAGATCAACTAAACAAAAGTGACTACAATGTTCTACATACATGTATATTATATCATACTTAGGTCACTGTTATGCTAGGGTTGTATATATTATGTGTATATATGTCTTTTAAGTGTAATTATCTATTATAAGAGGGTGCATTTATGAAGGTTTACTCTGTGCTGTAAATTTAAATTGCTATATTTGAATATCTTTGTATCTTTATTTTCGGATTCACTCTTAATTTTTATTGTTGTTTAATATTGCTTTTGACGGTGTATTTCCTTTGTCTTTTTATTTTCGTGTTTACTCTTTTAATTCGTTGTTGTGGTTGTTGTTTTAATATTGCTTGTAATGTGTATTACAAAAGCACGTACGGTCTGTGGACCCGTGCGACTGTTCAAATCCTATGTATGATATTGCTATGTTAATAAATACACTTATTCATTCATTCATTCAACCTGGAGAAGTACCGTATTCCACCCAACATCTCAGGATTTCACTTAAGATATGTTTTTAGACACCCTGATTTCAGAAAAGCATGTTTCACATGTATTGATCATATTACACAACACTTGCTAACTCAAACCTCGTCAAACTTTATTCATTAATCAATAAACGCTTCAAGATTGGATTTTGCCCGCCTGAGGTGGTAGCGCGTCTCACATTCAAAAGGTCGTGAGTTCGGATCTCGCTTAGGGTGAGTCACCCAGATAAGGATGCTTCGGTGTTTTCCCCTATCCTGAGAAGACGAATGTCGAGTAAGTTTAAGCTCCATGGACCCCGAGATCATTTGAGCATCATTTCACCGATTTCGTTCATCGTCCGATATGACCAACCAGGTTAAAGGGCGTTAAACTACAAAACAAAAATGAATTGGATTGCTCCATTATTCTTTAAAAATCTTTTAAGAGGCAAAGTACTCTGAAATGGTAAAAAATAGCATTTCTTTTGTTTTAGACACTGATAAAACCTCTTATTATTTTTAGTTTCAGGAAATGTAGACTTTTGGGGAATTAAAAAGATTTTAATCAATTTAAATATAATTTAAATGCTAGTCTACATTTCTTTGAAACTGTTATGCAATGCCATCTTTACTTTCTCTATACGTACTATGTACATAGTGTATAGAGAAGGTATTGCACTCCACCAAAAAATTCGATACCGAGATTTCACCGGAAATGTATGTTTTAGGGTCCCCAATATCCAAAAAAAGCATTTTCACACAAAGGTCCGTGTGTGTGTGTGTGTCCGTGTGTCTGTGAACACGATAACTCAAAAACGAAAAGTCGATAAAATACCAAATTTGGTATTTAAGTTTAGTATCTTCCAGGGATGCGACACAAAGATTTTGAGAAAAATCCCCCTATCCTCAACTACCCTTTACATGGAACTTTTTTCGAAAATTTTGATTTTCTCAAAAATGGCTATAACGATTTTGATTAAAATTTCGTATGTTAAAGATATTTACCTGACATATAAAATGTATATCTTGAATTTTCTGGGAATAGCCTCTGAAGAGTAGTTTATTCTGGATGAATTTTACTGAATTTTGAATAACTGCTATACCGTAAGAGATGCACAAAAACTTACTACACAAAAAATGTATAGCATGTTAAAACACACAATTTATGTTATATTCAGTTTTTCGTGGAGTTCGCCGTGTTTGAGACATTCCTTATTTTTCGTTTCTGCTATGAAAAACGTATACTTTTCTCATACAGGAACTTGTCAACTCCTATCCATATAAACAAAGAACTTCGTTGACATAGCAACCAGCTTTTGACTATCACTTTAACCTATGGTAGTCCCTTATTTCGCTTCTACTTACAAGGAAGCAAGTAAATAGAAGTATAAGCTTTTTAAGAATAATTTGTTGCAGGGATATAGAGAAAGTCATGTGAATGGTACATATCAGATTTTTTTAGAACATTTGTATCTTTATATTCAGTTTTCTCAAAACAGCATTTTTGGATACTTATGTAGTTTTTTCTCAGAAATTATGAGAGCTGAAAATTTGCAATTGCAAATTTTCCACATTTTTACTTTTTTGAATTTACAAAGGTATTTATTTTTTAACTTCTACTGAAATTATCACAGCTAATTAATTGAGGTTCAGCAGATAGCTGTATAAACTAAGAACAAGCATGCAAAAGTGTGATGAGATATTGCAAACAATATCACATGTTTTAAGACTAAGTTCTCTTACTTTTCTGCTGAATGAAATACTTTTTTTGTACACTCAGCCACATAAGCTATTAGTACAAACAACCACTTAAAATAATTTTCATGATTTATAGAATAATTCATACAAATTTCTGTAAAAGCAACTGAATACCTTAAGAGCAGTGCTAAATTGCTAGACATTGTGTTCATATTTCAAAAGTATAAACATTATATGTATGAAAATAACATGTTTCAAGGACTCAAGAACTCAATTGCTTTTGCTGCCACGTGGTACCATTGATATT
Organism: Hymenopus coronatus; assembly: GCA_030762935.1. NCBI lineage: Eukaryota > Metazoa > Arthropoda > Insecta > Mantodea > Hymenopodidae > Hymenopus > Hymenopus coronatus. Next base: position 19,149,945 of record CM060893.1, read on the forward strand.
AGCATCGCTTACTAGATTTCCGTTGAATCAGATGAACAATTACTGTTCACAATTTAGCTTCTTGTGGTGAAGTTCACAACAATTTGGAATTTTCGACAGGGTGGAGGTGCATTTTTTATTAGATGCAGTCTCCGCAGAGATGTTGCAGGTCGTCACATCGAACAGTTCCTCTCCTAGCTTGTATTTTTGCTTCGGATATTGTATTATTTCTCGAAGTCTTCATTATTTTCTGATATGTTTTAATGCGCATATATATAAGTAGGAAGGGGAATAAGTGCAAATATTTAGTTTGATATTTGGTGTAGAATAATGCATATAAGGCATAAGTACATCTCATGTGGTCCGATCACTAATAGCATTGTCATAAATGAAGCACAAATTTCAGGACCTAATGTGTGATATGACTCTGTTTTGTATTTAAATACATCAGCTCCTGTGTTTAGTACAACCCGCACACCGTCGACCTGGATTCACGTGATTCATAGTGAAGAAAAGAGGGACCGATTCAGTCGCAAACTTTCTTTAACACAAAGAATAACTCTACATATGCTTAATTAGCGCATATTCATTTATTTACCCCGAAACTGGTGAGTCTGCCAATGCTGCGAAGGACTTTATCATCAGCGATTTCTAAATCATCTTCCCAAAAGTGAAACTTTAACTGCAGTATGTCAAAGGATCTGTGACACAGGTTCTCTTAATTCCTGATGTGGAGGTAATTTTGTAATTTAAAGAATGGAAATGCAAAGGCTGAAATGCTCGTGCGAGTTATGTATTTGCTCAATAAAACCAAATTTAAATAAAGCATAATAATGTCACTGTGTTCTATATATTTAAGTTGAACCTTGTGTACAATATGAATCCTTAATCAAATAGTGTTCTATTAAAACAAAAATGTAGGGTTACATAGGTTGAAATTTCAGTCATCGATATTCTTCCCTCACATCACACCACTATAATAGGGCAGGGAAAAGAGCAGAGGAGGGCTTTCTGTGACTTGTTATGTAAACAATCACCGAACGTCGAGATAGGGAACAATATCATGAAACTATCCTCATTAACACTTGATTATCACATCGACTTCAAACACATCGTCTATAATACTTCCTCTGTGCACTAGATTCAAATCCGACGGGGGAAGATGGATTTTTTTCGGACATAAAAATCCTTAGCATGGTTTACTTCGGAAGGGAAGTAAAGCCGTTTGTCCCGTGTCGTAGATTTAGGGTACGTAAAAAGAACCTCAAGAGCACAATTAAGGCGGTCTTTCACGCTCAGTATAGAATGGGACGCTGAATAGCATAGAAATTAAAGAGAAGTCCATAAATAAAAATCTGATGTGTTACACTCACATGACTTTCTCTAGCTGTTCTACAAACGTCTCACATACGATTATTTTTCTTTCTGCATCTTGCTAATTGAGGTATTCATTAGCACAATGTTCTTATTACTTAATTCCTTATAAGTAGGAAGAAAATAAGGGAATACACTAGGCTAAAGCCATAGTCAAATGTTTTAAAAGGTGTCGTTATGCGATTGTCGTTACAAATCCCTTCTTTTCTTGGCCAGGAGTAGGACAAAAGAAAACCGCACCTCCCGTCTGAGAAAAGTATAAGTACTTCACAACTGAAACTAATAACAATGAATACCTCGAAAACTGTAAGCTCCACGAGAAAAATGTATATGACGTAACTTGTGTATTTTAACAAGACCTAAATTTTTTGTATAGTAAACTTTTGTCTATCTCTTACGGTTTACTAGTTATGCAAAATTAAGCAAAATTCATCAGAATAAACAGGTCTTTAGAAGATATTCCCAGGAAATTCAAGATATACATATTATTTGTCAGCTAAATATCTTTAATATACAATATTTTAATAGAAATCGTTAGAGCCATTTTTAAGAAAATCAAAATTTTCGAAAAAAGTTCCATGTAAAGGGTAGTTTGGGATGGGTTTTTTTTTTTTTCTCAAAATCTTCGTGTCGATCCTTGGAGGATACTAAACTTAAATGTCAAGTTTGGTGCTTTACCGAATTTTCGTTTTTGAATTATCGTGTTCATAGATACACGGACACACTGACACACGGAATTCAACACTTCTCTATCCCTATGTACGTTGTACATACGCGGCTAGAAAAGTAAAAATCCATTTCTATTTACTCTATACATTAGTACATAGTACGTGTAGAGAAAGTAAAAAGTGGTATAACGTGACAATAAATGTCTTGACAGAATGGAGATTACTTTGAGAAATAGACTAAGGTACTGTACTGATATGTTTCGTTATTGTTTGTTATGTGAAATCGTTCGTTACTTTCTGGTTGGCTCTCGTAATCATGGTTTCAGTTGATTATAAATTTTGCATTCATGTGCCTTAGACGGGTATCACCTTTATGCCACGGGTTGTACATTATGTCACTGTTTGATTTGCACTGAACCACGGTAGTTTAGCAGTCGGTTAAGCTCGTGGTTGCTAACCGACCAAACACGGTCTTTGCTCCCAAGGGGCACTCACGACTGCGCAGGCGTGTAGCGGAAGAACAGCTACAAAAATTCAATTAGCAGCTGTGGGAATTGATTTGTTAAAAGCCTTTTTGCTAGAATCGGTTTCAACAAAAATTGAAGTATCACGAATGAACTTGATTGTTTATTGAACCTTTTAATGTCTAAAATGCACGAAGCGAGATAGATGGCTCAAGGGGAGCGTTTCTGATAAACATTTGGAAGTCGGGAATTTAAGTGCACAATCTCATTGATGGTATACAAGTATTACGATATCATATACCACTTTCATGCGCTTCAACTAAATTAGTTCCAAAGATATTAATTTTTATTACTTTCTCTATACGTACTATGTACACAGTGTATAGAGAAGGTATTGCACTCCACCCAAAAATTCGATACCGAGATTTCACCGGAAATATATGTTTTAGGGTACCCTTTATCTAAAAAAAGCATTTTCGGAAAAAGGTCCGTGTGTGTGTGTGTGTCCGTGTGTCTGTGAACACGATAACTCAAAAACGAAAAGTACGTAAAATACCAAACTTGGTATTTAAGTTTAGTATCTTCCAGGGATGCGACACGAAGATTTTGAGAAAAATGCCCCCAACACAACTACCCTTTACATGGAACTTTTTTCGAAAATGTTGATTTTCTCAAACATGGCTCTAACGATTTTGATTAAAATTTCGTATATTAAAGATATTTACCTGACAAATAAAATATATATCTGGAATTTTCTGGGAATAGCCTCTGAAGAGTAGTTTATTCTGGATGAATTTTACTGAATTTTAAATAACTGCTAAACCGTAAGAGATGGACAAAAACTTACTGCATAAAAAAAGTAGAGCACGTTCAAACACAGAATTTACGTTATATAGAATTTTTTCGTGGAGTTCGTCGTTTTTGTGACATTCCTTATTTTTGGTTTCTGCTATGAAAAACGTATTCATTTGTCATACAGGAATTTGTCAACTGCTGTCCATACAGACAAAGAAACTTCAATGACATAGCAACCAGCTTTTGATTATCACTTTAACCTATGGTACTCCCTTATTTCACCTCTACTTACAAGGAAGCAAGTAATATGGCTATTTCTGCTAATGTTTTACTCATTAGCATGAAGTAAATAGAAGTATAAGCTTTTTAAGAATAATTTGTTGCAGGGATATAGAGAAACTCATGTGAATGGTACATATCAGATTTCTTTTCTCTACCACGTAAATAGTAAGTAGAGAAGTGCTGCATTTCATCCAAAATTTCGTTTTGAGTCATGGTCCGAAATCCAGAAAAGAATCTGATAATGGAATACACTAGGCTAAAATGATAGCGCATTCGACAAAATAGATAATAGCAAACCTTGGAATACAATGATTTCTTGTAAGTGCAAAGGAAAAGAATCTGATGTCTTTCATTCACATGCTAATCGAGAAAAACGATAGGAGAAATGATTTCTTGTAAGTGCAAAGGAAATAATGGAATACACTAGGCTAAAATGATAGCGCATTCGACAAAAATAATAAACATCAAGGTTTGCTATTATCTATTTAACCTTAAGTCAGAAATTCCAAACTAATAATGCTATATAATCCGGAATATCTCGAAAAAAATAAACTCTACAAAACATGTAGCAGCAATTGTATGTTTTAATGAAATCTACATTTTTTGTCTGGTCGTCTCGTTAGCGCGCTGGTAGCGATGCTGCTTGCCAAGCGGGAGCCCTGGGTTCGATTCCCAATACCGGCGTGGGGAGACCTGGACCGAGGTGCACTCAAGTCTCGTGAGGTCCCTGGGGGGGCCAATTGAGGAGCTACTTGATGGAGATATAACGGCTCCAAGTCATGAGAACTGCACTAACCGGCCGGGGGGGGGGCCTCGAAGCGCTGACCACGTCTCACCCCCCAATGCTGCACCCATACATGACGTCTACCATGGACCGAGATGGGGGACGCAGCGGCCGGGCGGTAGGCCAACGTTCCTTGTGAGATGTCGTGCCATGGAGTTGTTGCTATTATTATTATTATTATTATTATTGTTATGCTTTTGTTTATCTTTTATGGTCTGTCATATAAAAGTCACCTAGAATGAAGAAACCTAACATATACATTTCGTTTTTCATAAAAAGGTATTTTAATAAAAATCTTTAGAGCAATTTTTGAGAAAATCAAAATTTTCCAAAAATGTCCCATGTAAACTGTAGTTGGGGGTGGCAGAATTTTCTTGAAAATGTTTGTGTCGCATCTTTACAAGATACTAAACTTAAATATCAAGTTTGGTATTTAGCTGACTTTTCGTTTTTGAGCTATGCTGCCCACAGCCATACAAGCAAACACAGACCTTTTCCTATAAATTATTTTTTTACTTTCTCTACTATGTACATGGTGTATAGAGAAGGTATTGTATTGCACCCCAAAAATTAGATAACCAAATTTCAGCGTAAATACATGTTTTGAGACCCTCTGAATCCAAAAAAGCATTTTTAGACAAATGTCCGTGTGTGTGTGTGTGTGTGTCTGTGGGCAGCATAGCTCAAAAATGAAAATACAAGTTTGGTAGCTTCCAAGGATGCGACACGAAGATTCTCGAAGAAAATCCCCCAACTACCTTTTACATGGAAGATTACAAAGTACTTTCTGTTTCTGAAATGTGTCACTAGGTGATGCCGCGTCGTTATGGTCCTCTTGAATATCCAGGACATCTATTTCTTCAATGGAAAAGGTTTTAATAAAACGTTTGCAACTTTTAACATTGTACGTCCATCCACTTTTTAAACACTTCTAAAAACTGGTTGCATTGTAATTGAAATAACATTCTTTGCATTCTCATGGAACCGCGCTCTTAAGTCGCTAAGACTTCTAAATTTTCTCAGACGACAAAAACACCTCTTGCTTTCATAATATAGCATTGAATCAACTATATTCCATAATTTAATGATAGAGCCACCAATTTATAACTTACACATTCTTAGAGATGTGAATAAAATTGCTAACGTTAAATTTAACAAAACTGTACCCACTATAACGGCAAACTGAAAAAAACTGATGTGTTCCATTGTCAATAAGCTAATTCTTCTATTTACTTCATGCTAATACAGAAAAAATTAGCAGAAATAGTCTCATCATTTGCTTCCTTGTAAGTAGAAGCGAAATAAGGGAGTACCATAGGTTAAAGTGAAAAACAAAAGCTGGTTGCTATGTGCTTGAAGTTCGTTTGTTTGTATGGACACGAGTTGGCAAATTCCTGTATGAGAAAAGTATGTTTTTCAAAGCTGAAACCAAAAACAAGGAATACCTCAAAAACGATCAACTCCACGAAAAAGATGTATATAACATAAATTGTGTGGTTTAACGTGCTCTACATTTTTGTGTGATAAGTTTTTGTCCATTTCTTACGGTTAAGCAGTTATGCAAAATTTCGTAAAAATCATCCAGAATAAAGTAGTCTTCAGAGGCTATTCCCAGAAAATTCAAGTTATACATATTATTTGTCAGGTAAATATCTTTAATATACGATATTGTAATCAAAATTATTAGAGCCATTTTTAAGAAAATCAAAATGTTCGAAAAAAGTTCAATGTAAAGGGTAGTTGGGGGTGGGGGGATTTTCCTGAAATCTTCGTGTCACATCCCTGAAATATACCAGACTTAAATACCAAGTTTGGTATTTAACAGTTTTTTCGTTTTTGAGCTCTGCTGTCTATAAACACACAGACACACGGACCTTTTTCCAAAAATGCTCTTTTTGGATTCAGAGGGACCCAAATATGGGTCGAATTTTGGGTGCATTACAATACCTTCTCTATACACTATGTAGTATGTATAGAGAAAGTAAAAAAAATCTGATGTGTTCCATTTACATAACTTACTCAAGCTGTCCCACAAACAAATGTTCCTTGTAAAAGAGTATTTTTTTTATCTACGTCGCTAATCGGAATGAAGAAATCTCCCCCAGAGTTCCCTTAATAACGCGGATAAATCCCAAAAAATCCAATGGGTCAGAGAGGTCGGCCGCGGCGAACCGATTCCACGACCTTCTGAATACCATTCCCGGATAGAATGCCTGAGCCAACTGCCTTGGTTAGTGTTTATTTTATCTGCATAAAGTTATCGATGCTGCTATTTCTTCTTACTTTCTCTAGGACGTACATAGTGCGTGATGCAGGAGGAGGTTCCACACTGCAGTCATTGAGTTATTGAACTTCAGACCCCAGGAGATTAGAATGAGCTGATTGTAATTTCAAAGGGCGGCCGAAACCGGAAGAGGAAGAGTCCCTAACAGATTCTAAGCAGGGGTGCGGCAGATCTGGCCAAACTACCTGCATCTACAGACAACTCCCAGCGCCATCCCGCCGCCGAGAGCTGTATTTCCTGAGCGCAGTCACCCCCATGGAAAGGCGCCAAGGGACACGAAGTTCGGGGGAACGAAGAAACCTCCTCAGCATTTTCCTAGTGACACGAGAAAACACCAGAAAAAATCCATGGTTCAGACAGGACCGAATCGATCCCACGACCTCCAAAATGCCAGTTAGACGAAGCGACTGAGTAATATGCTCGTTGCACGTCCATAGTAGATAGAGCAGGCAATGTTTTCTTCCAATCCAGATGTCGCTGGAAGTACAGATTTTGGGATCCCTGAATCCAAATATAGAGCATGTTGGAAAACATTCGGTGTGTATGCCCTTATTGCCATATGAGTGTACGCGTTTCTGTAAACCGCATTACTCAAAAAGCTTATGCTTCTATTTACTTCGTGATAATCTAGAAAAATTAGCAGAAAATAGTCATTAATTTCTTCCTTGTAAGTAGAAAGGAAATAAGGGAGTACCATAGGTTAAAGCGATAGTCAAAAGCTGGTTACTATGTGACTGAAGTTCCTTTGTTTGTATGGATATGAGTTGACAAATTCCTGTGTGAGAAAAGTTAAGATTTTCGACCCTGAAAACAAAAACAAGGAATATCTAAAAAAACGATCAACTCCAAGAAAAAAATGTATACAACATAACTTGTGTGTTTTAATGTGCTCTACATTTTTTGTGGGGTAAGTTTTTGTCTATCTCTTACGGTTCAGCAGTTATACGAAATTCCGAAAAATTCACTCAGAATAAAGTAGTCTTCAGAGGCTATTCCCAGAAAATTCAAAATATACATTTTATTTGTCAGGTAAATATATTTAATATACGATATTGTAATCAAAGTTGTTAGAGCCATTTTTTAGAAAATCAAAATTTTCGAAAAAAGTTCCATGTAAAGGGTAGTTTAGGGTGGGGGGATTTTTCTTAAAATCTTCGTGTCGCATCCCTGGAAGATACTAAACTTAAATACCAAGTTTGGTATTTTACCGACTATCGTTTTTGAGTTATCGTGTTCACAGACACACAAACACACGGACCTTTTTGTGAAAATGTTTTCTTTGGATACAGGGGACCCTAATACATATATTTCCGGTGAAATCTCAGTATCGAATTTTTGTGTGGAATACAATACTTCTCTATCCCTATGTACATTGTACATACGGGGCTAGAGAAAGTAAAATGAGAACAGGCGAATTGGAGGACTTAAAACATTGACAATATTTTTATCGTGGCTTTAAATTGGACCATTCATTTGGATTATGTACGATTAATGGCATTAGCTGATACTCTGCTAATTTATATGGAAATCAGGCAATAACAGATAGATATGTTGAGGCACGCTGGTATCAGCTGCACGCGCATCAAGGCAAGATACCGAATGTTTCCACAGATCCATTAAATGCATTTGTGTTCATTCTTGTGGAAGTTGGTACGAGGCATAGGATATCTGCAGCCGTACACCGTTCCGGGCTATTAACATCGATGTGTTATATTTACTGCTTTAAAACGATTTAATAATAATATCATTATTATTTGTTTTCAACACGATTTCCCATTTTTACTTCCTCTATACGTACTATGTACATAGTGTATAGAGAAGGCATTGCACTCCACCGAAAATTCGATACCGAGATTTCACCGGAAATATATGTTTTAGGATCACCTGCATCCAAAAAAAGTATTTTCAGAAAAAGGTCCGTGTGTGTGTGTGTGTGTGTGTGTGTCCGTGTGTCTGTGAACACGATAACTCAAAAACGAAAAGTCGGTAAAATACCAAACTTGGTATTTAAGTTTAGTATCTTCCAGGGATGCGACACGAAGATTTTGAGAAAATTCCCCCCACCCCCAACTACCCTTTGCATGGAACTTTTCTCGAAAATTTTGATTTTCTCAAAAATGGCTCTAACGATTTTGATTAAAATTTCGGATATTAAACATATTTTCCTGACAAATGAAATGTATATCTCGAATTTTCTGGGAATAGCCTCTGAAGAGTAGTTTCTTCTGGATGAATTTTGCTAAATTTTGAGTGACTGCTAAATCGTAAGATATGGACAAAAACTTACTACACAAAAAATGTAGAGCACCTTAAAGCACACAATTTATGTTATATACATTTTTTTCGTGGAGTTCGTCGTTTTTGTGACATTCCTTATTTTTGGTTTCTGCTATGAAAAACGTATACTTTTTTCATACAGGAACTTGTCAACTCCTATCCATATAAACAAAGGAACTTTATTGACATAGCAACCAGCTTTTGACTATCACTTTAACCTACGGTTGTCCCTTATTTCGCTTCTACTTACTAGGAAGCGAGTAAGGAGACTATTTCTGCTAATTTTTTTCTGATTATCATAAAATAAATAGAAGTATAAGCTTTTTAAGAATTATTTGTTGCAGGGATATGGAGAAAGTCATGTGAATGGTACACATCAGATTTTTACTTTCTCTATACGTACTATGTACTAAGTGTATAGATAAGGTATTGCACTCCACCGAAAAATTCGATACCAAGATTTCACCGGAAATATACGTTTTAGGGTCCTCTGTATCCAAAAAAAAGTATTTTCAGAAAAATGTCCGTATATCATATACATTTTTTCGTAGAACTAATGTTTCCGAGATATTCTGTGTTATGGTTTTCAATGTTATACTACTTAAACTTTCCTCAAACTGGAAGTTATCTTTTGGTTTTACTCTTGGGTACGGAAAGACAATCGAATTTCAATTATTTCACATAGCGATCGGCTTTTAAAACATTTGACTATCTCTTTAGTCCTGCGTCCCGCCTTATTTCCTTCCTACTTACAAAGAAGCAATCCATAATCTCTAATAAGATTAGTTTGTGAGAGGTAGTCATATAAATGGAACACATACATTTTTTTTTTTATAAATGACTCTTCGGATCGTACAAATTTGTATTAGAAATAATATTCACCTCTAAAAATCTGATGTGTTCCATTCACATGACTTTCTCTATATCTCTATAAATTATTATTGTTAATAAGTTTATCTTTTATTTATTTCATGCTAATCGAAAAAAAATAGCAGAAATAGTCATATTTCTTGCTTTATTGTAAGTAGAAGCGAAATAAGGGAGTACCATAGGTTAAAGTGAAATCCAAAAGCTGGTTGCTTTGTGACTGATGTTCCTTTGTTTATATTAACAGGAGTTGACAAATCCCTGTATGAGAAAAGTATAAGTTTTTTTCAAATATGAAACCAAGAAAAAGGAATATCTCAAAAACGATCAACTCCACGAAAAAAAATGTATACAACATAAATTGTGTGTTTTAACGTGCTCTACATTTTTTGTGGGTTAATTTTTTGTCTATCTCTTACGGTTTATCGTTATGAAAAATTCATCCAGAATAAAGTAGTCTTCAGAGGCTATTCCCAGAAAATTCAAAATATACATTTTATTTGTCAGGTAAATAACTTTAATGTACGATATTTTAATCAAAATCGTCAGAGCCATTTTTGAGAAAATCGAAATTTTCGAAAAAAGTTCCATGTAAAGGGTAGTTTGGGGTGGGGGGATTTTTTTCAAAACCTTCGTGTAGCATCCCTGGAAGATACTACACTTAAATACGAAGTTTGGTATTTTACCGACTTTTCGTTTTGGAGTTATCATGTTCACAGACACACGGACACACTGACACACGGACACACGGACACACACACGGACCTTTTTCTGAAAATATATTTTTGGGTACAGGGGACCCTAAAACATATATTTCCGGTGAAATCTCGGTATCGAATTTTTTGGTGGAGTGCAATACATTTTATGTACACTATGTACATAGTGAGTATAGAGAAAGTAAATAGGGAGTACCGTAGGTTAAAGTGATAATCAAAACCTGGTTGCTATGCGACTGAAGTTCCTTTCTTTGTATGTATGGACAGGAGTTGACGAATTCACGTATGAAAAAGTTTTTGAAGGCTGAAACAAAAAAAAGAAAAAAAAAAGAATATCTAAAACAACGATCAACTCCACGAAAAAAATTTATTTAACATAAATTGTGTGTTTTAATGTGCTCTACAATTTTTGTGTGTTAAATTTTTGTCCATCTCTTACTGTTTACCAGTTATACACAATTCCATAAAATTCATCCAGAATAAAGTAGTCTTTAAAGGCTATTCCCAGAAAATTTAAGGTATACGTATTATTTGTCAGATATATATCTTTAATATACGATATTTTAATCAAAATCGTTAGAGTCATTTTTTAGGAAATCAAAATTTTCGAAAGTTTTTCTATGTGAAGGGTAGTTTGGGGTGGGTGTATTTTCTTGAAAACCTTCGCGTCGCATCCTTGGAAGATACTGAACTTAAATACCAAGTTTCGTTTTTAACGGTCTTTTCGTTTTTGAGCTATGCTGCCCACAGACACACACATGGACATTTTTTTGAAAATGCTTTTTTTTGTATTCAGGGTGTCTCAAAACATGTATTTCCGGTGAAATCTCAGTATCGAATTTTTGGGTGCATTACAATACCTTCTCTATACACTATGTACATAGTACGTATAGAGAAATTAAAAAGGAAGAAGAAGGTTGCACCATGCAAAACAAAATAGTAAATTAAAATTTGCCTCATTTCAGAGCAGACAACATGGCACTCACAATTTTGTTAGTTACGCTCCTCTTAACCCCAGTATATGCATATCTTTTATTTATTTAATTTTTTTGTATTTGTGTCACTTTTCTGTCAGTAGCGATAGTGGAAAATTAAATTTTTTGGAGTAGTGAGCATGTAAACTGTGGCTTAGCTAATGCCATTCCCTCTCTCACACACACACACACACACACACACACACACACACACACACACACACACACACACACAGACACTCAGGGCTGTTTCTGTGAGCCCTCGTGTTTTATGTTTTCAAGTGAAAGAATGTATGCCCTTTGGGAATTTTGTTGTTTCACGTTCAGCTGAATTAAGACTGCAGCTTTGCCATTCTGTTTTTAGTTTATTAACTTTACACAACAAACCTCAGACAAAATGAAACCATGTTCTGCGAAGTATTTATTAAAATAACACAGACTTCTTCCGGCTTCATTTTAAATTTTAAACAAAGTTATCATTAAATGTACTTCTGCTTTAATTATACAGGTGTTAATGAACTAAATCGAAATAATTTGCGAGATTGTGCACGTGACTGATATAAGTAATTTGAGATCGGCGATGCATGATCCCCGGATAAACATAACGCAACTACGTAGCGTTAAACGTGTGGGTATCAGGTGCTGATAAGTCGGTGATAAAGCAAAGCAGGTTGATAAAATGTCTTTAAAACTGCTGCCCGAGTATAGAAATATCGATTTTTAGCAGCTCGTTACTAGCGTTCTCAAGGTTTAATGTCGCAAAAGGCTGCAAAATTTCGAACTAATGAATTGACAGTGCCACACTGAGCATTCATTAACAACGTTCTTGAGGTAGTACTCCGGAGGCGCTTTTACAACTACTTTGGTGGCTTGATGCGTAACGCGGGAAGCTGCTATCCCGAAGGTTATGAGTTCGACTCCTGTCATAGAGTAAATTTTTTTTCATTCTAGACGAAGTGCCACGATACCTGAACGAGACCCGAGCTCGGAAACTATATTTCACTTGAAAGCCAGTATCATAACCACTACGCTAGAGAGGTGCGCTCTAATACGTCCCTTCGTTTTTCGTGTTATGCTCTCGAAAAATGCCCGCCTGGGTAGTGTGGTGGTAGCGTTTCTGCCTCACATTCAAAAGGTCGTGAGTTCGAATCTCGCTTAGGGTGAGTTACCCGGGTAAGGTCTTTTTCGGGGTTTTCCCTTATCCTGAGAAGAGGAATGTCGAGTAACTTTAAGCTCCATGGACCCTGAGATCATTTGAGCATCATATCTTCAATTGCATTCATCGTCCGATATGACCAAACCAGGTTAAGGGACGTTAAACTTAAAAAAAAAAAAATGACAAAGCATTTTAGCGCTGGGGATCGTGGGTTCGAGTCCCGCCTTGAGCATGGGTGCTATATGTGTGTGTTGTAAAAGTAAGAGAACAGCAATCCAGTAATAATACAGAAAAACAAGGTAAAAAGAAAAAAGGTAAATAAAAGTAGGGTATACAGTGCCGGAGTCCCGATCAGACTCCGGTACCGTATTTAAAAAAAAAAAAAAAAATGGTTGATAAATTAGCCAGTGGCGTACTGTCACTTCAGAAGCTTATAGCCGTTACTTCGACATTTCAATAAACAGGCCATAAGTCTCATATCTCAAAGTACTTATTTAAGAAATCTACATATTCTAGGAAAATATTTCGGTATAGTTCATTAACACCCTGTACTTCATCAAAGTGCGAAACCTTACATCTATACCAATACTGGTTCTACCAAAAGATTAAATACACCCACTGATATTTTTACTTTCTCCAGCACGTGTATGGTAGCTAGGGTAGATGTTGTATTCCACCCAAAATTTTGATGTCGAGATCTCACCGGAAATATATAGTTTGAGGTCCCTTGAGACAGAATTTTTTTTTTTTTAGAAAACACCCTTGTGGGTGTTGCGTGAGTGTGTGTGTGTGTGTGTGTATGTGTGTGTGTGTGTGTGGAAAGCATAGCTCAAATCAAAAAGACCTTAAATACACACTTGTATTTATATTTCGTATCTTCCAAGAATGCGAAATGAAGATTTTAAAAAAGAAATTCCGTCGCTACAAACTACCTTTTACATGGAAAAAATGGCTTTAACGATTTTTATTAAAATGCCGTATATTAAGGATATTTATACACAATAAAATATATATTTTGAATTTTCTGGGAACAACTTCTGAAGACCGGTTAAATCATAAGAAATACACAAAATAAACAAAAACTTAATACATAAAAACGCAGATCTCGTTAAAACACATATCTACTAATTTACATACTTTGTTCTTGTAGAGTTGACCATTTTTACTTTCTTTACACGCACTATGTACATAGTGTATAGAGAAGGTATTGTATTGCACTCAAAAAATTCGATACCGAGATTTCACCGAAAATATAGGTTTTGAGACTTCCTGAATCCAAAAAAAAAAACATTTTTAGAAAAATGTCCGTGTGTGTGTCTGTGTGTATGTGTGTGTGTGTCTGTGGGCAGCATAGCTCAAAAACGAAAATACCGCTAAAGCCCAAACTTGATATTTAAGTTTGGTATTTTCCAAGGATGCGACACGAAGATTTTCAAGAATTTTCTAAAAAATAGCTATATCGTATATTAAAGATATTTACCTACAAATAAAATGTATATCTTGAATTTTCTGGAAATAGCTTCTGAATATTACTTTATTCTGAATGAAATTAATGGAATTTTGCATAACTGCTGAACCGTAAGAGATAGATAAAAACTTACTACACAAAAATGGGCATGTTAAAACACACAATTTATGTCATATACAGTTTTTTCGTGGAGTTTATCGTTTTTCAGATATTCCTTGTTTTTGGTTTCAGCTTTAAAAAACTAACTAATTAATTGTTAATACATTCAGCTTTACGTTCCAAAAGTCTAATAACCTAATTCAATTTCTTTGTAGTCCAAATAAATTAAAAAGTTAGGACTTGTCATGCCACGCCCACTTTTTCTGCTTGCTTAATTATCAGCTTTGATCCCTTGTTTCTCTACCTTTCTTACACGCAAACATAGTTATAAATATTTAGAAGGTATGTTTCTTTAGTTTCTGACCAGGAAGAAGAAGCTGGCTACAGTTATGGTGATTTTAGGCAGTATTTAAGTATGTAGATCATTCGGTAAATAAAACAATCAAACAAATTTTTTTCTCGGTTTTCTCAGGTTTATAATGTTTCACATTTATGTGTATTTTTCTTGGAAACTATTTGAGATATTGCAATGAAATTTTGTACACACATATTTCAGTCCACAATGAGTATTTTGGCGTAGCCAATTTTCTTTTAATTTAGATTCCATAGGTGTTATGAAATAAGGCAAGACAGCTGAGATCTGAGGAGGCTGCCAATAGAGAAGGGAGGGGGGGGGTAATAAGATCAACTAAACAAAAGTGACTACAATGTTCTACATACATATATATTATGTCATACTTAGGTCAATGTTGTGCTAAGGTTGTATATATTATGTGTATATATGTCTTTTAAGTGTAATTATCTATGATAAGAGGGTGCATTTATGAAGGTGTACTCTGTGCTGTAAATTTAAATTGCTATATTTGAATATCTTTGTATCTTTATTTTCGGATTCACTACTAATTTTATTGTTGTTTAATATTGCTTTTGACTGTGTATTTCCTTTGTCTTTTTATTTTCGTGTTTACTCTTCTAATTCTTTGTTGTGGTTGTTGTTTTAATATTGCTTGTAATGTGTATTACAAAAGCACGTACGGTCTGTGGACCCGTGCGACTGTTGAAATTCTATGTATGATATTGCTATGTTAATAAATACACTTATTCATTCATTCATTCAAATAATAATTTGAAATAAAAAACTCACATACCTTGCACCATATAGAAAACATTTATATGCCAAAATATAGCATACTTTTAATACTTTATGTACACTTGTTTTCAAGAAAATTCACCAAAAGGATACTAAGAAAAAGGTACATAATTTTTGTTTATGGTTTGGAAATTCCAATGTAGTGTAATTTCTTTATTTGTTGACAAAATTATTTATAAAATACCACAGTCATGGAAGATATTAATACAATTAACTGTGCAAAACTTCTTTGCTATAGGACAAAAACTATGGTTATGATAAAATTTTTGTTGTGTCGAGGTATTTCTGCTTAAGGACAAAATTAATGTCCTTTAAATACGCAGGTGTCCTTAAACTTTTGGTAGGCACTGTACTACTCAAATATTTTTATCACAGGGTGCAACAGAGTTTTACATCTGAATATTTGTTCTAAACTAAAGAAATTCAAGGTTCACTCCTTCACACAACATTTTGAAGCAATTTCTGAAACATAATTCAACATAGACATCCTCTGTGCTCAAGAGCTCAGCACTCAGGCTTCTCAACACAGAGGATGTGTATTTATTCCCATCTGGGAGAATAATTGTTCTTCAACCAGAGCCATTACATGTCCCCACAGAATTTGGAAGCATTAAGGTGGGAGTTGTAAAGCTCAGAGCCATTTTTTACTCCTTTGCAAATATGTTTTAAATCATTATATTTGTCTGCAGTGTTGTAAGTCAAAATACTCATATCTTCGTTTGACTAAACTTATGAAAACTGATCAATTACAAGTAGCTTTCGTATGTCATGACTTACCTAAAATTTCAGATGGAGTTAATTTGCTTCTGCGTATTCCTTTCTAATGTTAGTTTATACTTTTATTATATCAGTTAGTATTTAATTCTGTTAGAATGTCAACAATTATTGTAACAATATTAACACGTTATTTCATCCATTTTGTTCATTAACAAATCAGCCTTATTAGATACATGCTGTGTTGCTGAGTAACATACTGTCTTTAGTGATAATTTAGTTGTAGTTAATTTCTAATAATAAAATGTTTTGGAGGAAACTTAGTGATTAAGAAAGACTAGACGTTGTCAGGAAATATCTGATGACGGGTCACAAGTTGAATCTGTTGAATTAGATCAACGTTTTATACCAGAAAGAGAGACTATATCTTCAGAAAAATCAAGTCATGATAAGCAAATACTTTTCAGGCGCCATCAAACCCAGTCGCACTGCAGAAAGATGTGAAGGAAACAGAACGAAAGAGCATTAAAGAGAACGAAATAGTGGTAGACAAGAAATCACCTCAAAACATTTGCCTATCAACCAGTAAAATCCATGAAATGCAAGTTTCACTCCTTACCATTTTTTTTTTTTAAATACGGTACCGGAGTCTGATCAGGACTCCGGCACTGTATACCCTACTTTAATTTACCTTTTTTTATTTTACCTTGTTTCTCTGTATTATTACTGGATTGCAGTTTTTTTACTGTTACAACACACACAAAAACACAAACATATGACACCCATGCCCAAGGCGGGACTCGAACCCACGATCCCCAGCGCTACGAAGCACAAAAGCGGGACGCCTTGGCGAGCGTGGCCATGGGGACCGGCCACCATTGAGTCGAATCATTCTTGTCAGATTTATAAAGTGATTCTAACCTAACCTAACCTAACACTTGCTTTCTGCCGTCTTTTACAGGGTCCAACAAATTGTGTATAGAATGAAGTTACTCTGTATGCCGAAAGTGATTTGTCTCGGATCCTCGCGAAATCATGGATTTCAGTAAAAGTCTAGAGCTCATGAGTAAATTCGATACCGAGATTTCACCAGAAATATATGTTTTGAGACCCCTGAATCCAAAAAAAAAGCATTTTTAGAAACATGTACGTGTGTCTGTCTGTGTGTATGTGAGTGTATGTCTGTGTGTCTGTGGGCAGCATAGCTCAAAAACGAAAAGACCGTTAAAAACCAAACTTGGTATTTAAGTTAGGTATCTTCCAAGGATGCGACACGGTGATTTTCAAGAAAATCCCCCCACCCCAAACTAACCTTTACATGGAAGTTTTTTCGAAAATTTTGATTTTCTAAAAAATGGCTCTAACGATTTTGATTAAAATCCGGTATATTACTGAAATTTACATACCAAATAAAAGGTACATCTTGAATTTTCTGGGAATAGATTCTGAAGACTTTATTCTGGATGAATTTTTCCGAATTTTGCTTAACTGCTAAACGGTAAGAGATAGACAAAAGCTTACTATACAGAAAATGTAGAGCACGTTAAAACACACAATTTATGTTATACATATTTTTTCGTGGTGTTGATCTTTTTTACTTTCTCTATACGCACTATGTACATAGTGTATAGAGAAGGTATTGCACTCCACCCAACAATTCGATACCGAAATTTCACCGGAAATATATGTTTTAGGGTCCCCAATATCCAAAAAAAGCATTTTCACAAAAAGGTCCGTGTGTGTGTGTGCGTGTGTCCGTGTGCCTGTGAACACGATAACTCAAAAACGAAAAGTCGGTAAAAATAGCAAACTTGGTATTTAAGTTTAGTATCTTCCAGGGATGCGACACGAAGATTTTGAGGGAAATCTCCCTACCCCCAACTACCCTTTACATGGAACTTTTTTCGAAAATGTCGATTTTCTCAAAAATGACTCTAACAATTTTGATTAAAATTTCGTATATTAAAGATATTTGCCTGACAAATAAAATATGTATCTTGAATTTTCTGGGAATAGCCTCTGAAGAGTAGTTTATTCTGGATGAATTTTTCCGAATTTTGCTTAACTGCTAAACGGTAAGAGATAGACAAAAGCTTATTACACAGAAAATGTAGAGTACGTTAAAATACACAATTTATGTTATTTACATTTTTTCGTGGTGTTGATCGTTTTCTAGTTATTCATTGTTTTGATTTTACCTTTCAAAAAGTTATATTTTCTCATACAGGAATTTGTCAACTCCTGTCCATGCTAACAAAGGAACTTTCGTCACATAGCCACCAGCCTTTAACACTTTAACCTATGGTACTCCTTTATTTCGCTTCTACTTAAAAGGAAGCAGGTAATAAGAAAATTTCTGACATTTTTTTTCTCAATTAGCATGAAGTAAATAGAAGCATGAGCTTTTTTAACAATAATTTGGTGCAGAGGTGTAGAGAAAGTCATGTGAATGGAACACATGATCACTAGTGCAGGCAACTAACGGTTAGGTACGCTGCGCTTGTTTGAATCAGCTGTTAAAACAGTGCGGTTCCACCTCCTTGCTAGTTCTGCTCCCCTTGCATTACCCGGTGTTCTCCGTGTGCAGCGCCCTCTATGGAGCTGGCTCTACGACCCCCAAGGATCGATCGAGATTGACACATTTAATGTCCATATTAGTGGAGAAAGGCTGGAGTAAATTATAGAGCTCGTGGAATAGTTTATTTGATACGTTAAACACAACCATTTGATTTCGTATTAAACATATTGAATCTGTATATATGGTAGAGAAGAAATTTCACAAAAAGTAGTGCAAATTCAGTAAGCTTAGTAAAAAAAAAAAAAAAAACGTTAAACGTTTAACAAATAAAAATGCTAATGAGAGACAGAAAAATGTTTAATCCACTTTAATAAGATTATTTTATAAATTAATTAATAACTCGTAGAAAAACAAAGAAATATGATTTCCAGAGTATGTAAGTATTGACTTTGAAAAAGCATTCAACTGAATTAAATGAGAAGAGAGAGACAAGTTGAAACTGGCTTCTATTTACTTCATGCTAATCGAGAAAAAAAATCAGAAATAGTCTTATTACTTGCTTCCTTTTAAGTAGAAGCGAAATAAGGGGTTACCATAGGTTAAAGTGGTAGTCAAAAGCTGGTTGCTATGTGACCGAAGTTCCTTTGTTTGTATGGACACGTGTATGAGAAAATCTAGTTTTTTAAAACTGAAACCAAAAACAGGGAATATCTAAAAAAGATCAACTCAACGAAAAAATGTATATAACATAAACTGCATGTTTTAACGTGCTCTACATTTTTTGTATGGTAAGCTTTTATATATCTCTTACGGTTTAGCAGTTATGCAAAATTCCGTAAATTTCATCCAGGTTAAAGTAAGCTTCAGAGGCTAATCCCAGAAAATTCAAGATATACATTTTATTTGTCAGGTCAATATCTTTAATATACGAAATTTTAATCAAAATCGTTAGAGCCATTTTTGAGAAAATCAAAATTTTCGAAAAAAGTTCCATGTAAAGGGTAATTGGGGGTGGAAGGATTTTTCTCAAACTCTTCGTGTCGTATCCCTGGAAGATACTAAACTTAAATACCAAGTTTGGTATTTTACCGACTTTTCGTTTTTGAGTTATCGTGTTCACAGACACACGGACACACGGACCGTTTTCCGAAAATGCTTTTTTTGGATACAGGGGACCCTAAAACGTATATTTCCGGTGAAATCTCGGTATCGAATTTTTGGGTGGAGTGCAATATCTTCTCTATACACTGTATACACTATGTACATAGTACGTGTAGAGAAAGTAAAAATATGTAAAGAAAGTCATGTCAATGGAACATATCTGACTTTTTGTACTTTCTCTACACGTACTATGTACATAGTGTATAGAGAAGGTATTGCACTCCACCAAAAAATTCGATACCGAGATTTCACCGGAAATATATGTTTTACGGTCTCCTGTATCCAAAAAAAGCATTTTCACAAAAAGTTCCGTTTGTGTGTGTGTGTGTGTGTGTGTGTGTGTGTGTGTGTGTGTGTGTGTGTGTGTTTCCGTGTGTCCGTGTGTCTGTGAACACGATAACTCAAAAACGAAAAGTAGGTAAAATACCAAACTTGGTATTTATGTTTAGTATCTTTCAGGGATGCGACACGAAGATTTTGACAAAAATTCCCCCACCCCCAACTACCCTTTACATGGAACTTTTTTCGAAAATTTTGATTTTCTCAAAATTGGCTCTAACGATTTTGATTAATATTTCGTATATTAAAGATATTTACCTGACAAATAAAATGTATATTTTGAATTTTCTGGGAATAGCCTCTGAAGAGTAGTTTCTTCTGGATGAATTTTACTAAATTTTGATTAACTGCTAAACCGTAAGAGATGGACAAAAGCTTACTACACAAAAAATGTAGAACACATTAAAACACACAATTATATACATTTTTTTCGTGGAGTTCGTCGTTTTTGTGACATTCCTTATTTTTGGTTTCTGCTATGAAAAACGTATACTTTTCTCATATTTTAACTTGTCAACTGCTATCCATATAGACAAAGGAACTTCATTGACATAGAAACCAGCTTTTGACTATCACTTTAACCTACGGTTTCCCTTATTTCGCTCCTACTTACAAGGAAGCGAGTAATTAGACTATTTCTACTATATTTTTCTGATTAGCATAAAGTAAATAGAAATATAAGCTTTTCAAGAATTATTTGTTGCAGGGATATGGAGAAAGTCATGTGAATGGTGCACATCAGATTTTTTTCAGAAGGCTTCATAAACTCTACCACGAATTCCCGGTACAGACTTTAATGTTGGAAAATAAACGGTCTAGGGATAAAACTCTCGCTCTGATAGCGACGTGTCTAGTATCTAACTGGTGTTAGATAAATGATGAAATTACACATCAGATGTGACGTTTCTAGTTAGTTTAGCGTCCCAGTGGAGACTGCAGATATCGCCCCTGACCGACATATTGAAATGTTGGATGCCTCTCTCCCTCTCCCCCTCCCTCTTGTGGCTGAATAGGTGAGGGTGGCTTTATCATTGCACGTAGTTCACTTTCAGCATACTTGAATGCCCCACTTTTAATAATAATAAAAAATTACCCAGCGCCATGTGCAGTGTTCCATAATTCGCCCTCCATTGTCTCCATGCAGTCATTAGGTGGCGGATTCTGCGGCCAGATAATATTCACATAGGTTGGAAACACTTGTTTTTTTTTAACCCCTATTTTAGCATGTTTTCATTGAGTACGCCATGATCTCTATCTATAGAACTTATGATATCCTGTCACCAGGGTAATAGTGGAAAGTGTGGTATACCTCGAAATGGCATTACCACTCCATCAAGCTACATACCTTCCGTTTCATCTATTATACTACTCCCTTTGCTTAAATCATATGAATAATTTTCATGTTTATATAGCTTCTGCATTAGTTTCTATTACTTTAATTTATCAGGATATTATTGCACTCCATTCTTCTTAGCATTTGGGCTAACTTTAAAACCTCCATACAAATATGTGTTCCATTCTTGTTTTGGCAGATTGCGTGCAGATGGAGGATACTAGGAAAAATTATTGCCGGAAGTATTTTTAGCTTCAAACAAACCAAACATTCTGGGATTTGGCTCTAAACAGCCAAAACTGGCCAAGTCTGGGCACATACTTAATGGAAGTATGTGCACTAAGAGATACAATATTTGTGTAAATATTATATAGACTTATTTGACTAGTCTATATGTAAGAATACGTGGTGTAGTTGTGAGCGCGCGAGCATGTGTATGTGTAAGTGTGTGTGTATATTTCCAATGTAGTTAAGAGATATAACATATGTATGTAGGTAATATTTTAAACTCAAGTATTTTTCGACAGCATGTACTCGACCCATGCGACTGTGTGATGCAAATATTGTATTGTTGTAAACTTAATAAAATACTGCTGCTGCTTCATGAAGTTAATCGATATAAAAGTTAGGATAAATGGTCTTATTACTTCCTACTTGTAAGTAGAAAGAAAATAAGGAGATGCACTAGGTTAAAGCGATAGATAGATGTTTTAAAATGTGGTCGACATGCGAAACAATTGAGATGGATATCTTTACATGGCCAGAAGTAAAAGAACGGAGATTGAAAAAAAAACAAAAAAGTTTAAATACTTTAAATCAGAAACCTATAACATTGAACTCTAATATATAGGACATAGATTGAGTGTACCACTCGCCTCTCACCTAAACGGCCTGGGTTCCATCCCAAGCGACCACGTGTGAGGTTTGTGGCGAACAAGCGGCGCAGGAGAGGGTTTTCTCAGGGTTCTCCGGTTTCCCCTGCCATTGCATTCCACCGGTGCTCCATCTTCATTCCAGGTTCCATTAGTATCATCGCCAAAATTAGTAAAAGCGGGCGTCAAACACTACCAAAAAAATACATTGAGTGTTTTAAGGAAATCTACATATCTACATTTTTGCAGTAAGCTTTTGTCTACAGTGTACCAGTTATGCAAAATACAATTATGCAATTCACTACGCTGGAGATATTTTCAGAGGCTATTCCTAGAACATTCTAGATACAAATTTCGTTTAAGATAAAAATATCTTAAGCACATGGCATTTTATAAAAAAAAAAATAATTGAGAAAACAAAACGTTTTGAAAAATATCCTATGTAAGAGGCAGTTAGGGTGGGATGGATTTTCTTGAAAAACGTCGTGTCACATTCTTGGACGCTACTGATTTAAATATTAAGTTTGGTATTTAATGGAATTTTCATTTTTGAGTTTTGAAGCCCCTCCCCCACATACACATATTACAGCTTTTTTTCTACAAATGATGTTTATTCAGGTATCTCAAAACATGTATATTTCCTGTGAAATGTCGGCATCTAATTTTGGGTCGAATGCAATACCCTATATACCTGTTATTTACATTGTGCATACGTGCTAGAGAAATAATATGGTGTTTTGTTTCAAATTATACTCGTGCATTACCATCCAATCAAAATGATTTAGAGTAAAAGGGTCACGCGCACTGTGGTCTATACAGATCTAATGTGACTAATACAGTACTCTAAATGAGATGGAGGCATGGGAGACCAGAGTCCGCAGGCCACTAGGGACGCGCGGAAGTCCATAATGTTTCCAAGCACAATTACACGTCCCACTGCCATAAAGGACATCCAAGTGGCTTGTCGACCTAGCGGCTGTATAATGTTCACAGATCTTTCCGCGACATTTGCCTGTCCTGCCATACACGACGAACCTAGAAGCACTCCTAAAAAATAAAGAGTGAAACCGAATGAAGGGGAAGTGAGGGAAAGGAAAAATTTTGGCCACTTCAGTATCTTACTAGAGATTCTGGGAAAACCACGAAAAAAAAAAAAAAAACATGGGCCACAATGGGTCACCGGGACTGAACTCATGACATCCTAAATGCAGGTTTTCGCTGCGCCAACTCGCTTGGTTTATTTCCTTCTCTATACGCACTATGTACATAGTGTATAGAGAAGGTATTGCACTCCAACCAAAAATTCGATACCGAGATTTCACCGCAAATATATGTTCTAGGGTCCCCTGTATCCAAAAAAATCTGATGTGTACCATTCACATGACTTTCTCCATATCCCTGCAACAAATAATTCTTAAAAAGCTTATACTTCTATTCACTTAATGCTAATGAGAAAAAATTAGCAGAAATAGTCTTATTACTTGCTTCCTTGTAAGTAGAAGCGAAATAAGGGACAACCGTAGGTTAAAGTGATAGTCAAAAGCTAGTTGCTATGTCAATAAAGTTCCTTTGTTTATATGGATAGGAGTTGACAAGTTCCTGTATGAGAAAAGTATACGTTTTTCATAGCAGAAACCAAAAATAAGGAATGTCATAAAAACGAAGAACTCCACGAAAAAAATGTATATAACATAAATTGTGTGTTTTAACGTGCTCTACATTTTTTGTGTGTTAAGTTTTTGTCCATCTCTTACGGTTTAGTAGTTATGCAAAATTCATCCAGAATAAAGTAGTCTTCAGAGACTATTCCCAGAAAATTCAAGATATACATTTTATTTGTTAGGTAAATATCTCTAATATACGACATTTTAATCAAAATCGTTAGAGCCATTTTTTGGAAAATCAAAATTTTCGAAAAAAGTTCCAAGTAAAGGGTACTTAAATACCAAGTTTGGTATCACACACACAGACACATACGGACCTGTTTCTGAAAATGCTTTTTTTGTACTCAGGGGGTCTTAAAACATGTATTTCCAGTGAAATATCGACATCGATTTTTTGGATGGAATACAATACTTCTATATCTCTATGATTAGAGAAAGTAAAAACATCGTCTTAGGGACATATCAGATCATGTTGCACAGAAGTATGCTATGTCCAGAGTTTAGGTCCCCAATCGTGAGCAAAAGAACATGTAGATGTCTATGTTTGCAGCAAATACTACCATGTACCTATACATACGATTGGGTTTGGCTGTCCGATGAACTAACAGGGGTTTTTAATTTTCTGCACAGCTTTGAATTACAGGCGCTATATGCCTACGTTCTAAAATCCAATTTAATCTCAACCGACTTCTCTGGCGTCACGCTCCGTCCCCTACTCTTCACTCCCTTTTCTGAATCCTCTTTTGTCTGACGTACGTGCATGGAGGCAAGACGTGGTGGTGTACGGCTAAACGGTTTATAATAATGAAACGTTCCAACTTATTAAACAGAAAAGTATGAGAATTACTGATTCGATAAAGCAATTCACACTGTGAGCACAATTATAAAGAACTGCCACATAAAATGAAGTTTCTTGAGCAGGAAAATCTAGAAAATATCTAGGTCAACTGCTGCTTTCTCTACTACGTATAATAAGTAGGGGAAAATATTGTAATCTACAAAAAATTAGAATTTGAGATTTCACTGGAAATATATGTTTTGAAGACATCCCAATCCAAAAAAAAATCTCATGTGCTTCATTCACATGTCTTTCTCTACAAATCTGTAACAAATTATTGTTAATATGCTTATTCTATTTCATGCTAAAACATTAACAGACGCGGTCTTATTAATTAGTTCCTTATAAGTAGAAGGGAAATAAGGAAATACACAAGGCTAAACCGACAGACAAATGCTTTAAAATGTGGTTGCTATGGGATTGAAATCCGTTTCTTTGTGCGGCCAGGCGTTGACAAGCTCCAGAATGAGAAATGTTTAGCTGAAATAAATAACAAGGAAAATATCTAAAACGGCCAACTCCACGAAAAAAAATGTATATAACATAAATTGTGTGTTTTAATGACCTCTATATTTTTGTTACGTAAGTTTCTGTCTATCTCTTATGGTTTATCTTTATTATACGATATTTAAATCAAAATACCTACAGTTCATTTTTGAGAAAATCAACATTTTCGAACGTTTTTCCAGTAAAGGCTAGCTGGGGGTGGGAGGATTTTCTTGAAAATCTTCGTGTTGTATCCTTGGAAGAAACCGAACTTAAATACCAAGTTCGATATTTAAAGGTCTTTTCGTTTTTGAGCTACGCTGTTCACAGACACACACGCACACGGACATTTATCTAAAAATGCTTTATTTGGATTCAGGGGGGCCAAAAACATGTATTTCCGGTGAAATCTCGGTATCGAATTTTTGGGTGCAATACAACACCTTCTCTATACACTATGTTTATAGTACGTGTAGAGAAAGTAAAAAGCTTATTCTTCTATCTATTTCAAGCTAATCGAGATAAACAATAATAGATTGGTCTTATTTTTCTCGTAAGTACAATGCCAATAAGATATAAC
Organism: Hymenopus coronatus; assembly: GCA_030762935.1. Taxonomy (NCBI): domain Eukaryota; kingdom Metazoa; phylum Arthropoda; class Insecta; order Mantodea; family Hymenopodidae; genus Hymenopus; species Hymenopus coronatus. The sequence goes on from CM060893.1 coordinate 19,175,787, forward strand.
ATTGGGAGAAAGCGTTATTCAAATGTTTTAACTACTGCCGCTTTCAGATTGAAATGCAATGATCTTTGTATAGCCAGGAGTAACAGAGAGAGCAAATGTGTGCTCTTTATTTCAACAGTTGTCGGCTGACCAAAAATGTTTTAAGAGTATTAGAACTCCAAGATATCAAATACCTGCCTTTTTCAAAAACATGACATTATTAACGTTTTTTTTTTACTTTCTCTATACGCTATACACCCAAAAATTCGATACCGAGATTTCAATGGAAATACATGTTTTAGCCCCCAACCTGAATAAAAAAAATCTCATGTGTACCATTCACATGACTTTCTATATATCCCTGCAACAAATTATTCTTAAAAAGCTTATGCTTCTATTTACTTAATGCTAATCAGAAAAAATTAGCAGAAATAGTCTTATTACTTGCTTCCTTGTAAGTAGAAGCGAAACAAGGGACTACCATAGCTTAATGTGATAGTCAAAAGCTGGTTGCTATGTCAATGAAGTTCCTTTGTTTATATGGATTGGAGTTGACAAGTTCCTGTATGAGAAAAATATAAGTCTTTATAGCAGAAACCAAAAATAAGGAATGTCTCAAAAACGACGAATTCCACGAAAAAAATGTATATAACATAAATTGTGTGTTTTAACGTGCTCTACATTTTTTGTGTAGTAATTTTTGTCATCTCTTACGGTTTAGCAGTTATTCAAAATTCCGTAAAATTCATCCAGAATAAACTACTCTTCGGAAGCTATTCCTAGAAAATTCAAGATATACATTTTATTTATCAGGTAAATATGTTTAATATACGAAATTTTAATCAAAATCGTTACAGGAATTTTTGAGAAAATCAAAATTGTCGAAAAAAGTTCCATGTAAAGGGTAATTGGGGTGGGGGGATTTTTCTCAAAATCTTCGTGTCGCATCCCTGGAAGATACTAAACTTAAATCCTAAGTTTGGTACTTTACGTACTTTTCGTTTTTGAATTATCGTGTTCACAGACACACGGACACACATACACACACACGGACCTTTTTGTGAAAATGCTTTTTTTGGATATTGGGGACCCTAAAACATATATTTCCGGTGAAATCTCGGTATCGAATTTTTGGGTGGAGTGCAATACCTTCTCTATACACTATGTACATAGTGCGTATAGAGAAAGTAAAAAAAAAAAAAAGCATTTTTAGAAAAATGTTAGTGTGTGTCACTGTGGGCAGCATAGCTCAAAATCGAAAAGACCTTTAAATACCAAACTTGATATTTAAGTTTCTTATCTTCCAAGGATGCGACACGAAGATTTTCAAGAAAATCCTCCCACCCCAAACTACCGTTTACATGGAAATTTTTTCAAAAATTTTTATTTTCTAAAAAATCACTAACGATTTTGATTGAAATATTGTATATTAACGATATTTACCTGAGAAATGAAATGTATATCTTGAAGTTTCAGGGAATAGCCTCTGAAGTCTACTTTATTTCGGATGAATTTTTCGGAATTTTCCATAACTGCTAAGAGATGGACAAAAACTTATTATACAAAAAATGTAGAGCACGTTAAAACACACAATATATGCCGTATACATTTTCTTCGTGGGTTGATCGTTTTTGAGATATTCCATGTTTTTAGTTTCAGCTTTGAAAAACTTATACTTTTCTCATACGGAAATTTGTCAACTGCTGCCCATACAAACAAAGAACTTCAGTCACATAGCAACCAACTTTTGGCTATCACTTTAAACTACGGTGCTCCCTTATTTCGCTTCTACTTACAAAGAAGCAGGTAATAAGACTATTTCTGCTATTTTTTTCTGATTAGCATGGAGTAAATAGAAGTGTAAGCTTTTTAAGAAGAAGTTGTTGGAGAGATGTAGAGAAAGTCATGTGAATGGAACACATCAGATTTTTTCCCTTCCACTTACAAGGAATCAAGTAAATAGGACAATTTCTGTTAATTTTTATCTGGATTAGCATGAAGTATTTGGAAGAATAAGCTTTATAACAATAATTTGTTTCAAACATGTAAGTCAAACGAAAAGAACACCTTAGCTTTTTCTCCACACAGAAGGGGGAGTGGATTTTAAAAGAGAGAGCAAATTTTTAACCTAAATTTTAGCTATATGAACAGTTATCTGTGGAAGTGGCGATAAAGGAAAGGCTAAAAATGTTTTAATAGTATTATACATCCAAGATATCAAATACTTTCGTTTTCCAAAAGCATAAAATTATTAAATTTCTTTTTTATTTGTGAAAAACTGATAGACTTCCATTTGTAGGGCTGTAATTCAGCACTTCTCTCCATGGAGTATAAAAAGGAAGGAATTACATGGCAAGTCGTGGGGGTTTTATATAGAAGAGGGTAAATGGAGCGCGAAATTTTCTCTGGAGGCCCTATATTGAGGGTAGCTGTGCGGTGCTCCGGACAGATAATGCCCCTCTAAACTGTGTCCTCCACATAGGTTAGTTACACACATGCACCGTGATATTTGCAATAAAAGGAAGTGTCGCTGCCAAATCCACTCAGATATTCGTTTTCTCTCCGCCATTATGGCGGGTCGTTTCTCGCTTTTTATGCAGGCTGCTTCCTAAATCAGCTCTCCATGGTGATCCTCTTTTATTTCTGTGTATCCGCAACGGGCTCTCCTCACTCTTCACTCACTTCCAAATATTATCGTTCTTGTTACTCTACTCCTCCACGTTTTTTTAATTAATTACGATGCTGTGTGCCATTTTATTCTTACGCACATTTAAATAACAAAATTTTTACTTTCTCTATACCTACCATATACATAGTGTATACTGAAGGTATTGTATTGCACCAAAAATTCGATACCGAGATTTCAATGCAAATACATGTTTTTAGATTCCCTGGTTCTAAATTTTTTTTTTTTTAAAACATGTACATGTGTGTGTGGCTTTTGGCAGCATAGCACAAAAACAAAGAGTCGGTTAAATACCAAACTTGGTATTTTAGCTTAGTTTCTTCCAAGGATGCGACACGAAGATTTTCAAGAACATCTCCTCATCCCAAACTACCTTTTTTTCGAAAATGTTGATTTTCTTAAAAATGGCTCTAACGATTTTGATTAAAATATCGTATATTAAAGATATTTACCTGAAAAATAAAATGTATATCTTGAATTTTCTGGAAATAGCCTCTGAAGGCCACTTTATTCTGGATGAATTTTACGGAATTATGCATAACTGCTAAACCGTAAGAGATTGACAAAAACTTACTCCACAGAAAATGGAGCTCGCAATAAAACACACAATTTATGTCATTTATATTTTTTTCATGGAGTTGATCATTTTTAAGATATTCTTGGTTTTTTGTTTCTGCTTTAAAAATATACTATTTTCATACAGGAATTTGTTAATTCCAGTCCATACAAACAACCAGCTTTAGACTATAACTTTAATTTATGGTGCTCCCTTATTTCGCTTCTACTTACAAGGAAGCAAGTAATAAGACTATTTCTGATAATGTTTTCTCAATTAGCATTAAGTGAACAGAAGCCAAAGCTTTTTAACAATAATTTGTTGCAGAGATGTAGAGGAAGCCATGTGAATGGAACACATCAGACTTTTTGGGTCTCCCTGAATCAAAACAATTAGAAAAAGGTCCGTGTGTGCGCGTGTAAGTGTGTCTGTGGCCAGCATAGCTCAAAAATGAAATGGTATTTAAGTAAAACACAGACATTTCTTTCGTGGAGTTGTCCGTTTTCGAGATATTCCTTATTACTGATTTCAGCTTTAAATTACTTAAACTTTTCTCATTTTGGAACTTATCAACGCTTGGCCATGCAAAGAAACGGATTTCAATTCCATAGCAACCGCACTTTAAAACATTTGACTGTCGGTGTAGCCTAGTGTGTTCCCTTATTTCCTTTCTACTTATAACACATTTTTTGCTAATGTTTTAACATTAAATAGATAGAAGAATAAGCTTACTGACAATAATTTGTTATACAAATGTAGAGAAATTCATGTGAATGGAGAACATCAGATTTTTAATTAATTACGATGCTGTGTGACATTTTATTCTAATGCACATTTAAATAATAACATTTTTACTTTCTCTATACATACTATGTACATAGTGTATAGAGACAGTATTATATTGCACCCAAAAATTCGACGCCTAGATTTCAATGCAAATACATGTTTTGGGATCGTTTGATTCTAAAAAAAAAACATTTTTAGAAACATGTACATATGCGCGAGTCTGTTGGAAGCATAGCTCAAAAACAAAGTGTCGGTTAAGTAATAAACTTAGTATTTAAGTTGAATATCTTCCAAGAATGCGACACGAAGATTTTCAATAAAATCCCCCCACCCCTAATTATCCTTTACACGGATCAAATTTAGAAAATTTTGAATTTCTCTAAAATGACTCTAACGATTTTGATTAAATTACGTATATTAAAAATATATTTGTGTGGCAAATAAAATGTATATCTTGAATTTTCTGTGAATAGCCTCTGAAGATCTCTTTATTCTGGCAGAATTTTACGGAATTTTGCATAACTGCTAAAAATACCTATAATTTTCTCATACAGGAATTTGTCAACTCGTGTCCATACAAACAAAGGAACATCAGTCACATAGCAACCAGCTTTTGACTATCATTTTAACCTATGGTACTCTCTTTTTTCGCTTCTACTTACAACGAAGCAAGTAATAATACTATTTCTGCGAATTGTTTTTCGGTGAGCATGAAGTAAATAGAAGCATAAGCTTTTTAACAATAATTTGTTGCAGAGATGTAGAGAAAGTCATATGAATGGAACACATCAGATTTTTGCTTTCTCTACACGTACTATGTACATAGTGTATAGAGAAGGTATTGTATTGCATCCAAAAATTCGATACCTAGATTTTACCGGAAACACAAGTTTTGGGTCCCCTGAATCCAAAAAAAAAACATTTTTGGAAAAAGGTCCGTGTGTGTGTCTGTGTGTGTGTCTGTGGACAGCATAGCTCAAAAACGAAAAAACCACTAAATACCAACCTTGGTATTTAAGTTTGGTATCTTCCAAGGATGCGACACGCAGATTTTCAAAAAAATCCCCCCACCCCAAACTACCATTACATGGAACATTTTTCGAAAATTTTGATTTTCTCAAAAATGGCTCTAACGATTTTGATTAAAATATCGTATATTAAAGATATTTACCTGACAAATAAAATGTATATCTTGAATTTTCTGGGAATAGCCTCTGAAGACTACTTTATTCTGGATGAATTTTACATAACTGCTAAACCGTAAGAAATGGACAAAAAATTACCACACAAAAAATGTAGAGCACATTAAACCACACAATGTATGTTATATACATTTTTTTCGAGGAGTTGATTGTTTTTGAGATATTCCTTGTTTTGGGTTTCAGCTTTGAAAAACTTGTACCTTTCTCATACAGGAATTTGTCAACTCGTGTACATACAAACAAAGGAATTTCAGTCCATAACAACCAGCTTTTGACTTCCACTTTAACCTATGGCACTCCCTTATATCGCTTCTACTTACAAGGAAGTAAGTAATAAGACTATTTCTGCTAATTTTTTCTCGATTAACATGAAGTAAATAGAAGAATAAGCTTATTAACAATAATTTGTTACACAGGAGTAGAGGAAGTCATGTGAATGGATCACACCAGATTCTTTTTTAATGTTAATTCTAGTTTATATTATTTAAAAGTAAATTTATAATGTAAATTTATATGAATTAATAACCTCCTTACAATGTTGTTTCACACAATAAAACTGTCACTGTGGGACTGTCAGTCAAATTCTTTGTCCATGGACGGGAGTAAAACAAAAGAGATATAACACAAATGAGGACTTTCCGCTTGAGCAACGCTTTATGTACTTTAAAATTGAAACCAATAACAGGAAATATTACGGAAATGGTTACCTCTACAAAAACAAGCATATGACATAAACTGTGTGTTTTAACGAGGTCCACTTTTTTGGTATATTAAGTTTTGTCTATCTCCTATTCACCAATGATGCAAAAGCCATTCAGAATGGAGAATTCTTCAGAAGCTATTCCCAAGAAATTCGGGATATACATTTTATTTACCATGTAAATATTTTTAATTTACGGTGTTTTTAATCAATATCGTTAACTATTTTTGAGAAAATCTACAATTTCGTTAAACCTTCCAGTGTAGTTTGGGGTGGAAGGATTTTCCTGAAAGTCTACTGCACCCTTTATAGATGCTGAACTTAAATACCAAGTTTGGTATTTCACAGGTTTTTAGACTTTGAGTTATGTTGACGTCCCCACACACTCAGACATACACATATAAACACACATAGACGCGAACCTTTTTCTAAAAAGTATGTTTTTATTCAGGGGTTCTTAAACATATATTTCCGGTGCAATTTTAGTATCGAAATTTTTGGTACAATACAATACGTTCTCTACCTACTATGTAAGCTATACATACGGCTAGAGAAAGTAAAAATGCTTTACTATCGCTATGTAGTTTGTTTTAACTAATTGTACAATACATCTGTAACGTATTGTGTGGTGTAATTTATATTATTCTTATGGATTTTCTCTGTTTTAAATTCAAGTTATATTTACGTAGTTATTGATCTATATTTTAAGTATTCTGTGACTGCTCAATATCTATTACAACACATAACATAGTATAGCAGACTAAACAGTAAGAGTTGCGGGGTTGTTGCACTGAGTCTCGCTGGGCATGGAAGTGTGTCGTTCATCACTGTTAATGAAATAATCTGAAATGGGACACTACCGCTGCAATAACTCGTTCTTCACGATCTTACAACGCGATACTCTCTACGCAGCATCCATCATCGTAATGCAATGCACCGCTGTGTATGTGCCTCGCCTTGCTGTCGCACAATATTTACGAGCTGCAGCGAAAAACAGGACTATTTCATAGTAGAGGCTTTCCCTCCCTAGTGACGTAAAATATAAGGCTAGATTTATAAATATCCCCTTTATTGCGGATTTAACCGTAGGGCTTTTAAAATGTCCTAGAGGAATTTAAAACGTGAAACCCTTGAAACATATTTGTCCAGAAAGTAGAGTATATAGTTTCGTTCAACTTAGTGTGATGGAAAGCAATTTTGCCATGTAATGCAGATCAACCGCTTATACAGGTGTTATCAACTATACCGAAATATTTTCACAGAATATGTGCGTTACTTAAATAAGCAATTTGAGATAGGAGACTTATGGTTTGTTTATTGAAATTTCGAACAGCTATAAATTTCTGAAGTGCCAGTACGCCACGTATCGCGGCACTTCATCTGGAATGAAAAAAAATAAGATATATAAGATATATTGCGTGTTTTAAGCTGCTCTAATTTTTTTGATTTATAAGTTTTTAGCAGTTATGCAAAAATCCGTAAAGTTCATCCAGAATAAAGCAGTCTTCAGAAGATTCAAGATATTTTGTCGTGTAAATATCTTTAATATTCGAAATTTTAATTAAAATCGTTAGAGCCATTTTTGAGAAAATCAAAATTTTCGAAAAAAGTTCCATGTAAAAGGTAGTTCGTGTCGCATCCCTGGAAGATACTAAACTTAAATTAAAGTTTGGTATTTTACCGACTTTTGTTTTTTGAGTTATCGTGTTCACAGACACACACACACATTCGCGCAGACCTTTTTCTGAAAATACTTTTTTTTGGATGCTAGGGGACCCTAAAACATATATTTCCGGTGAAATCTCGGTATCGAAATTTTTGGTGGAGTGCAACATCTTCTCTATACACTATGTACATAGTACGTAAAGAGAAAGTAAAAATATATGTTCCATTCACATGACTTTCTCTACATAGCTGTAACAAATGATTGTTAAAAAACACACCTTTCTACCTACTTTATGATAATCCAGATAAATATTAGCAGAAATTGTCTTAATTATTTGCTTTCTTGTAACTGCATACAAAATAATAGAATACACTATACTAAACGATGAAAATATTTTCAAAGCTGGTTGCCAAGTGAAAGGAAACGCGTTTCTTTGAATTTCCAGAAATTGAAAAACTCCCGCAAGTGAAAAAGTTTAAGCATTTTAAAACAGAAACCAATAATAAGGAATATCTCAAAAATGGCAAATTCCACGAAAAAAATCTCACGTGTACTATTCACATGACTTTCTCTACATCTCTGCAACAAATATTGTTAAAAAACTTATTTCCTTGTAAGTAAAGCGAAATAAGGTATAAAATGGGTTAAAATGATAGTCAAAAGCTGGTTGCTATGTGACTGAACTTTCTTTGTTTGTATGGGCAGGAGTTGACAAATTCCTGTATGAGAAACGTATAAGTTTTTCAAAGCTGAAACCAAAAACAGGAATATCTAAAAAACGAGCAGCTTCACGAAAAAAATGTAGATTACATAAATTGTATGTTTTATCCTGATCTACATTTTTGTGGAGTGAGTTTCTGTGTATCTCTTATGGTTTACCAATTATACAAAATTCAGTAAAAATCATTCACAATATAGAGTTCTTAAGGAGCTATTCCCAGAAAATTCAAGATACACATTTCATTTGGCAAGCAAATATCTTAAATATAGGTCAATTTAATCAAAATCGTTAGAGCCATTTTTAAGAAAATCAAAATTTTCGATTTTTTTCCATGTAAAGGGTAGTTGGAGTTGGGGGGATTTTCTTGAATATCTTACAATTGACATAACAATATCATACATTGAATTTCAACAACCGCACGGGTCCACAGATCGTACGTGCTTTTTAATACAAACTAAACAGCAGTATAAAAATAACAAAAAATTAAAAGGAAAACACGAAAATAAAAAGACAAAAGTAATACACAATAAAAAGCAATATTAAAACAGCACAAAAAATCAAAAGAGTAAGCACGAAAATAAAAATACAAAGATATTCAAATACAGCAATTTAAATTTTCAGCACAGACACTTTCATAAATGCTATAATAGATAAATACACTTAAAAGAAATATATACGCAATATATAAAACCATAACGCGACAGTGACCTAAGTATGAAATAAAATATATGTATGTAAAACATTGTAGTCATTTTTGTTTAGTTGTTCTTATCCCCCACTCCTCTATTGGCAGCCTTCTTAGATCTCATCTGTCTTGCCTTAAGAATAAATTTACCTAGCCCGTCCACGTCTTCCGTGGCTGCCAGTAGTGCCCAACATGCTTCTAGCTCTACATTCACGGTGGTAAAGAATCGCGGTAAATATTTTTCCCGCCATTCCTCCGTACCCATACATCTTGCCAAGATGTGGGTCCACGGCTCTTCCTCCTCACAAATGGGACAGATTGTCATAGCATTATCCTCAGCAATACTAGTGCCCCTCCATGCTCCTAGTCTAATCCCCGGAGCCCCTCTCTAATGAGTATGGTACCTGTTTTGATGTATTGCTCCATACTCCACTCCGATTTTACCCAAGACTGTACTTCTAATGAAACCTGCTCCGTGCATTGCACATTATTCATCCCATTTATAAAGGGAAGGGAACTGCTGTGAATCCGGCTAACTATATGGAGGTTACTCTGTTGCCAATTATAGAGAAAATTTATTGCAGAGTGTTATCTAACCGGATAAGGGTCTGGGAATATAAATTTGGCAAAATTTCAAAATTTCATATGGGTTTTAGAGAAGGACACCGTACCATAGACGCAGCTTTTATATTAGACACTTAAAGGACAAAACATATTAGTTAAGCGAGGAAAGCTTCAATGTGCATTTGTGGAATTTAAGAATGCATTTGACTCTATCTTGACGTTTTGCACACTTGGCATATCTTCACCGTGATTCTGTGTGAAATTTAACTACTAAATTCCAAATTCCCTGAAGCAGAATTATGTTCCGATAAGTGATAGGTTCTAAACCTTTAGCAGGCTAAACTGGACAAAATTTCAGATGAAATGTTAAGATGCACTAAATGAATGCAGAAATTAGCACAGGAAATATCTCAATAAATATATACTTGTCCCGAAATAAAAAAAAATCTGATGTGTTCCATTCACATGACTTTCTCTACATCTCTGCAACAAATTATTGTTAAAAAGCTTATGCTTCTATTTACTTCATGCTAATCGATAAAAAAATAGCAGAAATAGCCTTATTACTTGCTTCCTTATAAGTAGCAGCAAAATAAGGGAGTAGTATAACTTAAAGTGATATTCAAAAGCTGGTTGTTATGTGACTGAAGTTCCTTTGTTTGTATGGACTCGAGTTGACAAACTCCTGTATGAAAAAGTACAAGTTTTTCAAAGCTGAAACCAATAATAAGGAATATCTCAAAAACGATCAACTCCACGAAAAAAATTAGATAAAGTGTGTTTTAATGTACTCTACATTTTTTGTGGTATGTTCTCGTCCATCTTTTACGGTTTAGCAGTTATGAAAATTTTCGTATAATTCATTCAGAATAAAGTACTCTTCAGAGGCTATTCCCAGAAAATTCAAGAAATACATATTATTTGTCAGGTAAATATCTTTAATATATAATATTTTAATCAAAATCGTTAGAGCCATTTTTAAGAAAATCAAAATTTTCGAAAGAAGTTCCATGTAAAGGATAGTTGGGGGTGGGGGGATTTTCTTGAAAATCTTCGTGTCGCATCCTTGGAAGGTATCAGTCTTAAATACCAAGTTTGGCATTTAACGGTCCTTTCGTTTTTAGCTATGCTGTCCACAGGCACACACTCAGAGAGACACAGGCACACACAAGGACCTTTTTGTAAAAATCTGATGTGTTACACTCACATGACTTTCTCTTGCTGCTCTACAAACCTCCTACCGAAGATTATTCTTCTTTGTACACAATGCTAATCAAGATAAATATTAGCTGAATGTTATTACTTTGTTCCTTATAAGTAGAAGAGAATAAGAGAATGCGCTACGCTAAAGTGATTGTCAAATGTTTTAAAAGCTATCGTCATGCGATTGTCATTGGAAATCACTTCTTTGCTTGGCCAGGATTAGAACAAAAGAAAAACGGGCACTTCCTGTCTGAGAAAAGTTTAAGTACTCCACAGTTGAAACCAGTAACACGGAATATCTCGGAAACGGCTACCTCCACAACAAAAACGTAAAGGACATAAATTATGTGTTTTGACGTGATGTACAATTTTTGAGTTTTTTACTATCTCTTACGGTTTAGCAGTTAAGCAAATTTCATCCAGAATAAAGAGCTCTTCAGAGGCTATTCCCCAAAAATTCGAGATATACAATTTATTTCGGACATAAACAGTTTTAATATGCGGGATTTTAAACAAAATCGTTAGAGTCGTTTTTAAGAAAATAAACATTTTCGAAATTTTTTCCATGTAAAGGGTAGTTTGTGGTAGGGGGATTTTTTTGAAAATATTTGTGTCGCATCCTTGGATACTAAACCTAAATACCAAGTTGCTGTTTTTGGATACAGCGGACCCTAAAACACGTATTTCCGGTGAAATATCAGTATCGAATATTTAATGGTGCAATACAATACCTTCTCTATACACTATGTACATAGTACGTGTAGAGAAAGTAATGAACTAAAGGAAATACAAATTTACGCCGGTAAACCTACACAAAGTATCCGAAATAAAGACAAAACAGTCAAACTCAGGAATGAGGTTAGAGGTTCAATACAATAACTGTAATAGACTATATTATTAAGTTTGTCAGGATACTGGTTTTATCTTGAGAAAAATATAACGGAATAAAATAGGTCTTAATAACTAATACATAATCAAAATATTAGTGTTTTGTTTTCTAATACACAATATACATATTATGTAACTTGTATGTAAGAGTAAAATATGTAAACTTCAGAGCTATTGTTGTCTGCTCTTTCCCATTCTTCTTACGTTATGATAAATAGGGTTCACTGTCCTATGTATAAACACTAGGCGGGGAAAAATAAAAAAATCATTAAAGTAATTAAAGATCTGTATCTGCTTTATATGTGGCTTAATATTAGCTTATCACAAATAATTTATTTTCTCTTGTTTGGTCTGGAAATGTGCCCTTATACTTTCTCTACTTAGTGCAGAGTTCACTGAAAATGCACGATTTGGGCTATCCTGAATAAAAAAAAGAGCATCTTCACTTTCTCTAGCACGTGTGTGTAATGTACATAATAGATACAGAAGATATTGTATTCCACCCAAAAGTTCCATACCGAGATTTCTCCGGAAAGGTATTATTTTGAGATCCTTTGAATGTAAAAATGTGTGTGTACTTCTGTGGGCACATAACTCAAAAACAAAAAGCTGGTTAAATACCAAACTTAGTAATTAAGTTCATTATCTTCCAAGGATGTGGTATGAAGATTAAAAAAAAAAAAAAAAGTATATTTGTAAAAAATTAAAACTTATAACTTGAATTTCCTGGGAACAGCCTCAGAATACCTCTTCATTCTGAATAACTTTTGAATAACTAGTAAACTGTAAGAGATAAACAAAGACTTATTAAACATAAAAGTTAACTCTCGTTAAAACACACACTTTATGACATATTCTTTTCTTTTTAATTTCTCTATACGTACTATGTACATAGTGATTAGAGAAGGCATTGTAATGCCTCAAAATTCGATACCGAGATTTCACCGGAAATATATGTTTTGAGACCCCATGAATCCAAAAAAAAAAAGTATTTTTGGAAAAAGATCCATGTGTGTGTATGTATGTCTGTGTGACTGTGGGCAGCACAAAAACGAAAAGACCGTTAAAAACCAAACCTGGTATTTAAGTTTGGTATCTTCCCAGAATGGGGCACGAAGACTTTAAACAAAATTACCCCACCCCCAACTAAACTTTTGATTTTCTTAAAAACGGTTGTAATGATTTTGATTAACAACCCTTGTATTTAAGATAATCACTTGCCAAATAAAATGTTTATCTTGAATTTTCTGGAAATAGCCTACAAAGACCTCTTAATTCTGCATGACTTAATTGAATTTTGTATAATTGGTAAACCGTAAGAGATAGACAAAAATTCGCTACACAGAATTGTAGATCAGGATAAAACACACAATTTATGTAATATGCATTTTTTTCGTGGAGCTGGTCGTTTTTAATATATTCCTGTTTTTTTGGTTTCAGCTTTGAAAAACGTATACTTTTCTCATACAGGAATTTGTCAACCCCTCTCCATACAAACAAAGGAACATCAGTCACATAGCAACCAGCTTTTGGCTTTCATTTTAACCTGTGGTACCCTCTTATTTCGCTTCTACTTTCAAGGAAGCAAGTAATAAGACTATTTCTGCTAATTTTTTTCTCGATTAGCATGAAGTAAATAGAAGCATAATTTTTTTAACAATAATTTGTTGCAAATATGTAGAGAAAGTCGTGTGAATGGAACACATCAGATTTTTTGTGTCCTAATAAATTTCCAAAATATTGCTTATTAATGGTTCCAATTGTCCAATAATGGATGTCATTCTTTCAAAATCCTTTCGAAGTTCAGTTGTGTCTCGTAATTTTATGGAAAGAGCATATCATTTTAAAGGCAGAACAAATAATGTAATACGAAATGGATGCTGTAGCTATTTCTACAAAAGTTTATCTCAACTTAAGTGATGTAAACAGAAATATAAAATTTGTAAGAACGCTTTGTACAGAGTGATTAATGTAGAAGTGGCATATTTCTTTCTTTAATTACTCCGTTGGAAATTGATTCAGTGACACAATTTTAGCACCAAATTAAGCAGAATGTTCTGGTGTTTCGATTCCTTGTCAGTAGATGCGCAGATATTTATGTTTTATTCCTAATTGCATTGTTGGCAGCTGTTTCGACATTTTGTTCTTGTAGTCAACGGAAAATGCAGTACGATGTATGTAGGGCTGAGTCAAGGATATTTTCAGCAAGATGGCGCTACATCAAATGAATCCATGAATCTAATTGCAAGTTTCTTTGACGACCGGATAATTTCCAGGAAATTGTGGCCACCGAGATCTCCGGATTTGACATCGCTGGACTTCTTTCTGTGGGGTTATTTAAAAGACAGGGTTTACGCCACACGTCCCCAGACATTGGACGATTTGAGGCACATCACAAAAGAGATTCAAGCTATTGACAACAGAGTGGTCAGTAACATGGAACGACGTGTTGAGTTGTGTCTTATGCAGGATGGAGGACATTTTAAACATTTGCTATAGAGGTAAATAATCTCCCAAAATTCCTCTATAATTTAGATATAATAAGTTGTCGCTAGCATAACACGTTTTGAAACAATGAAAGAAATGTGTCAGCTCTATACGAATCACCCTGTATACACTAATCAACGATAGACGTTAGTGAAACTCACATAATTGTAATACATCAGATTTTAAGTAAATCTGTGAACAGAAGAATTCACAAATGAAAAAAAAATGATAAGAGACTGAACTTTATATCTAAGATGTACCACTTCCAAGGATGCAAATCGAAGCTTTTCAAAAACCCTACCTACACAAACTTACATTTACATGACCAGATCGCTTTGTGAGGGGTATGTTAAATAAACAAAATTTACCCAATAGTCAAGTTTATCCAAAATATCCTCATTTTAAATGTCTTTTACATAACTGATAAACTTCAAACATAAAAAAATCTGATGTGCTCCATTCACATGACTTTCTCCATAAATCTGCAACAAATAATTCTTAAAAAGCTTATAATTCTATTTACTTTATGCTAATCAGAAGAAATTAGCAGAAATATTCTTATTACTCGCTTCCTTGTAAGTAGAAGCGAAATAAGGGACAACCGTAGGTTAAGGTGATAGTCAAAAGCTGGTCGATATGTCAATGAATTTCCTTTGTTTATATAGATAGGAGTTGACAAGTTCCTGTATGAGAAAAGTATACGTTTTTCATATAACATAAATATATAAATTGTGTGTTTTAATGTGCTCAACATTTTTTGTGTAGTACGTTTTTGTCCATCTCTTATGGTTTAGCAGTTATTCAAAATTTCGTAAAATTCATCCAGAATAAACTACTCTTCAGAGGCTATTCCTAGAAAATTCAAGATATGCATTTCATTTGTCAGGTAAATATGTTTAATATCCGAAATTTTAATCAAAAACGTTAGAGTCATTTTTGAGAAAATCAAAATTTTCGAAAAAAGTTCCATGTAAAGGGTAGTTGGGGGTGGGGGTATTTTTCTCAAAATCTTCGTGTCGCATCCCTGGAAGATACTGAACTTAAATACCAAATTTGATATTTTACCGACTTTTCGTTTTTGAGTTATCGTGTTCACAGACACGGACACACACACACACACACACACACACACACACACACACACACGGACCTTTTTGTGAAAATGCTTTTTTTTAATATTGGTGACCCTAATACATACATTTCCGGTGAAATTTCGGTATCGAATTTTTGGGTGGAGTGCAATACTTTCTCTATACACTACGTACATAGTGCGTATGGAGAAAGTAAAAACGAATATGTCGTTAAAGCGCACATTTTGTATCAAATATATTAACTACTTCTAAAATCACCTTGTCAAATTACAAGTCGTTCGTTTTTCTGTCTCCTTTTTAAGCAAATACAGCCATGGGATAGACACTTGATCTTAAAGTATGTTTTTTATCCGTTAATCTTAAACTTGTACCCTATTACCGTTTTACCTACAAGGAAACTCGTGATAAAAGCGATTGTTCTAATGCTTATCTCAATTAACTAGAAGTGCAGAACAGAACAGACATTTTTTTACTTTCTCTACACGTACTATGTACATAGTGTATAGAGAAGGTATTGCACTCCACAAAAATATTCGATACCGAGATTTCACTGGAAATATATGTTTTAGGGTCCACAGTATCCAAAAAAGTTATTTTCAGAAAAAGGTCCGTGTATGTGTCTGTGAACACGATAACTCAAAAACGAAAAATCGGTAAAATATAGAACTAGGTATTTAATGTAAGTATCTTCCAGAGATGCGACACGAAGATTTTGAGAAAAATCCCCCCACCCCTAACTATCCTTTGCATGGAACTTTTTTCGAAAATTTTTATTTTCTCAAAAATGGCTGTAATGGTTTTGATTAAAATTTCGTATATTAAAGAAATTGACACGACCAATAAAATGTATATCTTGAATTTTATGGGAATATTCTCTGAAGACTACCTTATTCTGGCCGAATTTTACGGAATTTTGCATAACTGCTAAACCGTAAGAGATAGATAAATACTTACTACACAAGAAATGTAGAGCACGTTAAAACACACAATTTATCTTATGTACATTTTTGTCGTGGAGTTGATCGTTTTTGTGACACTTCTTGTTTTTTGGTTTCAGTTTTAGAAAACAGTTTTCTCATACAGGAATTTAACAATTCCAGTCCATACAAAACAAAGGAACTTCCGTCACATAGCGACCAACTTTTGACAATCATTTTAACCAATAGTACTCCCTTGTTTCTCGTATTTTTACAAGGAAACAAGTAAATGGACTATTTCTACTGATTTTTTCTCGATTAGTATGACGTAAATAGAAGCAATAATTTGTTGCAGAGTTGTAAAAGCTTCGCTATTATTTATTAAGACAAATTACATCTCGTATCAGCTGAAAACTGGTCAGGCAGAATGTTGTAAGCGAATATTAACTGGATCAGCTTGTTCGGCATTTAATCAAACTGAATGGGAAACAGGCAACTTTTCAACTGAGTTCTCGACCTGCCAAGTAATTGAGTTGACACGTGTTTTCGATGAGTGTTTTTTTTTTCTAATTTAATTGAAAAATGCACTCAAAAGCTGAATGTAAAAGCAATTAAAATAACAGCAATAGAATCTGCACAAGTCCTCCAAAACGTTGCTGATGTAGCCATTTGGGACAGATGGTTATGTAATCGATGGTGCTTGATCATGACACTCAAATTAATGGCTATAAGGCACCAAGGGAGCAGATTTCCTGGCCAAATGGGAGCCCTGCAATAAAACGCGACTATACATCATGCCTTGATGGATTTGTGATGTGATCAGCCAATGAGACTACATTACCTTGGCAAACCACCCGATGACGCAGTATTTTGTATACACCTGCAACTCAGGGCAGATCTGCACTTGATTAGATCAACCAGAGATACTTTCTTGAGCACTTTTAGCTTCCCTAACACATGTCTAATACGTAGAAAAAAAATCTGTTGTGTTCCATTCACATAACTTTCTCTGCAACAAATTATTGTTAAAAAGCTTATGCTTCTTACTGCCTGCTAATCGAGAAAAAATTAGCAGAAATAATCTTATCATTTGCTTCTTTGTAAGTAGAGACGAATTAAAGGAGTACCATAGGTTAAAGTGATGGTCAAAAGCTGGTTGCTATGTGACTGAAGTTCCTTTGTTTGAATGGACACGATTTCACAAAGTTCTGTATGAGAAAGGTGTTTTTTATAGCTCAAACCAAAAACAAGGAATATCTCAAAAACAATCAACTCCACGAAAAAATTGTATATAACATAAATTGTGTGTTTTAAAGTGCTCTACATTTGTTGTGTGGTAAGTTTTTGTTCATCTCTTACGGTTTAGCAGTTAAGCAAAATTTCGTAAAATTGACCCAGAATAAAGTAGTCTTCAGAGGCTATACCAAGAAAATTCAAAATAAACATTTTATTTGCTAGGGAAATATCTTTAATATACGGAAATTTTATTCAAAATCGTTAGAGCCATTTTTTAGAAAATCAAAATTTTCGAAAAAAGTTCCATGTAAAGGGTAGTTGGGTTGGGGGGATTTTTCTCAAAATCTTCGTGTCGCATCCCTGGAAGATAGTAAACTTAAATACCAAGTTTGGTATTTTACCTATTTTTCGTTTTTGAGTTATCGTGTTCACAGACACATGGACACACACACACACACACACACACATGGATCTTTTTCCGAAAATGCTTTTTTTTTAGATAAAGGGGACACTAAAACATATATTTCCGGTGAAATCTGGGTATCGAATTTTTTGGTGGAGTGCAATACATTCTCTATACACTATGTACATAGTGAGCATAGAGAAAGTAAAAATTCTGATGTTTTGCATTCTCTAGCTGTTTCATTTACAAATTATTCTTTTATCTAGACTAAGCCAATTGGTATAAACATCAGTAGAATTGGACTTATTACTCGCTTCCTTTAGAATAGAAGGCAACAAGGCACATTTGTTGTGTGGTAAGTTTTTGTTCATCTCTTACGGTTTAGCAGCTATGCAAAATTCCGTAAAATTCATCCATAATAAAGTAGTCTTCAGAAGCTATTCCCAGAAAATTCAAGATTTACATTTTATTTATCAGGTAAGTATTTTTAATATACGATATTTTAATCAAAATCGCTACAGCCATTATTTAGAAAATTGAAATTTTCGAAAAAATTTCCATGTAAAGGGTAGTTTGGGGTAGGGGGATTATTCTCAAAATCTTCGTGTCGCATCCCTGGAAGATACTAAACTTAAATACAAAGTTTGGTATTTTATCGACTTTTAATTTTTGAGTTATC
The DNA here is from genome assembly GCA_030762935.1 of Hymenopus coronatus. NCBI lineage: Eukaryota > Metazoa > Arthropoda > Insecta > Mantodea > Hymenopodidae > Hymenopus > Hymenopus coronatus. The sequence continues at coordinate 19,194,236 of CM060893.1, forward strand.
GTGTTCACGGACACGGACACACGCGGACCTTTTTCTGAAAATACTTTTTTTGGATGCAGAACCCTAAAACATATAATTCCAGTGAAATCTCGGTATCGAATTTTTTTGGTGGAGTGCAATACCTACTCTATACTCTATGTACATAGCACGTATAGAGAAAGTAAAAATGTGTTTGAAATAAATTGTATGCTTTAACGAGATCTACATTTTTTGTATAGTAAGATTTTGTCTGGTGGCGACGTGGCCGTGTGCTTAGACCGCTCGCCTCTCACCTAGGCGACGGGAGTTTGATCGAAGGAGACCCTATGTGGAATCTGCGGTTGACATCTAATTCATTCATGAACAATTCCTAGTATTGGAGTAAAAGCGGCCTCTGGGTGGGTTTTCGCCGTTAACCTCGCCATTCGTCCCACTTCTTCATTACCATCTTTCCTACTCTTCGTTGCATTATCACTTCTTATCGTCCACTTTCTCACTTTCAAACCAGGAATTGGGCTGATCACGATCCTGGGTTCTCACCGATCCAGAATCTCTGCTCAACTGTCTTCTTACTCAGGTGCTGACTTATAAGTCCAGATGGTACAAGTCCTACAAAGGAAGGTAATCAGAGAAAGAAAGAGAGAGAAAAAGAAAGAAGAAATTATTTTTAATTTCATTTTTACTTTCTATATACGTACTATGTACCGGAAATACGTGCAGAAAAAACATTTTTGGAAAAAGGTCCATGTTTGTGTCAGTGTGTCGAAAGTTTTGATTTTCTAAAAAATATCGTATATTAAATATATTTACCTGACAAATAAAATGTATATCTTGAATTTTCTAGGAATAGCCTCTGAAGACTACTTTATTCTGGATGAATTTTACGGAATTTTGCATAACTGCTAAACCGTAAGATATGTACAAAAACTTACCACACAAAAAATGTGGAGCACATTAAAACACAATATTTTTACTACATACTTTTTTTTGTGGAGTTTTTCGTTTTTGAGATTATTCCTTGTTTTTGGTTTGTCTTGAAAAACATATACTTTTCTCATACAGGAATTTGTTATCTCCTGACCATTTAAACAAAGGAACTACAATCACACTTTTTGACTTTAGCTACGTTAATCTCTTATTTCGGTTTTACTTACAAGGAAGCAAGCAATAAGACTATTTTTGCTAATTTTTTCTCACTTAGCATGAAGTAAGTAGAAGCATAAGCGTTTTAACAATAATTTGTTGCAGAAATGTAGAGAAAGTCATGTGAATGGAACGTCAGATTTTTAGAAAAAAATGTCCGCGAGTGTGCCTGTCTGTGGGCAGCTTAGCTCAAAAACCAAAATTATTTAATTTCAGTATCTACCAAGGATACGACACGAATATTTTTCAAAAATGTTGATTTTCTCAAAAATGTCCCTAACGATTTTGATTAAAATATCGTATATTAAAGATATTTACCTGACAAGCAAAATGTATATCTTGAATTTTCTGGGAATAGCCTCTCAAGACTACTTTATTCTGGTTGAATTTTACGGAATTGTGCATAACTGGCAAACCGCAAGAGAAAAACAAAAGCTTACTAAATAGAAAATATAGAGTTCGTTAAAACGCACAATTTGTGTTATATACATTTTTTTGTAGAGCAAATCTTTTTGAGATATTCATTGTTATTGGTTTCAGTTTTAAAAATCTTATACTTTTCTCGTATGGGAATTTGTCAACTCCTGTCCATACAATCAAAGGAGTTTCAGTCACATATCAACCAGCATTTTCTAATATTTTAGGCTATGCTTCTCGCATATTTCCCTTCTAAATGCTTCCATGCTATAGACCATTTCTGTTAATTTTTTCTCGATTAGCAAGAAGTTAAGGGAAGCTTTTTAACTATAATTTGTTGCAGAGATGTAGAGAAAGTCATGTGAATGTAACACGTCGCATATTATTTTTTTTTTTTTCGCTCTATTTATTTTTAATCCAGAATAAAATTTGCACAATTAATGGCACAAAAAACATATATTTTAATTAAAAACGATTCATTTATTAATATGTATAGTATGTATTCTCATTAAAGCTTATTTTTCCTACTTCAGTTTAACCCAAATTAACCTTTGCAGAAGTAGCTACGCTACACATTTCGTATAAATAGTGATAGTCAACTGTATAAGAACTGGAGAATATGTGTTGACCTTGACATACCAATTCTTCCCCTGGCAAAAAAAAACAACAAAAAAACAAAGAAAACCTTTAAAACAATGACAAAGAATTGAACAATTCAATAAATTAATATCAGATAATCCAATCCATTTTATGAGATATCTTCCAAGGGTTATAGCGGCAAACAATTGAATGTCAACTTTAAACGAGTGGCATACAATTGAACAATCTAATCAATGTCGGACATATCCGAAAGGTCATCGCAACAAACAACTGAAAATAGACAGACTTTAAATGAATGAAACATAATTGAACAATCCACCAATTAATATCGGATATCTCCGAAATTTTATCGCAATACATAACTGAATGTCGAGAGGATTTTAAAAAAATGACAAATGGTTGAACAATCCAATAAATTAATATCGGTTAGATCCGAAATGTCATTACAACAAACAACTGAATGAAGACAGGACTTTAAACAATTGACACACAATTGAACAACCCAATCACTTATATCGGATATCTCTGAAATGTCATGTAACAAAAAACTGAACAGGACTTAAAAGAATGATATACAATTGAACAATCCAATCAAGAAATATTGGATAACTCTGAAATTTCATCGCAACAGACTACTGAATATTGATTTAAAATAATGAAAAAGAATTTAAAAAATTAACAACCTATTTCCAAAATGACACAAAAAAAAAAGGATTTAAAATTATTTGTTTAGTGCATTTTGAAAGGACTTCAAAAGTTATTACTAGAAGATTAAAATTTTGTATTTAATTTGGGATATATATACTGCTAATCAACTTTTAAAATCAAATAGAATATATGTGAAAAAATGCACTATTTGGATACAGGGGGACTATAAAGTATGTATTTCCGGTGAAATCTCGGTATCGAAATTTTGGGCGCCATGCAAATGACCTTCTGTACTTAGTACATAGCATATGATATAGAAGTAGACAATTTTGAAAATTGTACGATGTAAAAGGTACGTGGGAATGGTCCTTTCGCAACTTTGAGCCTTAAATAACAATTTTGTGTAGAGAAGGTAAAAATCTGATGTGCCATATTCACATTAACTCCCTCTACCTATACTAAACTATAATATGCAAATGCTTATTCTTCTATCTACTTCTATCTAGAGCACATTAAAACACACAGTTGATGTTATATACACTTTTTTCGTGGAATTCATCATTTTTAATATATAACTGCTTTTTATTTTCTCTATACGTACCATGTACATAGTGTATAGGGAAGGTATTGCACTCCACCAAAAAATTCGATACCAGATTTCACTGGAAATATATGTTCTAGGGTCCCCTGTATCAAAAAAAAAAGTATTTTCAGAAAAAGGTCCCTGTGTGTGTCCGTGTTCAGTGTGTCCGTGTGTCCCTGTGTCCGTGTGTCTGTGGACACTAACTCAAAAACGGAAAGTCGGTAAAATTCCAAACTTGGTAATTAAGTTTAATATCTTCCAGGGATGCGACACGAAGATCTTGAGAAAAACCCCCCCCCACCCCAAACTACCCTTTACATGGAACTTTCTTAGAACATTTTGATTTTCTAAAACGTGGCTATAACGATTTTGGTTAAAATATCATATATTAAAGATATTTACCCGACAAATAAAATGTATATTTTGAATTTTCTGTGAATAGCCTCTGAAGACTACTTTATTCTGGGTCAATTTTACGCAATTTTGCATAACTGCTAAACCGTAAGAGATGGGCAAAAACTTACCACGCAACAAATGTAGAACACTTTAAAACACACACTTTTTGTTACATACATTTTTTCGTGGAGTTGATTGTTTTTCAGATATTCCTTGTTTTTGGTTTAAGCTATAAAGACGTATACTTTTTTCATACAGGACTTTGTGAACTCGTGTCCATACAAACAAAGGAACTTCAGTCATATAGCAACCAGTTTTCGACTATTACTTTAACCTATAGTACCCCCTTATTTCACTTCTACTAAGGAGGAAGCAAGTAATAAGACTATTTCTGCTAATTTTTTCTCGATTATATGAAGTAAATAGAATAATTTGTTGCAGAGATGTAGAGAAAGTCATGTGAATGGAACACATCAGATTTTTCCGTTCGGTACATAGTACCTAAATGCTGCTAAGGAAACTTCCATCCAAGAAAACCATTTATTATATCTAGACATGCCATACATTTCTCATCGTAATAGAAAGTCATTTTTTCGTGGAAGCCTATAACTGCCGGAAATACATGTGTTCAACGCCTCACTGGCTGAATAGGGCATTGAGTATTGATTAAATTCTGGTTACCATGCATAAAACTTTTTGTTTGAGCGTTATAAAGCCCAGACGAAGCTGTTCGTTAATTTAACGTCCAGAACAATTTCTACTGGTGGCGGGTTAAACCATGGGAAGGGATGTGTAGATTCAGTTTTTAATTTGCTCACTTGAGGGCGCCAGTTGCCGGGCTTCAGTGAAGTTGGCAGGTTGCCCGTGTTTCTATTCCTCTCTCTTTCCTTCATGCAATTATATCCCACGTGGACCTGAAGAGCACATGTTCTAACCCCACAAACGCATTTTGCTTTGATTTAACTTTAAGAACTGCAAAAAAAGTTTAGTATTCCATGGATTATGCACACTAAATGATCCTTTCTGCTAAATATATATGTGCTTTTTTTTTTACTTTCTCTCTACATAGTGTATAGAGAAGGTATTGCACTCCACCAAAAAAAATTCGATACCGAGATTTCACCGGAAATATATGTTTTAGGGTCCCCTGTATCCAAAAAAAGTGTTTTCAAAAAAAGATCCGTGTGTGTGTGTCCGTGTGTCCGTGTGTCCGTGTATCCGTGTGTCCCTGTGTCTGGGTGTCTTTGAACACGATAACTCAAAAACGAAAAGTCGGTAAAATACCAAACTTGGAATTTAAGTTTAGTATCTTCCAGGGATGCGACACGAAGACTTTGAGAAAAATCCTCCCACCCCAAACTACCCTTTACATAAAAATGTTTTCGAAAATTTTGATTTTCTAAAAAAATGGCTCTAACGATTTTGATTAAAATATCGTATATTAAAGATATTTACTTGACAAATAACATGTTTATTTTGAATTTTCTGGGAATAGCCTCTAAAGACTACTTTATTCTGGATGAATTTTGCATAACTACTAAACCGTGAGAGATGGACAAAAACTTAACCCACAAAAAATGTAGATCAAATTAAAACACACAATTTATGTTATATACATTTTTTTCCTGGAGTTGATCGTTTTTGAGATATTTCTTTTTCTTGGTTTCAGCTCTGAAAAACATACTTTTCTCATACAGGAATTTGTCAACTCCTGTCCATACAAACAAAGGAAAATCAGTCACATAGCAACCAGCTTTTGGCTTTCACTTTAACTTATGGTACTCCCTTATTACGCTTCTACTTACAATAAAGCAAGAAATAAGACTCTTTCTGCTAATTTTTCTCGATTAGCATGAAATAAATAAAAGATAAGCTTATTAGCAATACTTTGTTACAGAGATGTAGAGAAAGGCATGTGAATGGAACACATCAGAATTTTAAAGATCATGTACAATGTTCTAACCAATGGGACTGTTGGACGCCATTGATGTAATCCTATACAGTTAATAAATACTAAGACAGTACATGTCTTATCACGGGGCAAATAGTTATTCAAAAGAGAAAGATAAATCATAGCTAATAATATAAATTATACCAAGAAGGGAAATATAAAATGTGCATTGAAAATGGGAAGGGAAGAAAGATTTCAAACACGTATAAGTAGCCGAGTTGTCACGAGCTGGTAGCACCGTCTACCGTTAGAGGGTAGGACATTGAACCGAAGGGGTTGAGAAGACGCTGACCCAGTGGAACATAAATTTAAAAAAAAAATTAATTGATTTAATTGAAATTTATTTGTAACATGTTAATGATACATGGATTTACACGTCAGTGTAATAAGAAAAACACAGTAAAATGCATAACTTAATGACATTTTAAAACTTGTAACTTAAAAACTCTTGTATAGTTAACGGTAACTTAATAAAAAGCATAACGTCAGAATATACAGCTGATTTTTCATATTTTGCGAGTTTGTGATTTTCAATGGATAATAAATATGCATTTCTTGTGTTGTAATTATTAAAATCTGAATTTTTGTAAAATAATTTCTCATTTGATTTTAAAAAGAGTAAGCTATTACAGATATAAATGGAAGGAAATGTTAAAATTTTATATTGCATAAAATAAGGTTTACAAGAGTCCATACTCTTTAACTTAAAGATTGTGCGTAAAATTCTTTTCTGTGCGATAAATGTCCTATATGCGTTAGTAGAGTTGCCCTATAGGAACACAACATAACTAATATGTGTAAAAACAAGACTAGTATATAAATATCAGTGTCTTTGTGTCAAGTATATCTCTAAGTTGCAATATTGCAAAATTTGTAGAACATAAACTATGTAAGGCAATAAGGTCTGAATGTTCATAACGGGAGAGAAAACAATGCTCTCGCTGGCCAGGGGACAATTTTTTTAGACACTTGGCGCAGAATATTGACCGATCAAAGATGTGATATTTAGAGTCCGTGATGGAGCCGAACAGGCTACCTTTAGCTGTGAGGGAAATAGTTATTGTAATACAGACAAGAGTATGGACGAGATCACTGCATCAAAATTAATAAGTAATAATAGTCGCGGTCAGGTAAAGTATAGTTTCATTGTAGAAAATTTAGGAGGAATACGTGTGTGTTCGACGGCGGAAAATGGCCGAACTAACTGAATAAAGCACTTGTGTCGTACAAACCCTGAAAGAGTTTCCATGCTACTAAAACCTCTGAGCTAAGGCACCCTCATTCCTAGTACCCAAAACCCGTATCCGGGATTCGAACCCGTAACCCCCTTACCGCCCCATACAACATAATTAACGCTAAAAATCATAAGACGTGTAGGTATGATATGAATGGCTCCTGCGAATAATTTTATGCCAATATCGGTAATATTCAATTTTGTTTCACTTAATTATAGATAACACACCTTACTGTTATAACAAATTTTACTTTATAAATTCTAAATATTATTTTTAAATGTTAAATTGCTGGGGATATAGATAAATGTTACTTTCTTTGCCGTACGTAATTCCTACATAGTTAAAGAAAGTATTGCATTCCACCCAGAAATTAGCTTCTCGTGTATAAAACATATTTAAACAAAAGGTGTTTACGTGTGACTGTGAACAAGATAACTCAAAAACATTCAACATTTATAAGGATACGATACGAAGATTTTCAAGAAATTTCCACATTCCAAAATTACCCCTTATATGAAAAAAAGATGACTACTGATTTTGCTTAAAATACCGTAGGAGAATTTAAACTTTTTATTGGAAAGAAACAAATTAATAGAGGATCCACATTCATTTTAATTTCCATTTTTAAATTTGATTATTTTGGGATAGGCCTTTGTGCTTTCTTTCTTAAAAATCTGATGTGTTCCATTCACATGACTTTCTGTACATCTCTGCAACAAATTATTCTATTTACTTCAGCTAATCGTGAAAAAATTAGCAGAAATATTCTTATTACTTGCTTCCTTTTAAGTGGAAGAGAAATAAGGGAGTAGCATAGGTTAAAGTGATAGTCAAAAGCTGGTTGCTATTAGACTGAAGTTCCTTTCTTTGTATGGACAGGAGTTGACAAATTCCTGTATGAGAAAATATGTTTTTCAAAGCTAAAACCAAAAACAATGAATATCTCAAAAACGATCAACTCCAAGAAAAAGAATTATATAACATAAATTGTGTGTTTTAATGTACTCTATAATTTTAGTGTGGTAAGTTTTTGTCCATCTCTTACGGTTTACCAGTTATACACAGTTCCGTAAAATTCTGCCAGAATAAAGTAGTCTTCAGAGGCTATTCCCAGAAAATTCAAGATGTACATATTATTTATTACTATATACGAAATTTTAATCAAAATCGTTAGAGCCATTTTTTACAAATTCAAAATTTTCGAAAATTTTACCATGTGAAGGAAAGTTTGGGGTGGGGGATTTCTTGAAAAACTTCGTGTCGCATCCTTGGAAGATACTGAACTTAAATACCAAGTTTGGTATGTAACGGTCTTTTCGTTTTTGAGCTATGCTGCCCACATACACAGAGACACACAGACAGGCAGACAGACACACACAAGGACATTTTTCTACAAATGCATTTTTGTATTCAGGGTGTCTTAAAAATGATTTTCCGGTGAAATCTCGGTATCGAATTTTTGGGTGCTATAAAATACCTTCTCCATACCCTATGTACATAGTACTTATACAGAAAGTAATATTCACATCACAAATAAAATGTATATCTTGAATTTACTGGGAATTACCTCTGAAGGACCCTTTATTCTGAAAGCCTTCTGAGCAACTGGTAAACTGTAAGAGATAGATAAAAACTTATGAAAAAAATCTGATGTGTACCATTCACATGACTTTCTCCATATCCCTGCAACAAATAATTCTTAAAAAGCTTATACTTCTATTTACTTTGTGCTAATCAGAAAAAAATAACAGAAATAGTCTTATTACTCGCATCCTTGTAAGTAGAAGCGAAATAACGGACAACCGTAGGTTAAAGTGATAGTCAAAAGCTGGTTGCTATGTCAATGAAGTTCATTTGTCTACATGGATAAGAGTTGACAAGTTCCAGTATGAGAAAAGTATACGTTTTTCATAGCAGAAACCAAAAATAAAGAATGTCACAAAAACGACGAACTCCACGAAAAAAATGTACATAACATAAATTGTGTGTTTTAATGTAGTCTACATTTTTTGTGTAGTAAGTTTTGGTCCATCTCTTACGGTTTAGCAGTTATTCAAAATTTAGTAAAATTCATCCAGAATAAATTACTCTTCAGAGGCTATTTCCAGAAAATTCAAGCTATACATTTCATTTGTCAGGTAAATATGTTTAGTATCCGAAATTTTAATCAAAATCGTTACAGCCATTTTTGAGAAAATCAAAATTTTCGAAAAAAGTTCCATGTAAAGGGTAGTTGGGGGTGGGGGATTTTTCTCAAAATCTTCGTGTCGCATCCCTGGAAGATACTAAACTTAAATACCAAGTTTGGTATTTTACCGACTTTTCGTTTTTGAGTTATCGTGTTCTCAGACACACACACACACACGGACCTTTTTCTGAAAATACTTTTTTTGGATGCAGGTGATCCTAAAACATATATTTCCGGTGAAATCTCGGTATCGAATTTTTGGTGGAGTGCAATACTTTCTCTATACACTATGTACATAGTGCGTATGGAGAAAGTAAAAAACTGTAGTCATATGTACATTTTTGTAGAGTTAATGATTATAGAGATATTTCTTTTTATGGGCTTCAACCCTAAAATACTTATACTTTTCTCAAACAGGAACTCATCATTTGTTTTTTCCTGCGTTTTACTCCTGATCATGTAAAAGAGAACCGAATTACAAAGTCAATGGCAAAGCAACAGCTTTAAAAATATTTGACCATCGCTTTAGCCTAGCGTACTCCCTTATTTAGCCTTTACTTATAAGGAAGTTCATAATTCAATCATTCTACGTCGATTAGCTTCAAGCGGATGGAATCATAAGCTTTTATAAGAATAGTTTTTTGTTCATTACGTACAGAAAGTCATTTGAATGGAACATATCATATTTGTACTTTCTCTATACGTACTATGTACATAGTGTATAGAGAAGGTATTGCACTCCACCAAAAAATTCGATACCGAGATTTCACCGGAAATATATGTTTTAGGGTCCCCTTTATCCAAAAAAGGTATTTTCAGAAAGAGGTCTGTGTGTGTCCGTGTGCCTGTGAACACGATAACTCAACAACGAAAAGTTGGTAAAATACCAAACCTGGTATTTAAGTTTAGTATCTTCCAGGGATGCGACACGAAGATTTTGAGTAAAATCCCCCACCTCAAACTGCCCTTTACATGGAACTTTTTTCGAAAACTTTGATTTTCTAAAATACGGCTCTAACAACTTTGATTAAAATATTGTATATTAAACATATTTACCTGACAAATAAAATGTATATTTTGCATTTTCTGGGAATAGCTGAAGACTAATTCAGGGTCAATTTTACGGAATCTTACATAACTGCTAAACCGTAAGAGATGGACAAAAAATTACCACACAACAAATGTAGAGCACTTTAAAACACGCGATTTATGTTACATACATTTTCTTCGTGGAGTTGATTGTTTTTGAGATATTCCTTGCTTTTGGTTTCAGCTATAAAAAACTCATACTTTTCTCATACAGGACTTTGTGAACTCGTGTCCATACAAACAAAGGAACTTCGATCACATAGCAACCAGCTTTTGACTATCACTTTAAGCTATGCTACTCCCTTATTTCGTTTCTACTAACAAGGAAGCAAGTAATAAGACTATTTCTGCTAATTTTTTGTCGATTAGATGAAGTAAATAGAATAATTTGTTACAGTGGTATAAAGTCATGTGAATGGAACATATCAGATTTTTTGTAATCGTGTTCCATACCTTGGACTAAGAATGTTACTAAGTTTCTAGGTTGCAGTTGTTATATATTTAGGTTCATTAATTAAGATTTAACATCAGCGGATTTAGTTACAAATTTATTAGATAAACGAAAACATATTACGATACTTTCATTGATGTACATGTATACAAAAGCTGGTGGGGCATGGAGTGCCTTTTGTTTTATAGTTAAAGAGAAAAAATCTTATGTGTTACACTCATATAACTATCTCTAGCTACTCTAAACACAAACGTCTTACAAAAAATACTTAGTTCCTTATAAGTAGACTGGAACTAAGGGAATGCACTAGGCTTATAGGACAGTCAAATGTTTTAAAAGCTGTCGTTATGCGATTTTCATTGCAAATCGCCCCTTTGCTTGGCCAGGTGTAGGACAAAAGAAAAACGAACACTCACGTCTGTGAAAAGTATAAATACTTCACAACTGAAACTAATAACAAGGAATATCTCTACAACGGTAGGTTTCACGAAAATAATATATATGACATAACTTGTGTATTTTTATGAGATTTACATTTTTTGTGTTGTAAGTTTTTTTCTATCTCTTACGGTTTACTAGTTATTCTAAATTAAGCAAAATTCATCCCGAATAAACAGGTCTTTAGAAGCTATTCCCAGAAAACTCAAGATATGCATTTTATTTCCGATAAAAATGGCTTTAATATGTGATATTTTAAACAAAATCGTTACAGCCATTTTTAAGAAGAACAAAATTTTCGAAAATTTTTCCATGTAAAGGGTAGTTAGGGATGGAGTGAATTTCTTGAAAATCTTCGTGTCGCATCCTTGGAAGAAACCAAACTTAAATACCAAGTTTGGTATTTAACTGTCTTTTCGTTTTTGAGCTATGCTGTCCACAGACACACACACACACACACACACACACACACACACACACACACACACACACAGACCTGTTTCTGAAAATGTCGGTCAATTTTACGGAATTTTGCATAACTGCTAAACCGTAAGAGATGGACAAAAACTTACCTCACAACAAATGTAGAGCACCTTAAAACACACAATTTGTTATATACATTTTTTCGTGTAGTCCATCTTTTTCGAGATTCCTTGTTATTGGTTTCAGCTTTAAAATACTTGAACTTTTCTCATTTGGGAACTTGTTAACTCCTGGCCACGCAAAGAAACGGATTTCAATCCCCTAGCAACCACATTTTAAGTCATTATGCAGTCGGTTTGGCCAAGTGTATTCCCTAGAGTATATTATTTCCCTTCTACTTAGAAGGAAGCAAATAATAATACCATTTCAGCTAATGAATATCTAGATTAGTATGAAGTAAATAGAAGAATAACCATATTTCAAAATTTGTTACACAGATGTAAGGAAAGCCATGTGAATGAACACATATTTGTTTAAAGAAAAAGACATCATCGTTAACCTAAAAAGCGCGGCAATAGTATTCCATTTGATCCTTTGCATTACTCGTACAACGTAAGCAGATGGTGGGTATGATAAGTGTACTACCTGTTTTTTTACTTTCTCTACACGTACTATGTACATAGTGTATAGAGAAAGTATTGCACTCCACCCAAAATTTCGATACCGAGATTTCACCGGAAATATATGTTTTGGGGTCCCCTGAGTCCGAAAAAAGCATTTTTAAAAAAAGGTCCGTGTGTGTGTGTGTCTGTGGACAGCATAGCCCTAAAACAAAAAGACGTTTAAATACCAAACTTGGTATTTAGGTTTAGTATCTTCCAAGGATGCGACACGAAGATTTTAAAAAAAAAATCCCCCTGCCACAAACTACCCTTTACATGGAAAAAATTTAGAAAATGTTGATTTTATTAAAGGGGGCTCTAACGATTTTGATTAAAATCCCGTATATTAAAAGTATTTATATCCGAAATAAAGTGTATATCTCGAATTTTTTGGGAATAACCTCTGAAGACCTCTTTATTCTGGATGCATTTTTCTGAAGTTTGCTTAACTGCTAAACCGTAAGAGATAGAAAAAACTTACTACACAAAAAATGCACCTCATGACAAAATACATAATTTTTGTCCTTTACGATTTTGTTGTGGAGGTAACCGTTTTCTAGATATTCCTTGTTACTTGTTTCAATTGTGAAGTACTTAAAACTTTTCTCACACAGGAAGTGTCTGTTTTTCTTTTGTTCTACTCCTAGCCAAGCAAAGAAGTGATTTGCAATGACAATCGCATAACGATAGCTTTTAAAACATTTGACAATCACTTTAGCATTCCCTTATTCCCTTCTACTTATAAGGAACTAAGTAATAACATTCTGCTAACATTTATCTTGATTAGCATTGTGTACAAAGAAGAATAATCTTTTGTAGGAGGTTTGTAGAGCAGCTAGAGAAAGTCATGTGAGTGTAACACATCAGATTTTTTTTATTATTGTTTAATGTATATAGCCCCCTTTAACATCTAAGGTCATATCGGTGGCTTTGCATTAGAAATAACTCGTCTGTAAGTTCTTTATGTTGGGAATAAACCGTTTTATTTTCCTCAAACTCACGCACATTCACTCTCACATACATAGGACATAGGACCCTGTGGAGCATAGGGAATAATAATTGTGATTAAAGAAAAATTGTGGCCCTCCGTGGTGCGGGTTCAAATCCGGCGGAGGACGATGGATTTTTTCGGGCGTAAAAATCCTTAGCATGATGGCTTTCTTCGGAAGGGAAGTAAAGCCGTTGGTCTTAATCTTAGATGGCACGTAAAAGAGCGTCAAACATGATAAAACAGCCTTAAGGCTGTCTTTCACGCCCAACATAGAATGGAACGCTGAGAAAGGCAGCAGTTAAACGGCTTCCATAAATGAAACCCCATTTACATTTATAGAAAACGTCCTCCCCAGCCGGGAATTGAACCCCGAACGGCCGGGTGAGAAGTAAGCTCGCTGAACACTCGACCATGGAGGCAGTAGTTAAATGCTTGTTTGTGAAGTACAACAGAGATTTTAAGCTCCTTTTAATGTGATTTGGTTGTAACTGAGAAAGCATCTAGCATTAGTATTTTAAGGAGATTTCACGCTACTGATCAGATTTTCATACTTTGTGTAAGGTTCATGATTCCTGAGCAAGCAAGCCACAAGTGTTAAGAATGTGACAGCTGGAGGAGCTGCGCTGTGAACTGTAACCAGCGAGGTGCAGGGGGAGAGAGGAGAGCTCGAGCACTCTCAGGCAGACAGTGGGCTATGCGAAGCCCTTCAGACTCTCCCCTGAATTTGTATAGCTTCAGTGATTAATCGAACAGACACAAGAGTGTGTATGTGCGGACGTGTGACCTTTTCACAGATTACTTCTTCTTCGCTGAGGATTAGCAAGCCGTAAAAGAACGCAAACTGCAAGGCCCAGGGTCAACTGCTGTTGTTTCGGATCGATTGATCGTGTTGTACTACTTTCTCTGACCGAGTTTACACAACATATTACAATTATTTTTACTTTTCTGCATAATAAACAACCAGAGGACGTTCATCTTTAAAAATGCAGCATCTACGAGCTTACAATACCATATTATTTACAGAAAAAAAATCTTATGTGTTACATTCATGTGACTTTCTCTACATCTCTGCAAAAATTATTGTTAAAAAGCTTATACTTCTATTTACTTCATGCTAATCAAGAAAAAAAATAGCAGAAATGGTCTTATTACTTGCTTCCTTGTAAATAGAAGCGAAATAAGGGAGTACCATAGGTTAAAGTGATAGTCAAAAGCTGGTTGCTATGTGACTGAAGTTCCTTTGTTTGTATGGACAGGGGTTGACAAATGCCTGTATGAGAAAGTATAAGCTTTTCAAGGCTGAAACAAACAACAAGGAATATCTAAAGACGATCAACTCCACGAAAAAAATGTATATGACATAAATTGTGTGTTTTAATGTGCTATACAATTTTTGTGTGGTAAGTTTTTGTCTATCTCTTACGGTTTACCAGTTATACAAAAGTCCGTAAAATTTGTCCAGAATAAAGTAGTCTTCAGGGGCTATTTCCAGAAAATTCAAGGTATACATATTATTTGTCAGGTATATATCTTTAATATACGGTATTTTAATCAAAATTGTTGGAGCCATTTTTTAGAAAATCAAAATTTTCCATGTGTAGGGTAGTTTGGGGTGGGGGGATTTTCTTGAAAATATTCTTGTCGCATCCTTGGAAGATACTGAACTTAAATACCAAGTTTGGTATTTAGCGGTTTTTGCGTTTTTGAGCTATGCTGCCCACAGACACACACAGACAGACAGACACACACGGACATTTTTCTAAAAATATATTTTTTTTTTGTATTCAGGGTGTCTGAAAACATGTATTTCCGGTGAAATCTCGGCATCGAATTTTTGGGTGCATTACAATACCATCTGTATACACTATGTACATAGTACAAATAGAGAAAGTAATAACAACTTAGCAATATAAAGATTTATGCGTTAATCATCAGTGCAAGAGGTACCATCCCTTCATTTTTACTTTTTCTACACTATGTGCATATTTATAGAGAAGGTAAATATAAAGAAAAATTCGATACCCAGATTTCACCGGAAATAGACGTTATTAGATCCCCTGTATCCAGAATAAAGTCTTTTCAGGAAAATGTCCGTGTGTGTGAACACGATAACTCAAAAACGAAAAGTCGGTAAAATACCAAACTTGGTATTTAAGTTTAGTATCTTCCAAAGATGCGACACGAAGATTTACAAGAAAATCCCCCACCCCCAACTACGAATTTTCGAAAATGTTGATATTTTCTCAAAAATGGCTCCAACTATTTTGATTAAAATATCGTGTATTAAACATATTTATATAACAAATAAAATATATATTTTGATTTTTCTGGAAATAGTCTCTAAAGACTACTTTATTCTGGATGAATTTTGCATAACTGGTAAACCGTAAGAGGCAAAGAAGAGCTTACTAAAATAGAAAATGTAGAGGACGTTAAAACACACATTTTATGTTATATACATTTTTTTTCGTAGAGTTGATCATTTTTTAGTTATTCCTTGTTTTCAGTTTCAGTTTTGCAAAACTTATACTTTTCTCATACAGGAATTTGTCAACTCGTGTCCACACAAACAAAGGAATTTCAGTCACATAGCATCCAGCTTTTGACTATCACTTTAACCTATGGTGTTCTCTTATTTCTCTTCTACTTACAAGGAAGCAAGTAATTATATATTTCTGTTATTTTTTCTCGATTAGAATGAAGTAAATAGAGGCATAAGCTTTTTAACGATAATTTGTTGCAGAGATGTGGGGAAAGTCATTTGAATGGAATACATCAATTTTTTTTAATAGAAGGGACGTTGTAGAGAAAGTAAACATACAAAGGAAAATAACAAAATAGTGGGGAGAACAAACATAAAATATAAATGGTTTATATATATAAGCTAAATATAACCCCCGTTGGAAACTAAGAAAAGGTATGGTTTAAGAAAGCTTCTAACTATGTTTACGATATTTTTCACCTTCTGAACACGTGTGTTCAGATGAAATATAAATTCTGGTAAACAAGGATATGGTCCAACTGAGTTATTGTATGAAAGCTGTACAGGTGAATATAGGCTCGACTGCACCGCTCCTGACGGTGTGGTGTTGAACTACCAGGAAGGTGATTAATTTATAAGGGAACTGCGGTTGGTTTAGAGAGCACTTGGAAGCGCCGTCATCCAATAGCACGTCAGTATCCCCCTCCCCTCATTCTGTTTTAATAAGCTTCATTATGCCAAAGAAAGGCCGCTTCCTTAGAGGCGATGGGAAGCGTCTTGTCTTTCGTTAATTGTAACACTTCCCAAGGATTTCCATTGTAATCTAAGAGAACGTGTCTCTGCTGCTTTTGAAACAAACACGTGGCGTTTAATTATGAAGTATGATTATGAACCTGGTGAAAAATATCTCAGCAGAAAGTGTAGTTATACCGAGCTCTGGCGTTTCGTCAGGGAATGGCACCCGGGAGTTCCGGGTTTAATCACCGTTGACTGCACACTAAGACCCTTGATTTTTCCGTAGTTTTCCTGGGCTGTTGTGTATATATGTACCATAGTTCCTTTCCCTTCTCATTCCTTCATTTCATTTCCTTCTTCAACTTTCAGATCAACGTGATTTGAGGCTTTGCGGGCAGATGGCAGGGTTGCTTGCTCCGAGTGAGACTCTCTTCCCTCTAGTGTCGCTGGTTGAGGCTAGCTGCGGTCGTAGAGGCCTCATTTCGGCCTCTCGGCGGCTGTATAGTCTCCGTGGCGCGCCAGGGGTGCCATCTAGTGATTGTTACCTTGTGCTGGCCTGTGGTTTCCCCTACTATCCCTTCCCATGAAGGGGAATCATGCTAGGCCTGGTTGCAGTTGTCGAGGTGTCCCCCGACGTTAACCTGCTCAAACCTCTAAGAGTAGCTAAGTAGATTATATCGGGAATAGCGTGGCTCAGGTTGGGGGGGGGGTGAAAACCCGTAAGATAGTTGATGAAGCTGGTAGGCAGATTTGCCCATTATGCGGGGATCAGGAAGACTCGACGCATATTTTGGCAGATTGCGTGCAGATGGAGGATGCTAGGAAAAGAATCTGATGTGTACCATTCACATGACATTCTCTACATCTCTGCAACCAATTATTCTTAAAAAGCTTATACTTCTATTTACTTTATGGTAATCAGAAGAAAAATAGCAGAAATAGTCTCATTACTTGCTTTCTTTTAAGTAGAATTTAAATAAGGGACTACCAAAGGTTAAAGTCATAATCAAAAGCTGGCTGCTATGTCACTGAAGTTGCTTTGTTTGTATGGACAGCAGTTCACAAATTCCTGTATGAGAAAAGTATAAGTTTTTCATAGCAGAAACCAAAATCAAGGAATGTCTCAAAAACGATGAACTTCACGATAAAAGAGTATATAACATAAATTGTGTGTTTTAATGTGCTATACATTTTTTGTATCGTAAGTTTTTGTCTATCTCTTACGGTTTAATAGTTACTCAAAATTCCGTAAAACTCATCCAGAATAAGCTACTCTTCAGAGGCTGTTCCCAGAAAATTCAAGATATACATTTTATTTGTCAGGGAAGTATCTTTAGTATACGAAATTTTAATCAAAATCGTTATAGCCATTTTTGAGAAAATCAAAATTTTCGAAAAAGTTCCATGTAAAGGGTAGTTGGGGTTGGGGGAATTTTTCGCAAAATCTTCGTGTCGCATCCTTGGAAGATACTAAACTTAAATACCAAGTTTGGTATTTTACCAACTTTTCGTTTTTGAGTTATCGTGTTCACAGACACACGCACACACACACACCTACCATTTTGTGAAAATGCTTGTTTTTGGATATGGGGACCCTAAAACATATATTTCCGGTGAAATCTCGGTGGAGTGCAATACCTTCTCTATACACTATGTACATGGTAAGTATAGAGAAATTAAAAATTATTGCCGCAAGTAGTTTTAGCTTCAAACAGACAAAGGACAGCATTCTGGAGGCCAAAACTGGCCAAGCCTGGGCACATACTTAATGGAAGTTGGTGCACTAAGAGATAAAATATTTGGGTCAATATTGCATAGACTTATTTGGTGTTTGAGTAATCTATATGTGTGAATACGTGGTGTAGATGTGAGTGCAAGTGTGTGTGTGTTTGTGTGTGTGTGTGTGTGTGTGTGTGTATTTCCAATGTTGGTAAGAGATATAAAATATACACGTTGGTAATATTTTATACTCAAATATTACTTTCTCCATACGCACTATGTACATAGTGTATAGAGAAAGTATGGCACTCCACCAAAAATTCGATACCGAGATTTCACCGGAAATATATGTTTTAGGGTCCTTAATATCCAAAAAAAGCATTTTCACAAAAAGATTCGTGTGTGTGTGTGTGTGTGTGTGTGTGTGTGTGTGTGTGTGTGTGTGTGTGTGTGTGTGTGTCCGTGTGTCCGTGTGTCTGTGAACACGATAACTCAAAAACGAAAAGTCGGTAAAATAACAAACTTGGTATTTAAGTTTAGTATCTTCCAGGGATGCTACACGAAGATTTTGAGAAAAATCCCCCCACCCCCAACTACCCTTTACATGGAACTTTTTTCGAAAATTTTGATTTTCTCAAAAATGGCTCTAACGATTTTGATTAAAATTTCGGATATTAAACATATTTAGCTGACAAATGAAATGTTTATCTTGAATTTTCTGGGAATAGCTTCTGAAGAGTAGTTTATTCTGGATGAATTTTACTAAATTTTGAATGACTGCTAAACCGTAAGAGATGGACAAAAACTTACTACACAAAAATTGTAGAGCACTTTAAAACACACAATTTATGTTATATACAGTTTTTTCGTGGTATTCGTCGTTTTTGTGACATTCCTTATTTTTGGTTTCTGCTATGAAAAACGTATACTTTTCTCATACAGGAACTTGTCAACTCCTATCCATATAAACAAAGGAACTTCATTGACATAGCAACCAGCTTTTGACTATCACTTTAACCTGCGGTTGTCCCTTATTTCGCTTCTATTTACAAGAAAGCGAGTAATAAGACTATTTCTGTTAATTTTTTCTGATTAGCATAAAGTAAATAGAAGTATAAGCTTTTTAAGAATTATTTGTTGCAGGGATATGGAGAAAGTCATGAGAATGGTACACATCAAATTTTTTTTCGACAGCATGTACGGTCACTCGAACCATGCGACTGTGTGACGCAAATATTGTGTTATTGTAAACTTAATAAAATATTACTACTACTAGATCGTATGGGAGATATGCCAGGTATTTCACCTTCCCCTATATCAGGAATTTCCAACGTTATTCTTTTGACTTCATCCTATTAAGACCGGACTGGTCTTTACACCCGTACCAATAAATCTTGAAGGGAAGAATGTAAATTAAGACTATATAACAAGCAATGTTTAAATAAATACACATTTTTACTTTCTCTAGCGCCGTATGTACAATGTACATAGGGATAGAGAAGTATCACATTCCACCCAAAAATTCGATGTCGAGATTTCGCCGGAAATACATGTTTTAGGACCCCCTGAATCCAAAAAAAGCATTTTTAAAGAAAGGTCCGTGTGCCTGTGAACACGATAACTCAAAAACGAAAAGTAGCTAAAATACCAAACTTGGTATTTAAGTTCAGTATCTTCCAGGGATGCGACACAAAGATTTTGAAAAAAATCCCCCCACCTCAAACTACCCTTTACATGGAACTTTTTTCGAAAATTTTGATTTTCTTAAAAATGGCTCTAAGGATTTTTATTAAAATATCGTGTATTAAAGATATTTACCTGACAAATAACATATATATCTTGAATTTTCTGGGAATAGCTTCTAAAGACCTGTTTATACTGGATGAATTTTGCTTAATTTGACATATCTAATAAACCGTAAGAGATAGACAAAAACTTACTGTATAAAAAATGTAGGCCTTGTTAAAATACACAAATTACGTCATATACATTTAGTTCGTGGAGCTTACCGTTTTCGAGGTATTCATTGTTATTAGTTTCAGTTGTAAAGTACTTGTACTTTTACTCATACTTTTCCCTTTTGTTCTACTCCTGGCCAAGAAAAGAAGCGATTTGTAATAACAATCGCATAACGACAGCTTTTAAAACATTTGACTATCGATTTGGCCTAGTGTATTCCCTTATTTTGTTCCTACTTATAAGGAACTAAGTAATAAGAACATTGTGCTGAATACCTCGATTAGCAAGGTGCAGAAAGAAGAATAATCTTATGTAAGAAGTTTATAGAACGGCTAGAGAAAGTCATGTGAGTGTAACACATCAGATTTTTACAAACATATATTCTAAAACAAGTAATGAAAGCAATTATTAATTGCATCAACCAGTTTAGTAATTAAGTCAGAATTATTACGTCAGTGATACAGTTGACACCATTTTTCTTTGGCTAGGACTCCTGTATATACATACACTTCCCATACTATGTATTATTGTACATAAATTGCAGGAAGAGAAGGTATTGAATTCCACCAAAAATAAAATTCCGAGATTTTACCTTAAATACACGGTTTCTGAAAATCAAAAGAATAGAAAAAGTTGCGCCTGACTGTGGACAGTATAATTCAACAATGAAAACTGGTTAAATATCAAAATGGAAAATTAACTTCAGCATCTTCCATGGATGCGACACAAAGATTTTCAAGATAATCCCACACCGTATAAATACGCCTTAATTTTAAAAACTTTTGAAACTATCCACAGACCTATGTGCTTTTGCAATACACAAAATAGTAAACATCTTAAAAAAGCTGATGGCTCCATTCACATTACTTTCTCTGCATTTCTGCAATAGATTATTGTTAAAAAGCTTATGCTTCTATTTACTTCATGCTAATCGAGAAAAAAGTAGCAGAAATAGTCTTATTGCTTGCTTCCCTGTAAGTAGAAGCGAAATAAGGGAGTACCATAGGTTAAAGTGATAGTCAAAAGCTGGTTGCTATGTGACTGAAGTTCCTTTGTTTGTAAGGACAGGAGTTCACAAATTCCTGTATGAGAAAAATATGTTTTTCAAAGAAGAAAATAAAAACAAGGAATATCTCAAAAACGACCAACTTCACGAAAAAAAGTGTATGACGTAAATTGTGTGTTTTAACATGCTCTGCATTTTTTGTGCGGTAAGTTTGTGTTCATCTCTTACGGTTTAGCAATTATGCAACATTCCTTAAAATTCATTCGAAATAAAGTAGTCCTCAGAGGCTATTCCTGGAAAATTCAAGATATACATTTTATTTGTGATAGAAATGCTTTAATATGTGGTATTTTAATCAAAATCGTTAGAGCTATTTTTAAGAAAAACAAACTTTTCAAAAAAATGTCCATATAAAAGGGTAGTTGGCGGTGGAGAATTTTCTCGAAAATCTTCGAGGGCATTTTTGTAAGATAGCAAACTTGAATACTAAGTTTGATATTTAACGGACTTTTCGTTTTTGAGCTATGCTGTCCACACACACACACACACGCACGCAGGGACCTGCCTTTTTTGGATTCAGGGGGACCCAAAACATATAGACGGATGGATGGATGGATGGATGGATGGATGGATGGATGGATGGATGGATGGATGGATGGATGGATGG
Source organism: Hymenopus coronatus (assembly GCA_030762935.1). Classification (NCBI taxonomy): domain Eukaryota; kingdom Metazoa; phylum Arthropoda; class Insecta; order Mantodea; family Hymenopodidae; genus Hymenopus; species Hymenopus coronatus. Next base: position 19,215,998 of record CM060893.1, read on the forward strand.
ATGGATGGATGGATGGATGGATGGATGGATGGATGGATGGATGGATGGATGGATGGATGGATGGATGGATGGATGGATGGATGGATGGATGGATGGATGGATGGATGGATGGATGGATGGATGGATGGATGGATGGATGGATGGATGGATGGATGGATGGATGGATGGATGGATGGATGGATGGATGGATGGATGGATGGATGGATGGATGGATGGATGGATGGATGGATGGATGGATGGATGGATGGATGGATGGATGGAGTTTATTGCCAACAACTATTACAGTATAGCAACGTCATAAATTAAAAGTTACCAAGCTAAATTATAAAAATCATTCACACAATACAATGAATTAGCCACCAATGTATGGCGTATGGCCCTACTAAAAATTGAAATGGGTGGCTCTCTTAATCTTTGGGGTAAAATATTATAAAGTTTATTAGAAACAACTATAAAGTTGTTTTGAATTTTCGTATGTTTAAATGTGCTTATATATAAGTTCTGACAATTTCGTGTTGTATAGATATGTATATTTCCGGTGAAATCTCTGTATCAATTTTGTGTGTGCATTACAATTCTTTCTCTATACACTATGTACATAGTGCGTGTAGAGAAAGTAAAAAGTGACTGACCCTTTAGAGTAAATAAGACTAATGTGTTCATATATCAGGGAATATTTTGCTTGTAACAAGTTCCCTGAGGGTAGAGATGTTTTCTCGACATCATTTCGCAGAACCGCGAGGATGTTTGTGTAGCCGAAAGATGTCTGGATACGTATAATGGATGTAGATGAGAGGGATCTGTCATTCACCGCTTCGCCGCCTTTCCCGTCGCGGCGTTCTTCTCCCTCTCTCCTTTCTTGCAGGTTATGTTACCCAATTTTCGTAGAAGGAAACAAGAAAAACCTACCCCAAGTGCCTGGTGTCGCTGATTCAGCATCCTGCCTCTAGATTTACGTTACCGGAAGCATTAAAGCTGACATTCTAAGGCCAAGGTGGCAAATTAGCGGGAGAATAATGCATGCATTTGTAACCGTCACGAGACTAACAAACGCTGTGCACCGTAACGTAACGCAAGACGACATGATGGAATGGTAACACAGCTGAAGTAAATGAGGTATTTCAGAGAAACATACAACAATATACTGATAACAGTTTAATTCTTAATGTGATGCACCTGTTAAATTTGGTGTCTTATTGAAATTTATGTCACTTATACACAAAAACCTGATGTGATCCATTTACATAACTCTCTACATCTCTGCAACAAATTATTGTTAGAAAGCTTATACTTCTATTTACTTCATGCTAATCGATAAAAAAATTAGCAGAAATAGTCTTTTTACTTGCTTCCTTGTAAGTAGAAGCGAAATAAGGGAGTGCCATAGGTTAAAGTGAAAGACAAAAGCTGGTTGCTATGTGACTGATGTTCCTTTGTTTGTATGGACAGGAGTTAACACACCCCGTATGAGAAAATTATGTTTCTTTTTTAAAACTGAAACCAAAAACTAGGAATATCTCAAAAACGATCAACTCCATGAAAAAAATTATATACCATAAATTGTGTGCTTTAATGTGCCTTACATTTTCGTCTGACTCTACCTATCCAACTCCTGTCCTACACACGGCTTGTGTGAAAAAACAATGAAGTTTTTGTGAATCTCTTCTATCATATATTTAAGATATGTACTTGACAAATAAAATGTATATCTTGAATTTTCTGGGAATAGCCTCTGAAGACTACTTTATTTTGGATCAACTTTACGGAATTTTGCATAACTGCTAAACCGTAAGAGATGGACAAAAACTTACCACACAGAAAATGTAGAGCACACTAAAACACACAATTTATTCTATATCCTTTTTTTTCGTGGAGTTGATCGTTTTTATGATATTCCTTGTTTTTAGTTTCAGCTTTAAAAAACATACTTTTGCCATACAGGAATTTCTCAACTCTGTCCATACAAATAAAGGAACATCAGTCACATAGCAACCAGCTTTAGACTATCACTTTAACCTATGTTACCCTTATTTCGCTTCTACTTACAAGGAAGCAAGTAAAAACACAAATCCAAAAATACTCCCTTTGGTGTTAGGTACTGCCTTGGATTCCAAGCATCCTTTTCCAAACGGGTAAACTAAAAGCTGAGAGCCTCTGGGAAAACATTTAATAATAACATGTCTTTGTAAACGGGGAGAAATTAGAAGCGCTTCATAGCGAAAGTCTTTTGTAGCCGGTCCAATCATCATCATGAGGCCCCAGGGGACAAAGCTACTGTTTCGTTACCATCTCAGGTTTGACAATAAAGGAAGCGGCTCTCTCCTGCTGCTGGTGCAGCAATGACAGCCATTGGTTTCCTTTCATTATGAGCGCCATGTAAACCGATTCCCAAAACAACCTCTTCTCACCAACAAAATATATTAGAACTAACAAAAGATAGTCGCTGTGAAGCTAAATCATCATAAGTAAGGTGTGCAATAATAATAATAATAATAATAATAATAATAATAATGTTAACAACAATAACAATAATAATGATAATAATAAAAATAAGAATAAGGTTAACAACAATAACAATAATAATAATAATGTTAACAACAATAATAATAATAATAATAATAATGTTAACAACAATAACAATAATAATAATAATAATAATAATGTTAACAACAATAACAATAATAATGATAATAATAAAAATAATAATAATAATGTTAACAACAATAACAACAATAATAATAATAATAATAATAATAATAATAATAATAATAATGTTAACAACAATAACAATAATAATGATAATAATAATAATAACAACAATAACAATAATAATAATGTTAACAACAATAACAATAATAATGATAATAATAAAAATAATAATAATAATGATGTTAACAAAAATAACAATAATAATAATGTTAACAACAATAACAATAATAATAATAATCTTAACAACAATAACAATAATAATGATAGTAATAATAATAATAATGTTAACAACAATAACAATAATAATAATGTTAACAACAATACCAATAATAATGATAATAATAATAATGTTAACAACAATAATAATGATAATAATAAAAATAATAATAATAATAATAATAATAATGTTAACAACAATAACAATAATAATAATAATAATAATAATGTTAACAACAATAATAATAATGATAATAATAATAATAATAATAATAATAATAATAATAATAATAATAATAATAATAATAATAATAATAATAATAATAATAATAATAATAATAATGTTAACAATAATAATAATAATAATAATAATGTTAACAACAATAATAATGATAATAATAATAATAATGTTAACAACAATAACAATAATAATGATAATAATAATAATAATAATGTTAACAACAATAACAATAATAATAATAATGTTAACAACAATAATAATAATAATAATGTTAACAACAATAACAATAATAATGATAATAATAAAAATAATAATAATGTTAACAACAATAACAATAATAATAATAATAATGTTAACAATAATAACAATAATGATAATAATAAAAATAATAATAGTAATGTTCACAATAATAATAATAATAATAATAATAATGTTAACAAGAATAACAATAATGATAATAATAACAATAATAATAATAATGTTAACAACAATAACAATAATAATGATAATAATAATCATAATCATAATAATAATGTTAACAACAATAACAAGAATAATAATAATAAGGTTAACAACAATAACAATAATAATGATAATAATAAAAATAATAATAATAGAATGAAATATTACATGCTGCCGCTGCCTATATTTCGTTACGAGGTTTTCATGTTTTGATTTACTCTGTTTATGGTTACAGTGTAAATAATAATAATAATAATAATAATAATAATAATAATAATAATAGTAATATTTTCAAGAAAATTCTCCCACCACAAGCTATCATTTACATGGAAAATGTTTGATTTTGTCAAAAATGTCTCTAACGATTTTGATTAAAATCCTGTATATTAAAAGTTTTTTACATCCCAAATAAAATGTTTATCAGGAAATAATCTCTGAAGATCTCTTTATTCTGCGTGAATTTTGTCGACTTTTGTTTAATCGCTAAACCGTAAGAGAGACAAAAACTTACCACACAAAAAATGTAGATACCGTCAAAACACTTAATTTATGTCCTTTACGCTTTTGTTACGGCAGAAACCGTTTCCGAGATATTCCTTGTTATTGGTTTCAATTGTGTAATACTAATACTTTTGTCAAACAGGTGGTGTCCGTTTTTCTTTTGTTCTACTGTTGGCCAAGTAAAAAGCGATTTGCATTGACAATCGCATAACGATAGAATTTAGAACATCTGACTGTCACTTTAGCTTAGTGCATTTCCTTAGTTTCCTTTTACTTATAAGGAACTAAGTAATAAGAGCATTCTGCTAATGATTATCTCGTTTAGCATTGTTAGAAAGAGCAATAATTCTTATAAGAAGTTTGTAGAGCAGCTAGAAAATGTCATGTGAGTGTAACACATCAGATTCTTTTCTTGTCCACGAGTTTACATAGTACGCGCAGAGAAAGTAAAAATAATCTTTTGCATGAAGTTTATTTGCAGAGCAGGAAGAGAAAGATAGTATTATATAACGGCCGTTTTTACTTTCTCTACACGTGCTATGTACATAGTGTATAGAGAAAGTATTGCACTCCACCAAAAATTCGATACCGAGATTTCACCGGAAATATATGTTTTAGGGTCCCAATATCCAAAAAAAAGCATTTTCACAAAAAGGTCCGTGTGTGTGTGTGTGTGTGTGTGTGTGTGTGTGTGTGTGTGTGCCTGTGAACACAATAACTCAAAAACGAAAAGTCGGTAAAATACCAAACTTGCTATTTAAGATTAGTATCTTCCAGGGATGCGACACGAAGATTTTGAGAAAATTCCCCCACCCCCAAATACCCTTTACATGGAACTTTTTTCGAAAATTTTGATTTTCTCAAAAATGGCTCTAATGTTTACCCGACAAATAAAATGTATATCTTAAATTTTCTGGGAATAGCCTCTGAAGAGTAGTTTATTCTAGATGAATTTTACTAAATTTTGAATAACTGCTAAACCGTAAGAGATGGACAAAAGCTTACTACACAAAAAATGTAGAGCAAAATGAAACACATAATTTATGTTATATACATTTTTTTCGTAGAGTTCGTCGTTTTTGTGACATTCCTTATTTTTGGTTTCTGCTATGAAAAACATATACTTTTCTCATACTGGAACTAGTCAACTCCTATCCATATAAACAAAGGAACTTCATTGACATAGCAACCAGCTTTTGACTATCACTTTAACCTACGGTTGTCCCTTATTTCGCTTCTACTTACAATAAAGCAAGAAATAAGACTATTTCTGCTAATTTTTCTCGATTAGCATGAAATAAATAAAAGATAAGCTTATTAACAATAATAATTTACAGAGATATAGAGAAAGTCATGTGAATGGTACACATCAGATTGTCTCAGTCTGACTCTACCTATCCATCAGATTTGGTATTTAACCGTTTTTACGTTTTTGTACTTGTGCTTTTTACAGACACACATGGAAATGAAATGAAAATGTGTTATTTATGGACGCTCTTTAACTGCCGTGGTTCTCAGCGTCCCATTCTATATTGGGCGTGAAAAACCTCTTAATTTTGATCAGGGGCCTCTCTCTCAGGCTTGAGGTTCTTTTACGTGCCGTAAATCTACAACACGGGACCAACGGCTTTACTTCCCTTCCGAAGGAAGTCATTCTAAGGATTTTTACACCCGAAAAAATCCATCGTCCTCCGCCGGGTTTGAACCCGCGACCTTGGGTATATGAAGTCAGCATGGTAACCATTACAACACGGAGGGCGACTATACACATGGACAAAACAAAATCAATATCGAAAGAATTTAGAAAATTACCAAGTGTTAAGTGTGCCGCTGTGGAGCAACTCAGTTTAAGAATATTAATTTAACTTCAGGAAAAGCGAGTTATATCAATGCAATGCTTATAGTGAAGTGCGTTTAATATACGTAGTGGTGAAGGAATAGTTAATATTTAAGATATCGTAAAATGGTCCACTTGCGGAGAGAACAGTGAATTTAGAGGGTTGTACGCAGGAGCGGAGGGGTGAAGAGAGGGGAATGAAGCCATGTAATCAAGCGAGGGCCAGAACCTGAGCTTGTATCGAAGCAATTACGTGAGACCAAGCCCTGTATTAAAGTAATTCGGCAGCCATACACGAAATTACATGCCTGATAGGAAACTCCGATACATACTTTTAAAAGGGAAATTTGGGACCTACAAGACAACCCCGTATAGATCACAATAATTTGGTACTTTATGTGAACACTAATGAAAAAGTCTGTGTTACATTCACATGACTTTCTCTACATCTCTGCAAAAAATTTTATTAAAAAACTTACTCGATTAACATGAAGTAAATAGAATAACCTTTTTAACAAAAATTGGTTACCGAGATGTAAAGAAACTCATGTGAATGGACCATATGAGGTCTTTTACTTTCTCTACACGTACTATGTATATAGTGTATAGAGAAGGTATTGTAATGCACCCAAAAATTTGATACCGAGATTTCACCGGAAATACATGTTTTGGGTCCTCCTGAATAAAAAAAAAATACAAAAAGGTCCATCTGTGTGTGCATGTGTGTGCTGTGTATCTGTGGACAGCATAGCTCAAAAACGAAAAGGCCGTTAAATACTAAACTTGGAATTTAAGTTTGGTATCTTCCAAGGATGCGACACGAAAATTTTCGGAAAATTTTCCCACCCCCAACTACCCTTTACATGGAAGTTTTTTTTGGAAAATTTTGATTTTCTAAAAAATGGCTCTAACAATTTTGATCAAAAAATCGTATATTACAGATATTTACCTGAAAAATAAAATGTATATCTTGAATTTTCTGGGAATAGCCACTGAAGACTAATCTGGATCAATTTTGCATAACTGCTAAACCGTAAGAGATGGATAAAAACTTAATATACAGAAAACGTAGGGCACATTAAAACACACAAATTATAATAACTCATATCCATACGCACAAAGGAACTTCAGTCACATACCAACCAGCTTTTGGCTGTCACTTTAACCTATGGTACTCCCTTATTTTGCTTCTACTTATGGTAGCAAGTAATAAGACTATTTCTGCTATTTTTACTTTCTCTAGCCCCGTATGTACAATGTACAAAGGGATAGGGAAGTATTGTATTCCACCCAAAAATTCGATACCGAGATTTTGCCGGAAATATATGTTTCAGGGTCCCCTGTATCTAAAAAAAAGCATTTTCACAAAAAGGTCCGCGTGTGTGTGTCCGTGTATCCATGTGTAAGTGTGTCCCTGTGTCTGTGAACACGATAACTCAAAAACGGAGTCAGTAAGGCACCAAACTTGGGATTTAAGTTTAGTATCTTCCAGGGATGCGATACGAAGATTTTGAGAAAAATCCCCCCACCCCAAACTACCCTTTTACGTGGACCTTTTTTCGAAAATTTTGATTTTCTTAAAAACAGCTGTAACGATTTTGATTAAAATATCGTGTATTAAAGATATTTAGCTGATAAATAATATGTATATCTTGAATTTTCTGGGAATAGTTTCTAAAGCCCTGTTTATTCTGGATGAATTTTGCATAATTTGGCATAACTAGTAAACAGTAAGAGATAGACAAAAACTTACTATACAAAAAATGTAGGTTTTGTTAAAATACACAAGTTATATCATATACATTTTTCTCGTGGCGCTTACAGTTTTCGAGATATTCATTGTTATTAGTTTCAGTTGTAAAGTACTTATACTTTTCTCAGACGGGAGTGTGCGGTTTTCTTTGTTCTACTCCTGGCTAAGAAAAGAAGCGATTTGTAATGACAATCGCATAAGGACAGCTTTTAAAACATTTGACTATGGGTTTAGCCTAGTGTATTCCCTTATTTTCTTCCTACTTATACGGAACTAAATAATAAGGACATTGTGCTAATGAGTACCTCGATTAGCAAGATGCGGAAAGAAGAATAATCTTATGTAAGAAGTTTGGTAGAACAACTAGAGAAAGTCATGTGAGTGTAACACATCAGATAATTTCTTTTTGTTTAATATTGCTTATTATTTTGTGTATGGCAAAAGCACGTACGGTCTGCGGATTGTGCGAATGATCAATGTATACATATTGATATTTCAATAGTTACATTCATTCAACAGGTAGACAGGACCAAAAGGTGCCGTGAGCTCCTGGACAGTGCTGTTTGCTTACACGAAAATGTCTGACAGGTAAACAAGAAAACCGTCGCGTCATTTAAACCTGTAGATAAAGCACGGAGTGGTAGCTAATGGGGATGTCGTATCTCAGTACAGGTTTGTAAATTTGCCTTTTAAACTGCATCGTATTATGAGGCATTGTGGACTGGACAGACACATATTCTGCAAGCAGCTTTAAGCTGATAATTGCAGTGGGGATACTCTTGTGTTTATAGTTATACCAATCTGTTCTTTAGAGCTCTCGTTATACAGGATGTTTCAAAAATACGGGGCATAATTTCAGGTATGTATTTCCCACATATAGACAATCAAATTAGTTCATTATAACATGTGTCCGGAAATGCTTCATTTCCGAGTTATGGCCTTCACGACATTGAAATTCACTGGAACGTTTTTCTTTCCGCAGGTTGTTGTCATTACAGAAGATGTTCAAAATGTCCACCTCCTGCTTGAATACAGACCTCACATCGATGTCTCATTGACCTGCGAACACGATCCCAAACTCCAAGGGTATTGCATATGTCCTCACAACTTGCCACAATTCGATTCCGAAGGGATTCCAAATCCGGCACCGGAGACGAATAAACCAATGATTTTAAATGACCCCACAAGTAGAAATCGAAAGGGTTCAGATCAAGTGAGCGTGGAGGCCAAGCAATTGGGCCACCTCTACCTATCCATCGATCAGGAAACCTTCGATCCAAGTACCAGCGAGCCGTAAGACTGAAGTGTGCAGGAGCGCCATCATGCAAGAAGTGAATGTGTTGATGATTGATCAGTGGAGTGTCTTCGAAAACGTCAGGTATGGTGTTTTCCAGGAAGTTTGTGTACGCCTGCCCCGTAAGTCTGTTTACAAGTACATGGGAGTTGTAGATCTTGGTCGTCCCCTTCCCAAACCAGGAGAGGTGAATGTTCCATACTCGCACAGACGGGAATGGAGACGTACAAATGTCTTCCGATCTGGACATTGTCGCTGTGGGTACCTCTCCTGGTACAAACGACGAGCCAGCGCAGAATTGCCGTCCGCCTCACCGTACATGAAGTGTATCTCTGCCAGCTCTTGATTTGAATACATGTCGCACAGTCTTAACGCCTAAAGAACACTGAATGTAACCTTCCTCAGAATGAACTATCAGAGCGCCCTCCTAATGTCTCCTTTGACGGCAAAGACCTGAGGAAAGAAAAACGTTCCAGTGAATTCCAATGTTGTGAAGGCCATAACTCGGAAATGAAGCATTTCCGGACACATGTTATAATGAACTAATTTGATTGTCTACGTGTGGGAAATGCATACCTGAAATTATGCCCCGTATTTTTGAAACACCTGTATATGCGTAAACTTTAAACGGCTGATTCCACTAACTCTCGGTTAAACCGTTATTCTACGTTTAATAAACAATGTTTACGATAAGCAAGGTTACAAACAAGGTTGTAATTGAAATATACTTCTTCCTTATATTACATTCTTAACTATGCATTTACCTAGAGAAAAATCTGATGTGTTCCATTCACATGACTTTCTCTACATCCTTGCAACAAATTATTGTTAAAAATGTTATGCTACCATTTATTTCATTCTAATCCAGAAAAAAAATAGCAGAAAGTTTATTTACTTGCTTCCTTGTAAGTAGAAACGAAATAATGGAGTACCATAGGTTAAAGTGACAGTCAAAAGCTGGTTGCTATGTGACTGAAGTTCCTTTGTTTGTATGAACAGAAGTTGACAAATTCCTGCATGAGAAAAGTATAACTTTTTCAAAGCTGAAACTAAAAACAAGGAATATCTAAAAAAAAATCTCAACTCCACGAAAAAAAATGTATATATCATAAATTGTGTGTTTTAACATGCTCTGATTTTTTTGTGTGGTAAATTTTTGTCTATCTCTTACAGTTTAGCAGCTATGCAAAATTCCGTAAAATTCACCCAGAATAAAGTAGTCTTCAGAGGCTATTCCCAGAAAATGCAAGATATACATTTTATTTGTCAGGTAAAAATCTTTAATACACGATATTTTAATCAAAATCGTTAGAGCCATTTTTGAGTAAATCAAAATGTTCGAAAAAAGTTCCATGTAGTAGTTCCATGTGGCGGGATTTTCTTGAAAATCTGTGTGTTGCATCCTTGGAAAATACTAAACTTAAATGCCAAATTTGGTTTTTAACGGACTTTTCGTTTTTGAGCTATGCTGCCCACTGACACACACACATACACAAGGACACACACACAGACAGACACACACACGGACATTTTTCTTAAAATGCTTTTTTTTGGGTTCAGGGGGTCTCAAAATATGTATTTCCGGTGAAATCTTGGTATCGAATTTTTGGGTGCATTACAATATACACTATGTGCATAGTACGTGTAGAGAAAGTAAATATGCCACAAGGTTGATTCAAAAATACTTCATTTATAGAGTGTTTAAAAGGTTGTTTAATTTGATGTGTTCCATTTGCATGACTTTCTCTACATCTCTGTAAGAAATTATTGTTAAAAATTATTGACTTAATACTAATATGCAAATTAGCAGAAATAGTCTTATTACTTGCTTCCTTGTAAATATAAGCGAAATAAGGGAACGCTAGGCTTAAGCGACAGTCAAATCTTTTAAAACCTGTTTGTCATGTGGTTGAAATCCGTTTGTTTGCAGTGTCAGGTGTTAACACTATCTCGCAAGAGTAAAGTTATAACTAATATAATATTAGTTTAATATTTACTTAATAGTAGGTAGATAGAAATAAGGAAATGCACTAGGCTGAAGTGACAATGAAATCATTCAAAAGCGGTTTCTATGATACTCATATTGAAATCCAGTTTTCTTTCCATGGCCAGGAGTAAAATAAAATAGATATGAAACGGATGAGGATATCCGTTCGATAAAAGTTTGCATTTTAAAATTGAAATCAAAAATAGGGAATATTTTGAAAATGGTTAGCTCTATAACCAACAAAATAAACTGTGTATGTCATTGATTATTTGTTTTAATGAAATCTAAGTTATTTGTTTAGAAAATTTTTATCTTTGTCTTATCGTTTACCAATTACGTAAAAGTCTTTCAAAATTAAGGGGACTTCAGGTATTATTTCAAAGAAATTCAGGATATAAGTTTTATCTGCTATGTACATATCTTAAATATACATAGTTTTAGTAGAATTGTTATATCCAATTCTACAGAATATAAAATTTAGGAAAATGCTTAGGTAAAGAGTAGGTTAAGGTGCCATGTCGCATTCATGAAAGATTCTGAACTTACGTACCAAGTTTGGTATTTAACAGACTTTTCGATTTTAACTGAGTGCTCTCCACGTATACACTCACATGGAGAAGGGACCTGGTAGTGAGGCACAACCGGGTAGATGGGTTTTTTAAACTGGAAAGTGCTACCATCTACCACTTCTTGACTGAACTGCATTCTCATATCTGAGTTCAAAGAATATAGTCGCATTATTGTGTCTGTTATCTTTATGATTAGAAATTTCCGCGTTTTGAAGTAATTTAACTGAAATTTGAAGTTGGAGTTTAAGAGGCAAGTATCTACAGCAACATATTTTACTTTTACTACATTAAATTTCAAAGATTGAAGTATTGCTTTCAATGTCGTTACAATTCGGGAAGCAAGTCGTTATTGTGGTATGCCTTAAGAAGAACAAAATGGCGTGTGGGGGCAGAAGCAGGTATAAACGGGTGCCACCAATCCTGTGTCCCAACATAGTGATGTTGACTTCATGCCAGCTGAAACCACAGAACAACACACTCCTCAGCCATCAGCATCAACATCTGAGAGGTCTACATACATACCCAGCCTTGTGAGTCAGTCTCTCTTCTTCCCTCCAAAATTGCAGAGACACAGTTGGAGATCAGAGTTCTCTAAAAGAACTAGAATGTTCTTCAGAACAAATGGATGTCACATCACCTTCCATCCAGACATATTCCAGTGACTTGCACAAAATAACAGTATCACCTGAACCATAAACATATGCAGTTTCAGCCAAAAATGTGTTGCCAGTTCCCTGTGCTAAAAGACTTCCCACATCGTCAGGAAGACGTCACGGGAAAACAGCTGTTACCATATAAGGTTGAGCTTCAAAAAAAGGCAAATACTCAACCTAAGTCACCAGCAATTTGCAGAAAGTCGCTTCAGTCTAAGTTTGGTGAAACAAAGAGCAAAGGAAGCCAAATATAGCGAAGGAAATTCTAGCGATAGCCAGTGCTCTTATTGCAAGTGAGGCAAAAGGAAATGACGGCTGGATTCAGTGTGTGAAGTGCAACAGATGGGCCATGAACTTTGCACAGATTGGCCCCAAAAGGAATTGAAATATTTTGGATGTAATGACTGTTAAACACAGAAAAACTGTAGTACCCAGTTGTGCCCGGTCGTTTTAACGGTTCTGCCCCTACTCTAGGGGCAAAACCGTATTTTGCAAACAAAAACTTTTTAATTTATATTACGCATGTGATGGCAAAAAGCACATGTTTTAAAAATGTTCAAAATTCATGATACAATAATTTACAATAAAGTGCATTTCTTAAAACATTATATGCTATGATCAATTATAATTTATTGTTAGATACCCGACTCTGCCCCCCCTTCCCTAAACACATACATTTTTCTAAAAATGATTTTTTGGGTTCGGGGTCTCCAAATCATATATTTCCGATGAAATCTCGGTATTAGATATTTGGGTAGAATACAATACCCTCACTACCTACTATAATGAACAAAGGTGCTAGAGAAAGCAATAATTACCTTGGAATTAAGCAACTTTCGAACCACTCTATAATGTGTGTCCGTGCGCCCGTTATTTTCCGAGGTTTAGTGGTTGTCATGCTGGCATCTAGGACGCAAATAGCGCATTCAAATCCGGCGGAGGGTGATACACTTTCTGGCAAGTAAAACCCGTTACTATGGCTTCCTTCGGAAGGGAAATAAAACTGTGTAATCCATATTTGCACGCAAAAGAACTTCATACTTTGGAAGAAAAGGTCCCTGGGCTATATCTGTCAGTTTTAGGTCCGCAAATTATTATTTCAAGATATGATGCCATGTTTGGGCGATGAATTGATCCCTCGTCACCATGTGAATTAGCTAACTACATCAAGAAATTGGTTTTCATTGTTTTTCACACAAGCCATGTGTAGGACAGGAGTTGGATAGGTAGAGCCAGACAAAATTCAATGCCGCGGATCTCCCGATCTCTAGCCGATTGCTCTGCCATTGAGCTACCATGGCAACATGCCGGCATAACTCGCATGTTTCCCGGTAAACTACAAGGTGTTCTCAAATTATTTTGTGTTGACAACCCCAATGCCGGCTTACAATGCTGTAAGTACTTTAAGACCCAGGATTCATAGTATAGCCAACTATTATGGTTATTTGGTATTGGTTTTAATTGCTTTTCACACAAGCCGTGTGTAGGACAGGAGTTGGACAGGTAGAGTCAGACTCAAAATGCAATGCCTTAGCCGGGATTTGAACCACGGATTTCCCGATCTCTAGCCGGTTGCTCTGCCACTGAGCTACCATGGCAACATGCCGGCATAGCATTGAATTTCTCAACTGACTCGCATGTTTCCCGGTAAACCACAAACTGTTCTCAGTTTTTTTCAGTCTGACTATATCTATACATCAAGAAATCTTTATGATGGCCAAGACACGAAAATGGGCTCTTCTGTCAGAGTATAAATATAAAATATTTCTTGTATTAACTATTACTCAAACAATATTGCATTAGATAGAGTTTCTTCCATCAGAGACTTGGGTGTAACAGACAGAAAAATTAGGAAAAAGCATGATCTTTCTTCCTTCTCTTTAACATAACTCCTCGACAGCTCACAAGGAACCTTGGCCTACCACCCGTCCGCTGCGTCCCCCATCTTGGTCCATGACAGACGTGAGACGTGGTCAGTGCCTCGAATACCTCCCGGCCGGTTGATACGGTCCTAATGACCTGGAGCCGCTACTTCTCCATCAAGTAGCTCCTCAATTGGCTCAGGGACCTCACGAGGCTGAGTGCACCCCGTCCAGGTCTCCCGCTTGGCAAACAGCAACACTACCATCGCGCTAAGGAGACCACCCTTCCCCTCTCTGATATCAATGCGGTATTCATGGGAATGATAGGTAAGTTCTGATTACTTCTTGCTACACACATATAGAACAATACACGTGACGGATTGTTCATTAGTGATAGGCTTTTAAGGTTTTAATTAAATTATAAAATTTTAAATTATGTTTTGGATTTAATGTAAATTTAATTAGAATATAAATTTATATTGAAAATGTATGGTTTTGAAATTTTTAAATAATATAATTATTTAATTTTAAAATTGTGGGATTTTGATATCATTGGAAATAATTATAATATTAAGTTTTAGATAATTTAAATAAATGTAAATATAAACTTAAAAATAATTATAAGTTGGTATTTTTAAAGTAATAGTTTTACTTTCTCTATCCCCATATGTACAATGTACATAGGGATAGAGAAGCTATTGTAATGCACCCAAAAATTCGATACTGAGATTTTACCAGAAATATATGTTTTGTGGTTCCCTGAGTCCGAAAAAAATCATTTTTAAAAAAAGGTCCGTGTGTGTGCGTTTGGACAGCATAGCCCCAAAACGAAATGACCGTTAAATACCAAACTTGGTATTTAGGTTTAGTATCTTCCAAGAATGTGACACGAAGATTTTCAAGAAAATCCCCCCACAAAAACTACCCTTTACATGGAAAGAAATTCGAAAATTTTGATTTTCTTAAAAATGGCTCTAACGATTTTGATTAATATCCCGTACATTAAAGCTATTTATGTCCGAAATAAAATGTATATCTAGAACTTTTTGTGAATAGCCTCTGAAGACCTCTTTATTCTGGATGAATTTTGCCGAATTTTGCGTGACTGCTAAACCGTAAGAGATAGAAAAAAACTCACTACACAAGAAATGTGCATCACGACAAAACACACCATTTATGTCCTTTACGTTTTTGTTGTGGAGGTAACCGTTTCCGAGATAATCCTTGTTATTGGTTTCAATTGTGAACTTTTCTCAGACAGGAAGTGTCCGTTTTTGTTTTGTTCAACTCCTGACCAAGCAAAGAAGTGATTTGCAATGACAATTGCATAACGATAGCTTTTAAAACATTTGACAATCACTTTAGCATAGTGCATTCCCTTATTCCCTTCTACTTATAAGGAACTAAGTAATAACAACATTCTGCTAATATTTATCTCGATTAGTATTGTGTACAAAGAAGAAGAATCTTTTGTAGGAGGTTCGTAGAGCAGCAAGAGAAAGTCATGTGATTGTAACACATAAGATTTTTTTATTTTAAATTTTATAAATAAAACTAATTATATGTATAACATTTTAAGTAATAATATAATAATAGTAAGAGTAATATAATTAAATTACTTAATAGAATAATAATTAAAATAATCTAATGGTTTTTAAAATAAAATGTGTATAATATAAATAAATAATATAAAATAAATTTTAATTAACAGTAATAGTAATAGTCAAATTATACACTAAAATTAAACAAATTATTATTATATAGGTATTAAATACGAAATTATAATAATATTACTATTAATTAAATTGAAATTGTATTAATTAAATATTAATTGACAGTAATTATGATTTTTAATTGGAATTTATAAAACATTTTAGTGTATATCTGTAAATTTAAATTGTATAATTAAATTTGTAATTGGTATAAGTAGTAATAAATGTATAAAGTTTGGGATATTTTACCTTGGTTTAAGTAATTGGTTATCAGGGTTTAATATACAGCTTTTATTTTATTTAGTGGTAGGCTCGTACCACAGTTCGACAAATTTCAGAAACTGTGCAACTTCACAGAAATACAATTAAAAAAAAATTGATGTGTACCATTCACATGACTTTCTATATCCCTGCAATAAATTATTCTTAAAAAGCTAATCCTTCTATTTACTTCATGCTAATCTAGAAAAATTAGCAGAAATAGTCATATTACCTTCTTCCTTGTAAGTAGAAAGGAAATAAGGGAGTAGCATAGGTTAAAGCTGGTTACTGCGTGTCCTTTGTTTGTACGGACGTGAGTTGACAAATTCCTGTATGAGAAAAGTTAAGATTTTTGACCCTGAAAACAAAAAATGGGAATATCTCAAAAACGATCTACTCCAAGAAAAAAATGTACACAACATAAATTGTGTGTTTTAATGTGCTCTACATTTCTTGTGTAGTAAGTTTTTGTCTATCTCTTACGGTTTAGCGGTTACACAAAATTCAGGAAAATTCACTCAAAATAATGTAGTTTTCAGAGGCTATTCCAGAAAATTCAAAATATACACTTTATTTGTCAAGTAAATATATTTAATATCTGATATCGTTAGAGCCATTTTTTAGAAAATCAAAATTTTCGAAAAAAGTTCCATGTAAAGGGTAGTTTGGGGTGGGGAGATTCTTCTCAAAATCGTCGTGTCGCATCCCTAGAAGACACTAAACTTAAATACCAAGTTTGGTATTTTACCGACTTTTCGTTTTTAATTTATCGTGTTCACAAACACACGGACACACACACACGGATCTTTTTGTGAGAATACTTTTTTTTTTTGGATACAGGGGACCCTAAAACATATATTTCCGGTGAAATCTCGGAATCTGTTGGACGTATAGTACGTATAGAGAAAGTAAAAATCACTGAATCGTTTGATTCAATCACAGTTGCTTAATTAAAGCAACATGTACAACATTTTCCATTATAGGCATTAAGAATTTGGAGATACTTCCAGAGAAAATTAAAATGTGGGTCCCCTACCAGGCCAGGTGAATCTGCACTTCTACCCCACCTTTCCTTGTCCTTTTTACAGTGACCTGTTACTAGCCACGTATAGCGATGTCAGCCGTTCATTGGTCGATAGTGACACCTTACTCACGTGAGAACTGCTCCCAAACAGTGAATTTTACTAAATTTCTTATCTGTACAACGAAACAGAAGTCTGCCTATGTAGTATGATGGAAGCTTGTCTGCCTCAATTCAACATTCCGGTTAGAGTAAGTTATCGGAATAAGCGTATTTGCTAGATTTTCCCTTATTCTGAAAACACAAATTCGAATAACTGAAAGGCTCTTTGGACTTTGCCGGCGCAAAATTTCTGTAATCGTGACCCTGACCGCCAACCCAGATACCGAGCCTAGCTTATCGGAGTTTGTGTTATGATACTTTGCTTACTTAAAGTCACAGCGAGCAAACTTTGTACAGTCTGTATCGAAAGTGTTCCGCATATATTTGTATTCAAAGTGGGCAGTAAATAGTGTTCATTTTATTTATTTATTTTTTTTTTTTGACCATGGCTCCTACGTTTTCAAAGTTAAGTGGCAAGGTATTACTTAGTCATATCAGAGAAATAATTATAAATGTCCGTTACTTCATGAAACAAGAGTGGTCGAGTGGTCAGCGAGCTGAGTTCTCATCTGGGGGGTCCCGGGTTCGATTCCCGGCTGGGGTGGGGAATTTTTCTCTAGCCAGAATTATTCCCTACCCCTCACAGAGTCTGGAAGTTTGTGTTTGAGTATAAAAAAACGATTTAAACCAACGTAAAAGTTAAGCCCCCGATATGATCTTAGATGAAACAATAAAAAAAAAAAAATGAAGGAAGGAAGAAAATGCATGTTGTCCAAGTTCTTCAAAAGCCTGTAGAAAGTGAATGAATAAATAGCCAAGGCAAATGACACTTTTAAATTAAAAGTTATGCAACAGTTGCGTCACTAGCGAATTGCAGAAATTGGCAGGCCACAATGGGAAAATGTATGTCGACATGATGAGAAAGAATTGTAAAAAATCAAAAAGAATTCTAATCCAGGATAATGATGCAAAAAGTAGCGAAGGTGTGGAAGAATTGGAGGCAGACGATTGACATTGTTTATATACATATGAAAACATGTTTATCAGTGCACCGCCGTAAAGTGCAGGTGACAGATATTTGACATTGACTGTGACAGGCACTCTTCCAGCATGCATGACTCTACTGGTGAACTGCTTATCTGTTTCAACTGGGCACTTTTCATTTTATCAACAAATTAACAAATATAACCTAAGATTTGTTTAAAATGGAATTTATATTCGGAATCTCAAAGGGCTTTAAACGTATAGAAATAATGCTTCATTTATATAAAAGCTAACCCGAAATAAGTTATATTGTTACCTTGCATGTATAAATTTTGTACCAATCAATTGGAAAATAATAGACATTAATTACAAAACACTAAGGAACTGATCTGATTTAATTAGAACAATGTTGGACTGACATTACTTTTGGGTGTAGATGCTCATAAACTTGGTCTTTAAGGTCTTACATTTCAACTCCTTATGCGATAGTAACTGAAATGCACATTACAAATAAACTACCAAATTTAGAACCTTTAGGTTAAGCCACCATTGAGAAATTATTAAATGAAATGCTAGGCTTAATTAAGCAGTGTTTTAAAATGATTTTCGCAATGAAGGAGGTCCCGGGTTCGATTCCCGGGTGAGGCGGGAAATTTTTATACGCCCTCCGTGGTATAATGGTTATAATGTTAACTTTATATACCCAAGGTCGCGGGTTCAAACCCGGCGGAGGACGTTGGTTTTTTTTTTCGGGTATAAAAATCCTTAGCATGTCTTCCTTTGGAAGAGAAATAAAGCCGTTGGTCCCGTGTTGATTTACGGCATGTAAAAGAACCTGAAGCCTGATAGAGAGGCCTGTGAGCAAAATTAAGCGGACTTTCACGCTCAATTTAGAATGGGACACTGAGAACCTCAGCCATTTATTTTTGCAATGAAGGATTACAAGTTTATGTAATAAAAATAGTGTCACGTTGTTTGGGAAATGTTTATAATTTTGTTGTAAACATTTTAAAATTTACTGAGAGTTACATAAAGTCGAGCAAAAAAATAATAATTTAAAGAAACCGCGTTGCAGAAAAATAATTTGAAGCCTAGAGGGTTAGAGTACCTACCATGGAAAATATAATTAAATTCTAAATTACTGTAAACATATATAATCTATTAGGAAGGTAAAAGGTAAAAGGTAAAATATGAGATTAGGTTGTAAAATCACAATATATTACATCTCGTAAACCTGGTGGATTAATATATCCCTTATATACATATAAATGACGTATTAAAAAATCTGATGTGCTCCATTCACATGACTTTCTCTATAGCTCTGCAACAAAATATTGTTAAAAAGCTTATACTTCTATTTCCTTCATACTAATCGAGAAGAAATTAGCAGAAATATTCTTATTACTTGCTTCCTTGTAAGTAGAATAAGGGAGTACCATAGTTTAAAGTGACAGTCAAAAGCTGGTTGCTATGTGACTGAAGCTCCTTTGTATGGACAGGTGTTGACAAATTCCTGTGTGAGAAAAGCATTTGTTTTTATAACTCCACGAGAAAAATGTATATATTATAAATTGTGTGTTTTAACGTGCTCTACAGTTTTTGTGTGGTAAGTTTCTGTCTATCTCTTGCGGTTTAGCAGTTATGCAAAATTCCGCAAAATTCACCCAGAATAAAGTAGTCTTAAGAGGCTATTCCCAGAAAATACAAGATATAATTTTATTTGTCTTTAATATACGATATTTTAACCAAAATCGTTAGAGCCATTTTTTATAAAATCAAAATTTTCGAAAAAAGTTCCATGTAAAGGGTAGTTTGGGGTGGGGGGATATTTCTCAAAATATTCGTGTCGCATCCCTGGTAGATACTAATCTTAAATACCAAGTTTGGTATTTTACCGACTTTTCGTTTTTGAGTTATCGTGTTCACAGACTCAAACACACGGACACACACACACACACGGACCTTTTTGTGAAAATGCTGTTTTTAGATAAAGGGGACCCTAAAACATCTATTTCCGGTGAAATCTCGGTATCGAATATTTTGGTGGAGTGCAATACTTTCTCTATTCACTATGTACATAGTGCGTATAGAGAAAGTAATAAGGGAGTACCATAGATTAAAGTGATATTCAAAAGCTGGTTGCTATGTGACTGACCTTCTTTGTTTGTATGGACAGGAATTGCCAAATTCCTGGGTGAGGAACGTATAAGTTTTGCATAGCTGAAATTACAAACAAGGAATATCTCAAAAAAGATGAACTTCACGAAAAAACATTATATAATATAAATTGTGTGCTTCAATGTAGTTTGGGGTAGGGATATTTTTCTCAAAATCTTCGTGTCGCATCCCTGGTAGATACTAAACTTAAATACCAAGTTTGGTATTTTACCGACTTTTCATTTTTGAGTTATCGTGTTCACAGACACACGGACACTGACAAAAACACGGACCTTTTTCTGAAAATACTTTTTTTGGATACAGTGGACCCTAAAACATATATTTCCGGTGAAATCTCGGTATTGAATTTTTGGTGGAGTGCAATACCTTCTCTATACACTGTGTACATAGTGCGTATAGAGAAAGTAATAAATGAAAAATAGCTGGTAAAACACGTTTTCAAATGAGTAAAATGTTAGAAAACTAATTCTACTTAATTTTTAGAATATAATATAAAATATCTTGCACTGAGGTTGTGGTCTAAATAAATAAACAAAAAAAGCTCTCAATAATAATAGAGCTGGACGGATGATTCCGTATAAACATTTAAATGGTAATTATAAGATTTAAAAGCAAATGATTTTCGGTTATATTATTTATAGCTATGTATTTCTATGACTACTAAATGATATTGCTTTGTGTTTGGTAATAGTTTAATGTTTTTATTTTAGTATTAAAAATGTTATTATGTTATTTTAAACAACATATTTTATGTATAAAAATGATTCTAACGATTTTGATTAAAATATTATATATTACAGATATATACTTGATAAATACTTAATATGTATATCTTGAATGTTCTGCGAAGAGCCTCTGAAGACTACTTTATTCTGGATGAATTTTACGGAATTTTGTACAACTGGTAAATCGTAAGAGATAGACAATTTAAGCTATATACATTTTTTTCGTGGAGTTGATCGTTTTCTGGATATTCCTTGTTTTATGCTTCAGCCTTAAAAAACTTATACTTCTCTCATACAGGAATTTGTCAACTCCTGTCCATGCAAACAAAGGAACTTCAGTCACATGGCAACCAGCTTTTGCTATCACTTTAAGCTATGCATAAACTTCTCGATATGGAATCTTTTGGTAAAATACACCACCTTCTGTACCTACTATGAACGTAGTGCGTGGTAGAGAAAGTAAAACAAACAAAACAGGTTCATACTTTCAACGTCTGACTTTATAACTGTAATTAAAGGAAATTTTAATCAGTCGGGTATCGAACAACAGAAGCCAAAATGCTAACCACTTGACTTCATATACTCAGCTTTATTTCTTGCAATACTTTCACGCTGTAAACTGGTTGAGAAGAAATTTTGATACTAACTCCCGGTGTAATATTATTATTTAAGTAAAAGAAATCTCATCTACTTATTTCTTTCTCTATCCCCATATGTACAATGTATATAGGGATAGAGAAGGTATTGTAATGCACCCAAAAAATCGATACCGCGATTTTACCGGAAATACATATTTTAGGATCCCCTGATTACAAAAAAAAACATTTTTAGAGAAAGGTTCGTGTGTGTGTGTTTGTGTGTGTGTGCGTTGGACAACTTAGCTCAAAAACGAAAAGTCCGATAAAAACCAAACTTGGCTTTTATGTTTGATATCTTCCAAGGATGCGCCACGAAGATTTTCAAGAAAATCCCCCCCCAAATCCCAACTACCCTTACATGGAACTCTTTCGAAAATTTTGATTTTCTAAAAAATGACTCTAATGATTTTGATTAAAATATCGTATATTAAAGATATTTACCTGACAAATAAAATGTATATCTTGAATTTTTTGGGAATAGTCTCTGAAGACTACTTTATTCTGCATGAATTTTGCATAACTACTAAACCTTAAAAGATGGACAAAAACTTAACACACAAAAAATGTAGAACACGTTAAAACACACAATTTATGTTACATACATTTTTTCGTGGAGTTGATCCTTGTTAAGATATTCCTTGTTTTTGGTTTCAGCTTTGAAAAACTTAATACTTTTCTCATACAGGAATTTGCCAACTCGTGTCCATACAAACAAACGAACTTCAGTGACATAGCAACCACCTTTTGGCTTTCACTTTAACCTATGGTACTCTCTTATTTCACTTCTACTTAAAATAAAGCAAGAAAGAAGATTATTTCTGCTAATTTTTCTCGTTTAGCATGAAATAAGCTTATTAACAATAATTTATTACAAAAATATAGAGAAAGTCATGTGAATGGAACACATCAGATTTTTAAAAAAACGTCCGTGTGTGTGTCTGTTTGTCTGTCTGTGTGTATGTCTGTGGACACCAGAGCCCCAAAACGAAAAGAACGTTAAATACCAAACTTGGTATTTAGGTTTAATAGCTTCCAAGGGTGCCACACGAAGATTTTCTTAAAAATGGCTCTAAAGATTTTGATTAAAATCCCGTATGAGTTTTCCTGGATGACTTTTTCCGAATTTTGTTTAACTGCTAAACCGTAAGAGATAGAAGAAAACTGACTACACAAAAAATGTACATCACGACAAAACACACAATTTATGTCCTTACGTTTTTGTTGTGGAGGTAACCGTTGCCGAGATATTCCTTGATATTGGTTTCAATTGTGAAGTTCTTAAACTTTTCTCAGACAGGAAGTGTCCGTTTTTCTTTTGTTCTACTCCTGGCCAAGCAAAGAAGTGATTTGCAATGACAATCGCATAACGGTAGCTTTTAAAACATTTGACAATCAGTTTAGCATAGCGAATTCCCTTATTGCCTTCTACTTATAAGGAACTAAGTAATAACATTCTGCTAATATTTATCTCGATTAGAATGGTGTAAAAAGAAGAAGAATCTTTTGTAGGAGGTTTGTAGAGCAGCTAGAGAAAATTAATGTCTCGCCAACTGCGAAATCTTGCAGTAACTGGAACAAATAAACTGAGAACACAGTGAACCGGAAGTGGTCGGTACTGACATCTATGTGTCAGTTCAGAAATAACGTCAATGGAAGTGCAGAACCAGACGGATATTTTATCGCATACCTGTTTAACTAGAGTCTTGTTTATACATTACCAAGCTTGTAGTTTTCGAGTACACTGTAAGGCATTCTTCTTTAACTTTTACTTTCTCTACACTTATTATGTAGATAGTAGATAGAGATGGTATTACATTCCACCCAAAAATTCGATATAGATATTTTAATGGAAATAGACGATTTAGGATCCTTGTTTCCAAACAAATCATTTTTAGAAAAAGGTCCGTGTGTGCCAGTGTGTCTGTATATCTGTGAACACGGTAACTCAAGAAGGAAAAATCTGATGTGTAACCATTCACATGACGTGTAACCATTTACATGACTTTCTCTATATCCCTGCAACAAATTATTCTTAAAAATCTTATACTTCTATTAACTTCATGCTAATCAGAAAAAAATTAGCAGAAATAGCCTTATTACCTGATTGCTTGTAAGTAGAAGCGAAATAAGGGACTACCATAGGTTAAAGTGATAGTCAAAAGCTGGTTGCTATGTCTATGAAGTTCCTTTGTTAATATTGAAAGGAGTTGACAAGTTCCTGTAGGAGAAAAGTATGCGTTTTTCATAGCAGAAACCAAAAATAAGGAATGTCTTAAAAACGACGAACTCCACGACAAAAATATGCATAACATAAATTGTGTATTTTAATGTGCTCTACATTTTTTGTGTACTTGGTTTTTGTCTATCTCTTACAGTTTAGCAGTTATTCAAAATTCGTAAAATTCATCCAGAATAAACTACTCTTCAGAGGCTATTCCCAGAAAAATCAAGATATACATTTTATTTGTCAGGTAAATATCGTTAATATACGAAATTTTAATCAAAATTGTTACAGTCATTTTTGAGAAAATCAAAATTTTCGAAAAAAGTTCCATGTAAAGGGTAGTTCGGGGTCGGGGGATTTTTCTTAAAATGTTCGTGTCGCATCCCTGGAAGATACTAAACCTAAATACTAAGTTTGGTATTTTACCGACTTTTCGTTTTGGAGTTGTCGTGTTCACAGACACACACACACACACACACACACACACACACACACACGGACCTTTTTGTGAAAATGCTTTTTTTGGATATTGGGGACCCTAAAACATATATTTTCGGTGAAATATCGGTGTCGAATTTTTGGGTGGAGTGCAATACCTTCTCTATACACTATGTACATAGTGCTTATAGAGAAAGTAAAAATACTAAGCTTTATATCTATATTCATGTAAGTGTCAATGGATGCGACAAGAAGATTTTGAGGATATCCCCCCAATCAAAACTACCCTTTACATGGAAAATTTTTCGAAAATTTTGATTTTCTCAAAAATGGTTCTAATAATTTTCATTAAAATACCGTATTTTGAAGATATTTACACGACGAATATAATATATATCTTGAATTTTCATAAATAACCTCTGAAGACCTCTTTATTCCGGATAAATTTTGCTGACTTTTACATTAAAAACTTCGATACTGAGATTTCACCGGAAATATATATTTTGAGGTCCCCTGAGTCCGAAAAAACACATTTCTAGAAAAAGATCAGTGTGTGTGTGTCTGTGTTTGGACAGCATAGCTAAAAAATGAAAAGTCGGGTAAATACCAAACTTAGTATTCCAAGGATGCGACACGTAGATGTTCAAGAACCCCTCCCTCCACCCTCAACTACCCTTTACATGGAACATTTTTTCGAAAATTTTGTGTTTGTTAAAAATGGTTCTAACTATTTTGAATATAATATACCGTTACAAATAAAATGTATATTTCGAATTTTCTGGGAATAGCCTTTAAAGAGTTCTTTATTCTAGTTGAATTTTTGCAGAACTTTGCATAAATGTTAAACTTTAAAAGGTAGACAAAAACCTGCTACACAAAATATGTAGATCCCGTTAAAACATTTAGTTTATGTCATATTTGATTTTCTTGTAAATTTATAGCTTTCGAGATATTCATTATTATTATTGGTTTCAATTTTAAGCTAGTTTAAGTTTTCTCAAACGGGACGATGCAAAGCGAACCTTAGTTGTTTTACATAGCGACCAAGTTTTAAAAATTTGACAATCGCTTTAGCATATTGTTTTCTCTTATTTCTCTGATACTTACAAGTAAACAAGTAATAAGACCCTTCTGATAATGTTTATCTAGATTACCATGACGTGGTTAAAAGAATAATTCTGTAAGAAAAATTTGTTTGTGGAAAAGGTAGAGAAAGTTATGTGAATGGAACACATCAGCTTTTTAGAAACATGTCCGTGTGTGTGATTGAGAGAGAGCGAGTAGCCTCTGGGCAGCACAGCTCCAAAAAGGAAAGTCGGATAAAAGCCAAACTTGGTATTTAAATTCAGCATCTTCCAGGAATACGACTTGAAGATTTTCAAGAATATCGCCGCACCCCAACTACCCTTTACAAAAACATTTTTCGAAAATTTTGATTTTCTCAAAACTGACTTTAACGATTTTGTATGTATGTTTAAGATATTTGTGTGGTAAACGAAACGTATATTTCGAATTTTCTGGGAATATCTTCTGAATACCTCTTTGTTCTGGATGACTTCTGTACAACTTCTGTATAACTGGTAAACCGCAAGGGGTGGACGGTAACTGACTACACAAAAAATGAAGATCTCCTTTAAAAACACAGTTTAAGTCATATGCATTTTTTCGTAGAGTTATCCGTTATCGAGATATTCCGAGTTATTAGTTTCAGTTTTAAGAAACTTAAACTTTTTTCATAGAAAAGTATTTTTCTTTTCGTCTCTCTTTTGTTTACTTTTACCAAGCCAACAAATTGAATTTCAATTGATTTTTAAAAGATTTAACTATCGCTTTAGCCTAGGTATTCCCTTATTTCCCTCCTACTTACAAAGAAGTAAGCAATATTACAATTTTGCTGATGTTTATCATCATGTAGATGCTGCTACTATAATTATTGATAGGGTTACATTTTGAAGAGAATTAGAATAAACCAGGAATATTAAGAATAAAACAAATATACAGCTATTTAATATTTATTTAGTGATGATTGTCAATTGAGCGAGTAATCCACGTAATTTGGTAACCACAAAACTTTTACGCACAGTGATGTCAGCGGTTAGCAACCTAACACGGCTTCTCGCCTCCGAGAGCAACAGTAAAGTGGGGCGAATTTGACAGTCGCTGTGAAATTGGGCTGACGCCTATTTAATGAAACAAATTCATAACACAACTGCTAGCCTACACATTAATTCCCTTTATAACTGAATATATGTGCTAATTATAAACATAGCTTAAAATTGTTGTCTTTCTGGAGCTGTAACTTGCATCAAATTAACCATCCAAAAATTAGTTTAAAACAAAACTATTTCTAAAATCTGATGTGTTCCATTCACATGACTTTCTCTACATCTCTGCAATAAATTATTGTTAAAAATCTTATGCTTCTCTTTACTTCATGTTAATGTTGAAAAAATTAGCAGAAATAGTCTTATTACTTGCTTCCTGTAAGTAGAAGCGAAATAAGGGAGTACCATAAGTTAAAGTGACAGTCAAAAGCTGGTTGCTATGTGACTGAAGTTCCTTTGTTTGTATGGACAGGAGTTGACAAATTCCCGTATGAGAAAAGTATGTTTTTCAAGGCTGAAAGTAAAAACAAAGAATATTACAAAAACGATCAAGTGCACGAAAAAAATATATATAACATAAATTGTGTGTTTTAATATGCTTTCAATTTTTTGTGTGGTAAGTTTTTGTCTATCTGTTACGGTTTAACAGTTATGCAAAATTCCTCAAGAATAAAGTAGTCTTCAGAGGCTATTCCCAGAAAATTCAAGATATACATTTTATTTGTCAGGTAAATATCTTTAATATACGATATTTTAATCAAAATTGTTACAGCCATTTTTAAAAAAATCAAAATTTTCGAAAAATATTCCATGTAAAGGGTAGTTTGGGGTGGGGGGATTTTGTTGAAAATCTTCGTGTCGCATCCTTGAAGCATACCAAACTTCAATACCAAGTTTGGTATTTAACGGTCTTTTCGCTTTTGAGCTATGCTGCTCACAGTCACACACACACACACACACACACACACATATACACACGCACACACACATAGACACAGACAAACACACACACGAATATTTTTCTAAAAATGCTTTTTTTTTTTTTTTTTTTTTTTTTTTTTCCTTTCAGGAGGTCTCGAAAACAAATATTTTAGGTGAAATATTTGTCTGTCTGTGTGTATGTGTCTGTGGGCAGCAAAGCTTAAAAACGAAAAGTTCGTCAAATACCAAACTTAGTATTTAGATTTGGTATCTTCCAAGGATGCGACACGAAGATTTTCAAAAAAATCCCCCCAACCCCAACTGCCTTTTACATGGAACATTTTTCGAAAAGTTTGATTTTCTCAAAAATGACTAACGATTTTGATTAAAATATCGTATATTAAAGATATTTACCTGACAAATAAAATGTATATCTTGAATTTTCAGGGAATAGCCTCTGAAGACTACTTTATTCTTGATGATGTTTGCGGAATTTTGCATAACTGATACACCGTAAGAGATGGACAAAAACTTACCACATAAAAAATGTACAGCACATTAAAACACACAATTTATGTTATATACCTTTTTTCGTGGAGTTGATCGCTTTTCAGATATTCATTGTTATTGGTTTCAGTTTTGAAAAACATATTTTTCTCATACAGGTATGTCAACTCCTGTCCATATAAACAAGGAACTTCAGTCTCAAAGCAACCAGCTTTTGGCTATGATTTTAACCTATGGTACTCCCTTATTTCGCTTCTACTTACAAGGAAGCAAGTAATAAGACTATTTCTGTTAATTTTTTCTCGATTAGCATGAAGTGAATAGAAGCAAGGTTGTTAATGGAACACATCACATTATTTTATGTAAGAAAGCGGAAGGGTGTTTCATTCGATATTTTATCTCTATGGCATTTGTAAACATAACCGGAAGAATATCAACTTACTTCCTCGATGCTAGTAGGTATTCCTTTATGGTATCACAGCATCTAGCAGAAATGCATATTTATAGCTTCTTTTGCGTTTCTGTGGATTTTTGCCAGAAAAATAGAAAACACATTTCTTATCTGTAAACATCCACCTTCTCTTTTCAGGATAGAAAACAAAGTATCGCCACTAGCGGAGAATCCGTGAACTAGAGCATGGTGCCGCCACGCTATCAGATGGAGGGGAAAACAGAGGCCGAAGACTGGCGGAGGTGCACGAAGGCGACCGACGCGGACGCGAGGCGCCTGGAAAAGCGTCGGTGGGGCAGTCAGTTGCGAGCAGCCTGTTCGCTCGTTAGCATCGCCACGTGTAGGAGCGTTCGGTGCGGCATGTAACGTGATATGCAACGTGTGGCATGTGCCACAATGTCCCTGCTAGTCCTGCTTCTGGCGGTCACTGCAGCCACCGCTCTGCCCCCGGTTATCAAGATCGGTGAGTGCCCAAAATAAATATCTACCCCATTTTAGTATAAAATCTATCGACCCCATTTGACTTAAACCCTACCGTACTTCCTATAAAACTCTGTATAAACTCCTTCAACTGTCCAACAGCTTAACCAATAATTGAATTATTACAAAAATATTGCAACTCCAAAAGCAGAAATTTTATGCACAACATGCCAAGTATTTTGCTACTAAGATTCAGTAACAGATAGGCATTTGTTTAGCTTTCCATATTATTTTACCTTTTATATGAAAACTAAAAAATGCTCAATATCGTTCTAGTTGCCATAATTCTTGTTTTTTCACTAAAATATATAGTCAACACAAATTCTAACAAGCACTCAAAACTGTTCTTAATATATTAATTTTGGTATCGTAATTAATCCATTTTTATATAGTGAAACAAAAATATCTTTCACCCTATAGTTTTTTGTATCGGTAACAAAATTTTAACTTGAGCTTAATATACAAAAAAAAAAAAAAAAAAAAAATACTTGTGCATTCCTTTAATAATTTAATTAGTTATAGAAAAAAGTAATGCCAAATCAACATTACCTATTTAATAAGTAACAATTTTAGGTCCAAGCAACATTTTAAATAAAATGCTGAAATTAAACGCTTAACTTTAAATGTGTCAATTTATTTAAATGACTTTAGATTTGCTGGTATTAAAAAAAATAGAGAATGCAGAAAACAAAACTTTTTCAATATAAGAGAATTTTTAGATCATATGCCAAATTCACAATTACATTGTCTTAATTTAAAAACAGGATCAATATTAACAAGTTTAGAAAATGTAGGTAGTTCAGGCCCATTAACGTTTCCAAAATGTAGTAGAGTTTTAGACAATGTTTGTGAGTAAAGTTATTTGGCTGCTTAGTGATAAACTTCGATGATTCCAAAACTTTTCATAAAAACGGTTGACGTCTTTAAAATGTTCTAGTATATATTTAAGTAGAGTACAGATTTCTTTCTATAGGAAAAAGCAAATAGCAAATCCTTGAATGAAACGTGCAAGAAAATCCGTCAAATTGTGTATCGTATTTCTACGTCAGTAAATACTAGAAGCGTAATTTAGTTCTGTATAGATTTTAAAGATGTAAAACTTTTAAAGCATGTCATATAGCAACTTAAATATCTGCCTATAAGCCTGGCTTTCTATAAAATTGGGGTAAAAAGGGCAAGTTCTCCCTATATTAAAGAGAAGTTCACGAATATTGCCTACAGAGCCGCATGAAAAAAAATCTGATGTATTCCACTCACATGACTTTCTTTATATCTCTGCAAAAAGTTATCGTTAAAAATCTTATGCTTATATTTACCTCATGCTAATCGAGAAAACAATAGCAGAAATATTCTTACTACTTGCTTCCTTGTAAGTAAAAGCGAAATAAGGGAGAACCATAGGTTAAATTGACAGTCAAAAGCTGGTAGCTATGTGACTGAAGTTCCTTTGTTTGTATGGACACGAGTTCACAAAGTGCAGTATGAGAAAATTGTTTTTACAGCTGGAACCAAAAACAAGCAATATCTCGAAAACAACCAGCTCCACTAAAAAATGTATATAACATAAATTATGTGTTTTAAAGTGCTATACATTAATTGTGTGGTAAGTTTTTGTTCATATCTTACGGTTTAGCAGTTATGCAAAATTCCCTAAAATTGACCGAGAGTAAAGTAGCCTTCAGAGACCATTCCCAGAAAATTCAAAATATACATTGTATTTGTCAGGTAAATATCTTTAATATACGATATTTTAATCAAAATCGTTAGAGCCATTTTTTAGAAAATCAACATTTTCGAAAAAAATTCTAAGTAAAGGGTAGTTTGGGGTGTGGGGATTTTTCTCAAAATCTTCGTGACGCATTCATGGAAGATACTAGACTTAAAAACCAAATTTGGTATTTTACCGACTTTTCGTTTTTGAGTTATCGTGTTCAAGGGTACATGCACACACGGACCTTTTTCGGAAAATGCTTTTTTTTTTTTTTGGTTACAGGGGACCCTAAAACATATATTTCCGGTGAAATCTCGGTATTGAATTTTTTGGTGCAGTGCAATACCTTCCCTATACACTATGTACATAGTATGTATAGAGAAAGTAAAAGAACAAACAAAAACAAAGAGGTCGTGTATATGCACTACATTTTAAGCAGCATTATTTTAGTGTTACCATTTTCAAGTTTTCATTTTTCATTTTATATTTTGTTGGAAGTTTCTGATAATCAAATTCGTCTACACAATATACTATTAATAGGTGAATGGCATTTTGGATAACTGTTTTAAGCAACCTGTTAAAATAATGGGATGAATGCTTTTTAAAGTGCTTAATGGTGTTGATATTAAATAGCTCTAAAAGTCTCAAAATAAGCAGTTGGATCAATAAAAATCTGATGTGGACCATTCAAATGACTTTATCCATATCCCTGCAACAAATAATTCTTAAAAAGCTTATACTTCTATTTACTTTATGCTAATCAGAAAAAATTAGCAGAAATAGTCTTATTACTCGCTTCCTTGTAAGTAGAAGCGGAATAAGGGACAACCATAGGTTAAATTGATAGTCAAAAGCTGGTTGCTATGTCAATGAAGTTCCTTTGTTTATATGGATAGGAGTTGACAAGTTCCAGTATGAGAAAAGTATACGTTTTTCATAGCAGAAACAAAAAATAAGGAATGTCACAAAAACGACGAACTCCACGAAAAAAATGATATAACATAAATTGTGGATTTAATGTGCTCTGTTTTTTGTGTAGTAAGTTTTTGTCCATCTCTTACGGTTTAGTAGTTATTCAAAATTTAGTAAAATTCATCCAGAATAAACTACTCTTCAGAGGCTATTCCCAGAAAATTCAAGATATACATTTTATTTGTCAGGTAAATATGTTTAATATCCGAAATTTTAATCAAAATCGTTAGAGCCATTTTTGAGAAAATCAAAATTTTCGAAAAAAGTTCCATGTAAAGGGTAGTTTGAGGTGGGGGATTCTTCTCAAAATCTTCGTGTCGCATCCCTGGAAGATACTAAACTTAAATACCAAGTTTGGTATTTTACGGACTTTTCAATTTTAAGTTGTGTTCATACACACACACACGGACCTTTTTGTGAAAATGCTTTTTTGGATATTGGGGACCCTAAAACATATATTTCCGGTGAAATCTCGGTATCGAATTTTTGGTGGAGTGTAATACTTTCTCTATACACTATGTACATAGTGCGTATGGAGAAAGTAAAAATGATTATACAACTTTTCATTATTATTGAGTATATTAAAAAAATATTAATTTAAAAACACAAATTTTTCTCGAAACAGTAAAATTTATAGAAAAAAATACTAGGGAGGAACCAATAGAAGAAGTTTCATGAAATTTGAACATACATTAAACAATTTCTGAACAAAACCTTCAAATTAATCGAAATAAATTGTGAATTTTAGAAATAAACCAAATGATTATCCTTAACTTCAAACAAATTTGTATACAAGACAGTCATGTGCTAATTAAATTCTAAATCTTTGGAGATGTAATTTGAAGCTCATAATTTTTACTTTCTCTACACATACTACATACATAGTGTATAGAGAAGGTACTGTAATGCACAGAAAAATTCGATACCGAGATTTCACCGGAAATATATGTTTTGAGACCACCTGAATGCAAAAAAAAAAAAAAAAAAAGACATCTTTAGAAAAATGTCTGTAGGCGTCTGCCTGTGTATGTATAGGTGTCTGTGGGCAGCATAGCTCAAAAAAGAAAAGACCGTTAAATACCAAACCTGGTATTTAAGTTTGGTATCTTTCAAGGATGCGACACGAAGATTTTCAAGAAAATCCCCCCACCCCAAACTACCCTTTACATGGAAAAAAGTTTCGAAAATCTTGTTTTTCTTAAAAATGGCTTTAACGATTTTGATAGAAATGGCTTTAATGCGTGGTATTTCAATCACAAATAAAATGTATACCTTGAATTTTCTGGAAATGACCTCTGAAGACTACTTTATTCTGAATGAATTTTACGGAATTTTGCATAATTGCTAAACCGTAAGCGGTGGACAAAAAATTACCACACAAAAATGTAGAGCACGTTACAACACACTATTTATGTTATAAGCATTTTTTTCGTGGAGTTGATCGTGTTTAAGATACTCCTTATTTTTGGTTTCAGCTTGAAATAGTTAAATTTTCTCATACAAGAATTTTCTCCATTAGCATGGAGTAAATAGAAGCATAACTTTTAACAATGATTTAATGCACAGATGTACAGAAATTCATGTGAATGGAACACATAAGATTTTTAGAAACAAATTTATTTTAAAATATTTCTTGGTTCGTTAATTTGATGCAGGTTACAGCTTCAGAAAGACAAAGTTAAGCTACGTTTATAATCAGCACATATATTCAGTTATAAAGGGAATTAATGTGTAGGCTAGCAGTTGTGTTATGAATTTGTTTCATTAAATAGGCGACTGTCAAATTCGCCCCATTTTCTGTTGCTCTCGGAGGCGAGAAGCCGTGTTAGGTTGCTAACCGCTGACATCACTGTGCGTAAAACTTTTGTGGTTACCAAATTACGTGGATTACTCGCTCGTTTGACAATTATCACTAAATAAATATTAAATAGCTGTATATTTGTTTTATTCTTAATATTCCTGGTTAATTTAATTGTGTTCAAAATGTAGCCTTATCAATAATTATAGTAGCAGTATATTATCCGACTAGTTGCTCATAGCAAATATTGCATTTCACCCAAAAACTCGATGTCAAGATTTCACTGGAAATGTGTGTTTTGAGTTTCCCTGAATTAAAAAAATCTGTAATCCATTCACATAACTTTCTCTACATCTCTGCAACAAATTGTTAGAAAGCTTATGCTTCTATTTACTTCATGCTAACCGAGAAAAATTTAGCAGAAATAGTCGTATTACTTGCTTCCTTATAAGTAGAAGCGAAATAAGGGAGTACCATAGGTTAAAGTGAAAGCCAAAAGCTGGTTGCTATGTGACTGATGTTCCTTTGTTTGTATGGACAGTAGTTGACAACTTCCTGTATGAGAAAAGTATACGTTTTTGAAGCTAAAACCAATAACAAGGAATATCTGAAAGACGATCATTTCCACGAAAAAAATGTATATGACTAAAATTGTGTTTTTTATCGTGATCTACATTTTTCTGTCGTAAGTTTTTGTCCAGTTGTTACGGTTTAGCAATTATGCAAAATTCTGTAAAATTCATTCAGAGTAAAGTAATCTTCAGAGGCTATTCCCAGAAAATTCAAGATATACATTCTATTTGTTAGGTAAATATCTTTATTATACGATATTTTAATCAAAATCGTTAGAGCAATTTTTGAGAAAATAAAAATGTTTGATAAATGTTTCATTAAAGGTTAGTTGGGTGGGGGGGATATTTTTGAAAATCTCTGTGTCGCATCCTTGGAAGATACCAAACTTAAGTACCAAGTTTGGTATTCCAAGGTTTCTTCGTTTTTGAGGTATACTGTCCAAAGACACAGATACAGACACTCACGCGCACACACGCGGACCTTTTTCCAAAAATGCTTTTTTTGGTTTAGGGCGACCCAAAACTTGTATTTCCGGTCAAGTTACGGTATCGATTTTGTGGGTGGAATGCAATACCTTATCTATACAATATCTATGATTGTTGGAGCCATTTTTTACAAAATCGAGCATTTCTTAGTCTTGCATGTAAAGGGTAGTTTGGTGTGAGGAGATTTTTCTGAAGGTCTCCATCACGCCATCATTAGAAAATGTTGAATATGATTATCTCGTTTCGTGCTTTAGTTATGCTGTTCACCTTCACACACACACACACACACACACACACACACACACACACACACACACACACATATTGGTCTAAAACAAAAAAGACCGTTAAATACCAAACTTGGTATTTAAATTTGGTATCTTACAAGGATGCGACACGAAGATTTTCAAGAAACTCCCCCCACCCCCAAATACCCTTTACATGCAACTTTTTTCGAACATTTTGATTTTCTTAAAAATGACTCTTAACGATTTTGATTGAAATGTCAAATATTAAAGATATTTAACTGACAAATAAAATGTACATCTTGAATTTTCTGGGAATAGCCTCTGAAGACTACTTTATTCTGGATAAATTTTACTGAATTTTGCATAACTGCTAAACCGTAATAGATGGACAAAAAGTTAGCAAACAAAAAATGTAGAGCACATTAAAACATACAATTTATGTCATGTTAATTTTTTTCGTGGATTTGGTCGTTTTAGTTTTTTAAAATGGCTGTAACGATTTTGATAAAAATTTTGTTTATTAAAGATGCTTACGTGACAAAAGAATATATGTCAATAATTTTCTGGGAATATAATCTGAGGATGAATTTTGTGGAATATTGCATAACTGGTAAACGCAAGGGCTAGACAAAATGTTATCACACAGAAAATGTAGATCTCGTTAAAACATATATTTTATGTCATTAGCGCTTTTATTACAGTTTCTGAGATACTCCCTGTATTTGCTTTCAGCTTTAAAATATTTATGCTTTTCTCATATGGGAATATCTCTACTTCTGGCTATACAAACAAACGAATTTGAATCGCATAGTGACCAGCTTTTAAAATATTTGACTATCAGTTTAATCTATAGTACTCCCTTATTTCCTTTCTACTTACAAAGAAGCAAGTAATAAGACTATTTCTGCTAATTTTATCTCGATTAGCATAACACAAATGGAAGAAGCTTTTTAACAATAATACTTTCTCTACACGTACCATGTACGTTGTGTATAGAGAAGGTATTGCATTGTACCCAAAAATCGGTACCGAGATTTCCCCGGAAATACGTAGACCCCCTAAATTAAAAAAAAAAAAAAATTAAAAAAATATCCGTGTGACCTCCCTCTCTCTCTCTCCCTCTGTGTGTGCGTTTCTGTGGGCAGCATAGTTCAAAACGAAAATATCGTTAAATACTAAACTTGGTGTTCAAGTTTGGCATCTTCCAAGGATGCGACACGAAGATTTTCAAGAAAATCTTTCCACCCCCCCAACTACCCTTTACATGGAATATTTTTCAAAAATTTTGATATTCTCAAAAATGGCTCTAATGATTTTGATTTAAATATGTACATGAAAAATAAAATGTATAACTTCAATTATCTGGGAATAGCCTCTTAAGACATGTTCTTTGTGGGTGAATTTTGCTGAATTTTGCATAACTGGTAAACCGTAACAGATAGACAAAATCTTATCACACAAAAAATGAAGACCTCGTTAAAACACACAATTTGTTATATACATTGTTTTAGTGGAGTTGGCCATTTTTGAGATATTCCTTGTTACTAGTATCAGCTTTAAAATACTTATACTTTTCTCATTTGGGAATTTGTAAGCTCCTTTCATGCGAACAAAGGAACTTCAATCACATGGCAACTGGCTTTTAAACATTTGACTACCACTTTAGTCTAGTGTTTTCCCTTATTTCCCTTTTATTTACAAATAAGCAACCCTTTTTGCTAATTTTTTCTCGTTTAGCATTAAGTAAATGGAAGAATAAGCTTTTTAGCAATAATTTATTGCAGAAATGTAGAGTCATGTGAATAGAACTCGTCAGACCTTTTAAATTTTTATCTGAGTTAATTATTTTGAAAACCAGTTGGACGACGTAAAAACACCGATATAGTTTAAAGGAGATGATTCATAAGCTCCACGTATTATATTTCAACGCGCTTAACCAATGATTTGAGAAAGGTAAAAATCTGATGTGTTCCATTCACAAGACTTTCTCTACATCTCTGCAATAAATTATTGTTAAAAAGTCTATGCTTCAATTTACTTCATGCTAAGTGAGAAAAAATTAGCAGAAATAGTCTTATTACTTGTTTCCTTGTAAGTAGAAGCGAAATAAGGGAGTACCATAGGTTAAAGTGATAGTAAAAAGCTGGTTGCTATGTGACTGAAGTTCCTTTGTTTGTTTGGATAGGAGTTGTCAAATTCCAGATGAGAAATGTACAAGATTTTCAAAGTTGAAACCATAACACAACTCCACGAAATGTGTTCTATTCACATGACTTTCTCTATATTTCTGTAACAAATTATTTTTAGAAAGCTTATGCTTCTATTCACTTCCTGCTAGAAAAAATTAACAGAAATAGTCTTATTTCTGCTTCCTTGTAAGTAGCAGCGAAATAAGGGAGTACCATAGGTTAAAGTGATAGTCAAAAGCTGGTTGCTATGTGACTGAAGTACCTTTGTTTGTATGTACACGAATTCACAATGTCCTGTATGAAAAAAATATAAGTTTTTATAGCTTAAACCAAAAACAAGGAATATCTCAAATAATCAACTCCACGAAAAAAATGTACACAACATAAATTGTGTTTTAATGTGCTCTACATTTTTTGTGTGGTAAGCTTCTCTCTCTCTCTCTCTCTCTCTCTCTCGGTTTGGAACTTATTTTATTCTGAGTGAATTTTATGGACTTTTGCATAAGTCTTCAGAGGCTATTCCCAGAAAATTCAAAATATACATTTTATTTGTCAGGTAAATGTCTTTAATATACGATATTTTAATCAAAATCGTTAGAGCCAGTTTTTAGAAAATCAAACTTTTCGAAAAAAGTTCCATGTAAAGGGTATTTTGGAGTGCGGAGATTTTTCTCAAAATCTTCGTGTCGCATCCCCGGAAGACACTAAACTTAAATACCAAGTTTGGTATTTTACCGACTTTTCGTTTTTGAGTTATCGTGTTCAAAGACACACACACACACACACACACACACACACACACACACAAACACACGCGGACCTTCTACTGAAAACTTTTTTTGGACACAGGGGATCCTAAAACATATTTCCGGTGAAATCTCGGTATCGAATTTTTTGGTGGAGTGCAATACCTTCTCTATACACTATCACTATTTACATAGCACGCATAGAGAAAGTAAAAATGTATAAATCATAGTGTGTTTTAATGTGCTATACATTTTTGTGTGGTAGGTTTTTGTCCATCTCTTAAGGTTTAGCAGTTATGCAAAATTTCGTAAAATTCATCCAGAATAAAGTAGTCTACAGAAGCTATTCCCAGAAAATTCAACTTATAAATATTGTCAGGTAAATATCCTTAATATACGATTTTTTTTATGAAATTCGTTAGTCATTTTGAAGAAAATCTAAATTTTCGAAAAAAAGTTCCATGTAAAGGGTAGTTTGGGGTGGGGTAATTTTTTAAAAATCTTCTTGTTGCTCTCCTGGAAGATACTAAACTTAAATACTAAGTTTGGTATTTTACGGAGTTTTCGTTTTTGAGTTATCGTGTTCAGATACACAAGTGACCCTCAAACATATTTCCAGGGAGATATCGGTATCGAAAGTGCATAGTACGTGTAGAGAAAGTAATAAAAAGCTAACGAGTGGGTGCGCCTGCAAGGTAGGCTATGACCTAAACTTGGTGTGCTTAGGTTGAAATGGTGGACGTTTAGCGTCAGAATGGTGGACAATAAAGCCAACACTAGGCTTTGCCGCAGGCTAAACCGAATCAATTAAAAGCATTTGAATTCGTGGGTTGCATTCTCTCGCTCCAACTTGTGGTAATTACCATATACGTGGTCTCTGGTTCGATTTCCGTTCATACAGCGGTGGTTTAACGCGATAGACGATCGGACATAACGGAGCTATGTGCAGTGGTCTCTGGTATTCTACGAGTAGGCAAAGAAAATTAATGTAACAAGAAATATGTATTATTTTATAATGTATTTAATGCACCATTCAACATTTCTCTTAACTAAAATATTTTTTTTCAATAGATATTGCTGCGATATTTAAGTGTTTCTAATTCCATCTCCTCCGTATTATTGTCGCCCTCCGTGGTGTAATGGTTACCATGCTGACTTCATAAACCCAAGGTCGCGGGTTCAAACCCGGCGGAGGACGATGGATTTTTTCGGGCGTAAAAATCCTTAGCATGGCTTCCTTCGGAAGGGAAGTAAAGCCGTTGGTCCCGTGTCGTAGATTTACGGCACGTAAAAGAACCTCAAGCCTGATAGAGAGGCCTCTGAGCAAAATTAAGCGGTCTTTCACACCCAATATAGAATGTGACGCTGAGAACCATAGCAGTTAGAGAGCGTCCATAAATAACACGTCATTTATTCATTTTTTTCCCTCCGTATTAATTACAAAATTAAGTGTGAAGTTTTATAAAATGTGTGAAAATATTTACAGCTGTAATTACTTTTAATTTCTCTACATGTACTATGCGCATAGTGTATAGAGGAGGTATTGTAATGCACCCAAAAATTCGATACCGAGATTTCACACGAAATACATGCTTCAGATCCACTTGAATAAATAATAAAAAAATAAAAAAAATAAAAAATTTTGGAGCAAGGTCCGTGTGTGTAACCATAGCTCAAAAACGAAAAGACCGTTAAATACCAAACTTGTGACACGAAGATTTTCAAGAAAATCCTCACATGCCGAACTACCCTTTACATGAAAATGTTGATTTTCTTAAAAATGGCTATAACGATATTGATTAAAATGTCATATATTAAAGATGTTTACCTGTCAAAGAAAATGTATATCTTGAGTTTTCTGGGAATAGCCTCTGAATATTACTTTATTCTGGATCAATTATACGGATTTTTGCATAACTGCAAAACCGTAAGAAATGGACAAAAACTTACCATACAAAAATGTAGAGCAGGTTAAAACATACAATTTATGTAATATACATTTTTTTCGTGGAGTTGATGGTTTTTAAGATATTCCTTGTTATTGGTTTCAGCTTTAAAAAACATACTTTTCTCATACAGGAATTAACAAACTCCTGTCCATACATACAAAGGTACTTCAGTCACTTTAACCTTTGGTACTCCCTTATTTTGCTTACTATTTCTACTACTTTTTTCTTGCAATAAATAAAAGCCTAAGCTTTGTAACAATAATTTGTAGCAGAGATGTAGAGAAAGTCATGTGAAGGTAACAGGCAAGATTTTTACGTTTGCTTTCGCGTATATCTAGCACGTAGGCAAGTATTGTATTGTATTCCACTCATATATTCAGTGCCGATATTTTATACTCTGCGAATACCTGAATCAACAACAAAACCAAAAAAAAAAAAAAAATCTGATTTCCACTCACATGACTTTCTCTACATCTCTGCAACAAATTATAGTTATAAAGCTTATTCTTCTATTTACTTCTTGCTAATTTAGAAAAATTACGGAATCTCTTAGAAATCCTCAGCTCCACGAAAAAAATGTATAGGATACAAAATGTGTGTTTTAACGAGATGTACATTTATCTAAGTTTTTGCCTAACTAGGTTTTTGCAAAAGTCATCCAGAGGCCTTCAAGATATACACCTGATGAGAAATCATCCCAGGATTAGCTAGCGACATATTAAGACTCACATAACCGAATGATATGTGGGATTTCACGAATGTGTGCACCTTATGATATCGCAAAGTCAATTCGCTCGTGTTTTACTTTCTCTACACGTACTATGTAAATAGTGTATAAAGGAAGTATTGTATTCCACCCAAAATTCTATACCGAGATTTCGCCGGAAATGTTTTAGGATCCCCTGAATCCAAAAAAAGCATTTTTAGAGAAAGTTCTGGGTGTGTGTGTGTCGTTGGCCAACATAGCTCAAAATCGAAAAGACCGTTAAA
The DNA here is from genome assembly GCA_030762935.1 of Hymenopus coronatus. Lineage (NCBI taxonomy): Eukaryota > Metazoa > Arthropoda > Insecta > Mantodea > Hymenopodidae > Hymenopus > Hymenopus coronatus. Next base: position 19,256,490 of record CM060893.1, read on the forward strand.
TACCAAACTTGTTATTTAGGTATAATATCTTTCAAGGATGTAACACGAAGATTTTCAAGAAAATTCCCCGACTGCAAGCTACCCTTTACATGGAAAAAGTTTCGAACATTTTGATTTTCTTAAAAATGGCTCTAACGATTTTGATTAAAATCATGTATATTAACACTATTTGCACCCCGAATAAAATGTATATCTTTAATTTTCTGAGAATAGCTTCTGAAGACCTGGATAGGTAGAGTCAGACCATAGCCGAGATTTGAACCACGGATCTCCCGATCTCTAGCCGGTTACTCAGCCACTGAGCTACCATGGCATAGCATTGAATTTCTCAACTGACTACATGTTTCCCGGTAAACCACAAGGTTGCTCTGCCACATGCGAGTCAGTTGAGAAATTCAACGCAATGGTAGCTCAGTGGCAGAGCAACCGGCTAGAGATCGGGAGATCCGTGGTTCAAATCCCGGCTATGGCATTGAATTTTTCAGTCTGACTCTACCTATTTAACTGCTGTCCTACACACGGCTTGTGTGAAAAAACATTAATAAACATTAATAAACTTTATAAACATTTTTTTCGTGAAGTTTATCGTTTTTAAGATATTCCTTATTATTAGTTTTCCGCTTTGAAAAACTTATACTTTTCTCATACAGGAATTTGTCAACTCCTGTCTACAAACAAAGGAACTTTGTCACATAGCAGCCATCTTTTGACTATTACTTCTCCCATATTTCGCTTTTACTTACAAGGAAGCAAATAATAAGACTATTTCTGCTAATTTTTTCTCGATTGGCATGAAGTAAATAGAAACATTAGCTTTTTAATAATACTTTGTTGCAGAGATGTAGAGAAAGTCACGTGAATGGATCACATCAGATTTTCCTCTACTTGTAATAACTGGCAGAGAGAGAGAGAGAGTAATAAAGTACCCTGTTCTTTTCACGTGGTAATTAAATCTGATACAAAACACCTGCATTATAGAAGATATTTTAGAGGTTTCCATGTAACAGCCTGTTAAAACAATGCAAACAGATGGGATAACATATCGCGTTATTAATCTTTTAACCAAAGTAACGTACAAAACAGTCTATTAATTAGATATTGATTTAATATGACAATGCGGTTAGTCAAAAGCTTTGAATAACGCAACCTCTACAGGAACGCCGAAAACAAAGAAAGCTTTTATATAGCGTGGTTTGGGAATTTGATTGGCTACAAAAGCAAAACTTTTAAAGGAAGCAGAAAATTTATAGCATACAGCTATACATTAAAAACAGGATACATACGCATTTCCGGTCATAACTGACAAATTAACAGAAAATATAACGTTATAGCGTAGCAGATATTAGAGGAGATGATTTCATTAAACACGGAAACATGTAATTATTTTATGACTATTAAATATTATATTGAGACGCAAGGGAGGTTAGTGCATCATTGGAAAGGAAGAGCAGTGAAAGAGGAGCGGGGGGGGGGGCTTTGTTTAGCTTAACGACCTTTAACCTGGTTGTTCATATCGGACGATCAATGAAATTGGTGAAATAATACTCAAATGATCTCAGGGTCCATATATTTTAAAATTATTAGACATTCGTCTTTTCAGGATAAGGGAGAAACCCCCAAAACGTATCCGATAACTCACCCTAAGCGAGATTCGAACTCGCGACCTGTTGAATGTGAGGCAGACACGCTACCACCACACTACCCAGGCGGGGTAAGGGGAGGGACTTAACCCCACGCAATGACTCACTCATGACAGGCACAAACAAACCTCTCTAATGTTTGATTACCTTGGAAAATATCACAGAGAAGTTGTCAATAAATGAAGAGAGAATATTTCACTACACAAAACGAATGAGGTGGGGGTGAAACGACAATGTGAGGTCTATAGCTAATAAAAGAGGGTTTTTAAAATGCGAGAGGAAGTAGAGTGTTTTCTACTATTGAGTTTCTTTAATGCATATAAACCGTAGTGCAGTATTTTGTGGAAGCGAATGAATATTAACAGTAACAAGTTTACCAACATTAAATGTTGTGATGAGCTGGCGATTGATTATCCATAAATGGTTTTTTAACCTTAAAAAACCAAAAAAAAATCTGCAGCTCATTGTTAGCTGCATGATGTATTATTTGCACGTAAATTATAAATAACAAAAAAATCGAATGTGTTCCATTCACATCACCTTAAATTATTGTTAAAAAGGTTATACTTTTATTTACCTCATGCCAATCGAGAAAAAAATAACATAGTCTTATTACTTGCTTCCTTGTAAGTAGAAGCGAAATAAGGGAGTATCATAGGTTAAAGTGACAGTCAAAAGCTGGTTGCTATGTGACTGAAGTTCCTTTGTATGGATGGGAGTTGACAAATTCCTGTGTGAGAAAATTATAATTTTTTAAAGCTGAAACCAAAAACAAGGAATATCTAGAAAACGGTCAACTCCATGAAAAAAATGCATATGACGTAAATTGTGTGCTTTTAAATGCTCTACATTTTTTGCGGTACTTTTTTTTCATGTCTTACGGTTTAGCAGTTATGCAAAATTCCGTAAAATTCGTCCAGCATAAAGTAGTCTTCAGCTGCTATTCCCAGAAAATTCAAGCTATACATTTAATTTGTGAGGTAAATATTTTTAATATCTAATATTCTAATCAAAATCGTTAGAGCCATTTTTGAGAAAATCAAAATTTTCGAAAAAGTTCCATGTAAAAGGTAGTTGGAATGGGGGGATTTTTCTCAAAACCTTCGAGTCGCATCCCTGGAAGATACCAAACTTAAAACACCAAATTTGGTATTTTACAGACTTTTCGTTTTTGAGTTATCGTGTTCACACACACACACACACATACAGACCTTTTTGGATACATGAGACCCTAAAACACATTTCCGGTGAAATCTCGGTATCTAATTTTTGGGTGGAGTGCAATACCTTCTCTATACACTATGTACATAGTACGTGTAGAGAAGGTAATAAATGGTAAATTAAATATTATATTGCCAGTGCGCAGTAATACATATATAATAAGTCATTGAAACGTATAGAATTGACGTAAAATAAGTAAAACACGCAAATAGGTTACGTTACCAGAATTGAGTTCAGAAAATTCAGCTTTTCAGAAGTTCAGCATGAAAGGGAAATAGTTCAAGGCAATTCAAAATACTACTTGAACAACTTTTGAAAATAATCTGATGTGTTCCATTCACAGGACTTTCTCTACGTCTTTGCAAGAAATTATTGTTAAAAAGATTATGCTTCTATTTACTTCATGCTAATTGAAGAAATCAGGAAAAATATTCTTATTACTTGCTTCCTTGTTAATAGAAGCAAAACAAGGAAATATCTTAGGTTAAAGTTATAATAAAAAGCTGGTTGCTATGTGAATGAAGTTCCTTTGTTTGTATGAACAGGAGTTGACAAATTGCTGTATGAGAAACGTTAAGTTTTTCAAAGCTGAAACCAAAAACAAGGAATATCTCAAAACTGATCAGCTCCAAGAAACAAACGTTTACAACATAAATTGTGTGTTTTAATGTGCTCTACATATTTTGTCCTTTTCTTACGGTTTAGCAGTTATGCAAAAATCCAAAAAGAAAATTCACTCAGAATAAAGTAGTCTTCAGAGGCTATTCCCAGAGAATTCAAAATGTATAGTTTATTTGTTAGGTAAATATCTTTAATGTACGGCATTTTAATCAAAATCGTTGGAGCCATTTTTAAGAAAATAAACATTTTCGAAAAAAATACCATGTAAAGGGTAGTTCGGGGTGGGGGAATTTTTCTCAAAAGCTTCATGTCGTATCCCTGGAGGAGACTAAACTTAAATACCAAGTTTGATATTTTAGCAACTTTTCGTTTTTGAGTTATCGTGTTTATAGGCACACGCACATACATTGACCTTTTTCTGAAAATCTTTTTTTGGATACAGAGGACCGTAAAACATATATTTCCGGTGAAATCTCGGTATAAAATTTTTTGGTGGGGTGTAATACTTTCTCTATACACTATGTATATAGTACTTATAGAGAAAGTAAAAAAATATGCCATAATATTTAAATAAATTAAAGCAATAACATAGTCTGTATTTAAATAAAGTTTATTTGGCGCTGGTTTTACGGGGAAACGAGGGCCGAGGTAAAAGGGAAAAGACCACAGGGTTGTCAAACAAAGAAAATTTCTTCGAGACTCTGTCATTGTGAATAGATTATACAATTTGCCGCGAATTATTTTAATCGTTAAACGAATTTGCATGAATTCTAGGATCTACAGAAAAAATTTAGCGTAGAACCCATACTTTTCAGGAAGTATCAGTGACATGGAGACGGATGTTAAAGCTATTGCCGCTACTAAACGTCAACAGGAAATATGGTATTAAGAAAACAGTAGTGTAGCATGAAAATGTAAAATTTAAGCTATAATGTTACTCTTCGATAGTTTGGTCTTACGTTAAGGGAGGTAACATACTAGACTATTCCAGTGGCTAGAATTATGTTCAGAAAACAGAGGTAGTCACGCCTTTCTCTTTCATTATGGGTTAGTTTGGATGTATATTAGCATAAATATGTGTTACCAAGTTTAGTCACATTGTGTAGGAGGCGTGAAACAGTCGAAAGAGAGGCTATCTAAAGAGAGTGGACCGAACATGGCAGATATGTGTCCCTTACCTCTAGTTTATCGTTGCAGCGTCAGCACTTTATATTTTGTTTGCGTCTGCCATTTGTTCTAAAGAAGTATCTAGCAGAAGAGGCTGTTTTCCACAATAACAACTTACCCCATCTATCAGAGTCATCGAGCGACTATTCCGGTTCATAATATCTTCCTTTACCATTGCCTTCTGTAATATATTATACATTTTAGTTTAGTTTTACATAGTTTTACACTACTTTTGTTTACATTTCCTATGTCCTTTAAATTAACATTAATAAACGCTTCCATAAATAGTTCAATTACAGATATCATTATAGACGCAAAGGAAATTACGGTCAAACTTTGAAAAGTATTCCTATATACTGGCATTGAAATTTCATAATTCTATGGTATCCTGTTTACTTCGCTGACTAATGTATAAGAAAAGTATAAGTTTTTCAAAGCAGAAACAAAAAACAAGGAATGTCTCAAAAACGATGAACTTCACGAAAAAAATGTATATAACATAAATTGTGTGTTTTAACGTGCTCTATAGTTTTGTGTAGTAAGTTTTTGTCCATCTCTTAGAGTTTAGCAGTTATTCAAAATTCCGTAAAATTTAAACAGAATAAAGTACTCTTCAGAGGCTATTCCCAAAAAATTCAAGATATACACTTTGTCAGGTAAATATATTTAATATACGAAATTTTAATCAAAATCGTTAGAGCCATTTTTGAGAAAATCAAAATTTTCGAAAAAGGTTCCATGTAAAGGGTAGTTGGGGGTGGGGGGGATTTTTCTCAAAATCTTCGTGTCGCATCCCTGGAAGATGCTAAGCTTAAATACCAAGTTTGGTATTTTACCAACTTTTCGTTTTTGAGTTGTGTTCACGGACACACACATGCGCGCGCGGACCTTTTTCCGAAAATATTTTTTTTTTTTTAGATAAAGGGGACCCTAAAATATATATTTCCGGTGAAATCTTTGTATGGAATTTTTGGGTGGAGTGCAATACCTTCTCTATAAAATATGTACATTTCTTCGCGCTTCTGTTATGGCTACACAAAATGAATTACGAATGAGTTATATTAAACATCCTGTTCCCACAAATGCAATTAAAATATTTTAAACCATATTAAGTATAGATAATATAATCTAAATTGCTAGTTATTTTGGGGAAAATAAAATTATTGAAGGGTTTCCTTACAAAGGGTAGTTTGGAAAGAGTTTCTAAAAGTTTCAGAAGCTCAGTATATAATGAACTTTTCGCTTTACCTTCTTCACCATGTAGATCCAATAGCTATGCACAGTGGTGTTATCGCCCAATACATTAACTACAGCAGGAAAACCTTAATATACAAATGCAACACAACCGTAATGAAGTGCGACTTGATTTCCATTGGCTATCGTGAATGATTTTGCCAAAGGGAGGACTGGTACATGTAAAAAAAAAAAAAAAAAAAAAAATAATCTTCTGTTTACTTCCTGCAACTCGAGAACAAATTAGCAGAAATAGTCTTATTACTTGTTTCCTTGTAGGTAGAAGCGAAATAAGGGAGTACAATAGGTTAATGTGATAGTCAAAAGCTGGTTGCTTTGTGACTGAAGTTCCTTTGTTTATATATACAAATTCCTATATAGAAAAGGAAGTTTTTCATAGCTGAAACCAAAAACAATGAATATTTCAAAAACGATAAACTCCAAAAAAAAAAGTATATAACATAAATTGTGTATTTTAACGTGCTCTACATTTTTTGTGCAGTAAGTTTTTATCTAAGTCTTACGGTTTAGCAGTTACGCAAAATTCCGTAACATTCGTCCAGAATAAATTAGTCTCCAGAAAATTCAAGATATACATTTTATCAGGTAAATATCTTTAATGTATGGTGTTTTAATCAAAATCGTTAGACCATTTTTGCAAAAATAAAAAAATTCGAAAAAAGTTCCATGTAATGGGTAGTTTGGAGTGGGGGGAATTTTTCTTAAAATCTTCGTGTCGCAACCCTGGAAGATACTAAACTTAAGTACCAAGTTTGGTATTTTACCGACTTTTCGTTTTTGAGTTGTCTTCACACACACACACACACACACACACACACACGGACTTTTCTCCGAAAATCCTTTTTTTTTTAGATAAAAGGGACCCTAGAACATATATTTTCGGTGAAATCTCGGTATCAAATGTTTGGGTGGAGTGCAATAACTTCTCTATACACTGTGCACATTGTGCGTGTAGAGAAATTAATTACATTATAAATTAAACATATTTATTTACCTTTAATCACGTATCCTAAGCTGGTGATCATAGCTCCTAGTGCGTATGCTCCCTAACAGTGACACCCACCTACTCCTTGATTCACCTAGATCCTGACACTGACTGTAGGTAGCATTCTTTATCGCCGCGGTCGCCACATGCTATATCAGGGCAGTAATTTGACATTGAATCTAACGACCCATCTATAAAATCTACGAACTTTTTTACCAACTGTGATTAATGAGTATTTCTCAAAAAATGCTTATCTGTTAACCCCCCAAACAATAAATGCACTTACACTAACCCTCATGTGCTATAGTAGGTAGAGAAAGTACTGACTGTATTCCACCCAAAATTTGATACCAAGATTTCACCGAAAATGCATGTTTTGAGGTTTCCTTAATAAAACATTAAAAAAATTTGATGTGAAAAATTCACATGACTTTCTCTACATCTCTGCAGCAATTATTGTTAACAAGCTTATGCTTCCATTTACTTCATGCTTATCGACAGTAAATTAGCAGAAATAGTCTTATTACTTGCTTCCTTGTAAGTGGAGTTAAATAAGGGTGTATCATAGGTTAGAGTGATAGTCAAAGGGTAGTTGAATGTCGTTGTGGCGCATCCTTGGAAAATACTGAACTTGAATACTAAGTTTGCTACTTAACGGAATTTTCGTTTTTGAGCCATGCTGTCCAAAGTCACATGTGACATTTTTCTAAAAATGATTTTTTTGATTCAGGAGGACCCGAAACATATTCTTTTTGGTGAAATCGTGGTATCGAAATTTTTGGTGTTTGTAATACGTGTAGAGAAAATAATAAAGGCATTTATGCCTGATTGAACCAATGAAACGGGGCCGAGGGACGACGGTAACAGCCTAACTACATGGTATTTATCAGAAATCTCGTGCCAATTCCAGCCTGTATTCCTGGGATAAACTCAATGTGATATAACGAGCTTACATTAAAAAAAAATCTGATGTGTTAAAACTCGCATGACTTTCTTTAGCTACACTACAAACACAGTTCTTACAAAATTTAATTCTTCCAACACCATGCTAATCAAGATAAATATTAGCAGAATTGTATTAGTTCTTTATAAGTAGACTGGAACTAAGGGAATGCACTAGACTAAATTGATGGTCAACTGTTATAAAAGCTGTCGTTATGCGATTGTCATTGCAAATCGCTTCTTTGCTTGGCCAGGAGTAGAACAAAAGAGAAACGGACACTCCCGTCTGAGAAAAGTATAAGTACTTCACAACTGAAACTAATAACAAGGAATACCTCGAAAATGGTAAGCTCCACGAAAAAAATGCATATAGCATAACGTGTGTTTTTTTAACAAAATCCACATTTTTTGTATAGTAAGTTTTTATCTATCTCTTATGGCTTACTAATTATGCCAAATTAAGCAGAACTCATCCAGAATAAACAGGTCTTTAGAAGCTATTCACAGAAAATTCAAGATATACATTTTATTTGTGATAGAAATGGCTTTAATATGTGGTATTTTAATCAAAGTTGTTAGACCCATGTTTAAGGAAAACAAAATTTTCGAAAATTTCTCCATGTAAAGGTAGTTAGGGGTGGAGGATTTTCTTGAAAATCTTAGTGTATCGTCCTTGGAGGATACCAAACATAAATACCAAGTTCGGTATTTAACCGTCTTTTCGTTTTTGAACTACGCTGTCGAGATACACACACACATACATACACGGACCTGTTTCAAAAATAATTTTTTTGGACTCAGGGGGTCCTAAAACCTGCATTTCCAGTGAAATCTCTGCATCGAATTTTTGGGTGGAATACAATACTTCTCTATCTCTACGTACATTGTACATACGGGGCTAGAGAAAGTAATATCATCTGCTAGTTTTAATTAGAAAGTGCCGAAAATCGAATTTACGTCCTTTAACGGCAAGTCAGTATGTTATCCAGATGGACATCCTTGCTTCAGAGGTATGTTTTAATGTGACGTGCAGGTTTTAAAATTACCGAACGGAGGTAGTGTTCCTTCCCCCTTCGCCACATTTCAAAACACAGAGCTGTACGATCGTGTTAATTAATAGAAGTAACTGCCAGGTTATCTGGTTTCTATGGTTTCCCGAGCGCCGATAGAGCAAGAATGACTTCATTCTTGACTGGTGAGCCTACATTGAAGCCATAGACCTCCTTACCGAGAAGCAGCGGTGACTGGGGAAAAGAAAATGCTTACAGCGAGCTCTACCTAGAAATAGTGGTTATGGTTTGCGGAGGAGAAATCCATCACACCAACCGCTACCTAGTAAAAGGGGTGATGGTTTACCGAAGAGATCGCAAACTACTGCGCCGGCTGTGGTTGTGTTACTAATGGAATAACCCTCCAGCAGTAATAATGTATCGTTCAAAGATTATTCTGATCCTTTTTTACTTTCTCTATACGCACCATGAGCATAGTGTATTGAGAAGGTGTTGTATTGTACCCAAAAATTCGATACCGAAATTTCACCGGAAATATATGTTTTGAGACTCCCTGAATCCAAAAAAAAAAAAAAAAAAAAAAAATATATATATATTTAGAAAAAGGTCTGTCTTTAGGCAGCATAGCTCAAAAATGAAAAGCCCGTTGAATACCAAACTTGGTATTTAAGTTTAGTATCTTCCGAGGATGCGACACGAAGATTTTCAAGAAATTCCCCCACGCCCCAACTACCCTTTACATGGAACTTCTTTGGAAATGTTTGATTTTCTAAAAATGTCTCTACCGATTTTGATTAAAATGTTACATATTAAAATATTTACCTGATAAATAAAATCTATATCTGGAATTTTCTGGGAATAGCCTCTGAAGATTACTTTATTCTGGATGGATTTGTCGGTATTTTGCATAATTACTAAACCGTAAGAGATGGACAAAAACGTACTACACAAGAAATGTAGAGTACGTTAAAACACACAATTTATGCTATACACATTTTGTTCGTGGAGTTGGTCGGTTTTGAGATATTCCTTGTTTTGGGTTTCAGCTATAAAAAACTTATAGTTTTCTCATACAGGAATTTGCTAACTCCTGTCCATAAAAACAAAGGAACTTCAGTCACATAGCAACACAAGGTTTTTTATTATTTTACTCACACACATTTTCAATCTGTGGGGCATAGGGAATAATTCTGGCTAAAAAAATGTCCCGCCCCAGTCAGGAATTGAACCTGGGACCTCTGGGTGAGAAGTCGGCTCACTGACCACTCGACCACGGATGCAGTCTACTGTATTGTTTGTTTACAGGCTAAATGCTTTGCTACTGGTTCACTGTTATCGTTCCTTAAAAATCTGATGTGTTCCATTCACATGACTTTCTCTATATCTCTGTAACAAATTATTGTTAATAAGCCTATTCTTTTATTTATTTCATGCTAATCGAGAAAAGTTGGCAGAAATATTACTTGCTTCCCTGTAAGTAGAAGCGAAATAAGGGAGTAACATAGGTTAAGGTGAAAGCCAAAAGCTGGTTGCTATGTGACTGAAGTTCCTTTGTTTGTATGGACACGAGTTGACAAATTCCTGTATGAGAAAAGAACAAGTTTTTCAAAGCTGAAACCAAAAACAAGGGCTACCTCAAAAATGATCAACTCCAAGAAAAAAATGTATATAACATAAATTGTGTGTTTTAACGTGCTCTACATTTTTTGTGTTTTAAGTTTTTGTCCATCTGTTACGGTTTAGTAGTTATGCAAAATTCATCCAGAATAAAGTAGTCCTCGGAGACTATTCCCAGAAAATTCAAGATATACACTTTATTTGTCCGGTAAATATCTTTAATATTCGACATTTTAATCAAAATCGCTAGAGCCATTCTTTAGAAAATCAAAATTTTCGAAAAAGGTTCCATGTAAAGGGTATTTGGGAGTGGGGGGATTTTCTTGAAAATCTTCATGTCGCATCCTTTGAAGATACCAAACCTAAGTATCAAGTTTGGTTTTTAACGGATTTTTCGTTTTTTAGCTATGCTACACACACCCACACCCACACACACCTACACACACGGATATTTTTCTAAAAATTATTTTTAGATTCATGTGGTCTCAAAACATGTATTTCCAGAGAAATCTCGGTATTGAATTTTTGGGTGGAATGCAATACCTTCTCTATACAGTATGTACATAGTACGTATAGAGAAAGTAAAAATATCTTCATACCAAACCACCCCTTCCATGGAAGATATTTCGTCATTCTTGATTTTATCAAACTGTTAAGGCACATATTTATTAAATTTACTTGCATTTAAGATTCATGTATTTGTAGTGTCAGAATGAAGCGAGCATATAATTGGTTCGCAGATACTTTTTGGCCGTTAAGAAAAAAAAAAAAAAAAAAAAAACTTGATTTCCTGGGTGAAGTGTTCCTAATTCTGAATATCTTGCCTATAAATTGCTAAACAGTAAGACAATGAACAGGGGTTTCCCTTCGAGAAAAGCAGAGAGAGAAATTTGCTCGATGCTCCTGTGAATACCTATTATGAACAATGCGATGAATTGGGCAGAAAGCAGGAACAGATAATTCCTTAAGTAGCTTGGCATATGCAAAAATGTTGCTTTTAATATACGTAAGCCATCTTTTGTAAGTTATACACCTATTGTATGTTTATGATTTATAGGCCATTTTGCTCTATTATGTTTCTTGCGTTAGTATTTATACTCCGGATAGGAACATGTATATATTTTAATAGTTTTTGTGGTAATTGGTAGTGATAATGTAAATAATTGCAAAAAATGACAATTATAATATCCGGATAATAAAACAAGCTCCTTAGTTTGGTTAGTACCATTGTATTTACATTGTATCTCAAACAGTAAGAGAATTGATTTGTAACGAAAATCCCTAATATTTAAAACGGTGAACATGAACTTTATCTTGGCAACTACTTGGTATTTAATACAGTTTGAAATAAACGTACTTCCCCTTTGTATTCACTTGCATAGGTTACGTAATGAACCAAATATTAAATTCTCTTGAGTGCACAACTTTAACAAAAACTAAACACTTACTCTGCCACTTTCTATCAAGAAGGAAATGTTATATATGTAGGAGTTGGTGACTTGCATGATTGATTGCTTTCTGCTTTCGATAACCATTCACTACTTATTACTATAATTCTAATTTCAGTGGTTTATAAGAAAATGCAATCTCTGCGTCGTGTATTCACCCACTGTATACACGGAGCAAACCTATTTTCTGCGGCACAAAAATCAAGCGAGTAGTTGATGACATATTAAGTCTTTCTACACTTTTTTAAAGGAAACATTTTGTCAATTCACTGGTTTAAATGTTCAAACACTTTTCATAGTTGGTAATTCGTAAATCGGCTTTTACATGGCTAAGTAAGGTGCACGGAATTTCAAAACTATCCCCTTTTTCCTTTCCTACACGTACTATGTACATAGTGTATAGAGAAGGCATTACACTCCACCAAAAAATTCGATACCGAGATTTCACCGGAAATATATGCTTTAGGGTCCCCTGTATTCAGAAAAAGGTCCGTGTATGTGTGTGTGTGTGTGTGTGTGTGTGTCCGCGTGTCTGTAAACACGATAACTCAAAAACGAAAAGTCGGTAAAATACCAAACTTGGTATTTAAGTTTAGTATATTCCAGGGATGCGACACGAAGACTTTGAGAAAAATCCCCCCACCCCTAACTACCCTTTACATGGAACTTTTTTCGAAAATTTGGTTTTCTCAAAAATGGCTCTTAACGATTTTGATCAAAATATTGTATATTAAAGATATTTACCTGACAAATAAAATGTATATCTTGAATTTTCTGGGAATAGCCTCTTTAGGGTACTTCATTCTTAATGAACTTGACGGAATTTTGAATAACTGCTAAACCGTAAGAGATGAATAAAAACTTACTACACAAAAATTGTAGAGCACGTTAAAACACACAATTTATGTTATATATATATTTTCGTGGAGTTCGTTTTTGAAACATTCCTTGTTTTTGGTTTCTGCTAAGAAAAACTTATACTTTTCTCATACAGGAATTACTCAATTGCTGTCCATATATAAACAAAGGAACTTGTCACACAGCAACCAGCTTTTGACTATCACTTTAACCTATGGTACTCCCTTATTTCGCTTCTACTTATAAGGAAGCAAGTAATAAGACCATTTCTGCTATTTTTTTCTGATTAACATGAAGTAAATAGAAGAATAAATTTAAGAATAATTTGTTGCAGAGATGTAGAGAAAGTCATGTGAATGGTACACATCAGATTTTTAAAAATTGACTATCGCTATCCTTCTTTTACTTACAGCCAAATGTACGCATGTGTAATGAAGAGGTAGATATAAGACTAAGTTTCTTAATAATAGTTTGCAGAATTGTGAGCAGAGAAAATCATATGAAAGCAAATACAGATCTTTTTATGATCTTGGCATGCGGAGTGGTCGGCTCTCCGTGGTAATAAGCTGCGAGAGGTGAAGGACCTCCCTGTCAACTGGGTAACCTCCTCTCGTTTATTCCGCCGGGAGGAGGTAGTACTAGCTCGGCTAAGAATTGGCCACTGTATTTTTACGCACAGTTACCTTTTTAAACGTGAACCTGCTCCTGTCTGTGCGCTCTGTGGGGAGGCACAGACAGTTCGTCATGTGTCGCTGGAGTGTGGTCACCTGGCACACATTCGGTCATCTATGGGCTTGCCGGCCTCTCTTGCTGAGGTCCTGGCAGATGACCCAAGAGCAGTGGACAGGGTTTTTAAATTTTTAGCAAAACTTTCTTTTACCTTGACGTTTTAGTGTGATAGCAGTTTTTTTTTTAAACTCTTTTAATTTTAATGTGTTGATTTTAGATGGAGTTTTATATCCAGCTCTGTTTAGAGGGCTGGACCGTTCTGTTACTTCCGTTTCAACTGTGTTAGCTCTTTTATTTGTGTTTTTTCCTTTTTTTTTTTTGGTATTTTTCTTACTGCCTATTGCCAAGTTTTAATCGTAAGGGCGCTTATGACCTCGGCAGTTGAGCGCCCTTAAACACCATTATCATCATCATCTTTTTATGATGAGTTGCAAATTTAAGAAACACAGGATATAGGTTACCTTAGGAACTTTCTGTTCGTATATATCCAATTTGCGGAAATAGATGAATGCGTACTACACGAGACAGATCCAAACTGATAATGGACGACATGATTTAATATGCCATTTGTACTTCAGAAATGGATCACATCGGGATGAAGAACGGCTCGGGCATTTATCACGATATGCCTGATCCTCATCTTCTAGAAAAGATACACTGCTCACATTATACCAGTATTAATTAAGAGTTATACTTTTTTACTTTCTCTAGCCCCGTATGTACAATGTACATAGGGATAGAGAAGTACTGCATTCTACCCAAACATTCGATACCGAGATTTCACCGGAAATACATGTTTTAGGACCCTCTGTATCCAAAAAAAGCATTTCCAGAAAAAGGTCCGTGTGTGTGTGTGTGTGTGTGTGTGTGTGTGTGTGTGTGTGTGTGTGTGTGAACACAACTCAAAAACGAAAAGTGGCTAAAATACCAAACTTGGTATTTAAGTTTAGTATCTTCCAGGGATGCGACACGAAGATTTTGAGAAAAATCCCCCCACCCCAAACTACCCTTTATATGCAACTTTTTTCGAAAATTTTGATTTTCTTCAAAATGGCTCTAACGATTTTGATTAAAATATCATACATTAAAGATATTTACCCAACAAATAATATGTATATCTTGAATGGCCTGGGAATAGGTTCTAAAGACCTGTTTATACTGGATGCATTTTGCTTAATTTGGCATAACTAGTAAACCGTGAGAGAGAGACAAAAACTTGCTATACAAAAAATGTAGGTTTTGTTAAAATACACAAGTTACGTCATATACATTTTTCTCGTGGAGCTTACAGTTTTTGAGGTATTCATTTTTATTAGTTTCAGTTGTGAAATACTTTTCTCAGACGGGAGTGTGCGGTTTTCTTTTGTTCTACTCCTGGCCAAGAAAAGTAGCGATTTGTAATGACAATCGCATAACGATAGCTTTTAAAACATTTGACTATCGGTTTAGCCTAGTGTATTCCCTTATTTTTTCCTACTTATAAGGAACTAAGTAATAAGAACATTGTGCTAATGAGTACCTCGATTAGCAAGATGCGGAAACAAGAATAATATGTAAGAAGTTTTGTAGAACAGCTAGAGAAAGTCATGTGAGTGTAACACGTCAGATTTTTTTAAAACATGAAACAATTTGAGATAGAAAATAATCCAGTTACTGTAAATATTTGATCCCAGAAAATGACGACGCTTTTAAAATGCTTTTCAGTTTTATAAGCGTAAGCTTAAAGGAAAACAAACATTATTTACAAACAGAAATATCTTTAGGCAGCACTGGAATGAAAAATGTATTTTTAGATGCGGATTTTACTACGAAAATTTCCAGGGGCAAAGCGTTCAAGTAATGGAACTGAAATATGCTCATGTCATGAGTATTTTTTATTTATTTTGTCGCATCTAATATTGGATTCCGTTCCGAACTTCCTGTTCATCTTCCTGAGGTTTTTAATTATATTCAGTTTTTTTTCTTCCGCTACTACTTATTTGAGAAGTAAGCAGAGCAAATTAAAGTTTTTACTAAGACTTTAATGTGATGGAAACCTGCGCTTGTCGCTAGGAAAGTTTTTCGTTCTGTGAAATGAATATATTTGTTTACTAACTTTAATTAAGTTTTCAATAGCATATAGTTTCTTCGTTAGATGTTTTAAAGTGTCAGTATTTAGCAGCGTATATTAAGATTTAATTTTGGAGGTCGAATTCTTCGAATTAGACACTGAGTCTGAGAAATTAATTAAGTTCTGTATAAAAAAAGTTATTATGAAGATAAAATAATTATCTACAAAACTAGATATGCATAATTTCAATATATTCAGTTTTAAAGATTGGCTTGAGGTAAAACACTATATTTATTTTTACTTTCTCTATACGTACTATCTACATAGTATATAGAGGAGGTATTGTAGTGCACCGAGATTTCACCGGAAATATGTTTTGAGATCCCCTGAATCCAAAAATAGTATTCTAGAAAAAATGTCCGTGTGTCTGTGGGCAGCATAGCTCAAAAACGAAAAAAACTGTTAAACACCAAACTTGGTATTTAAGTTTGGTATCGTCCAAGGATGCGACACGAAGATTTTCAAAAAAATGCCCACACCCCAAACTGCCCTTTACATGGAAAAATTTTTGAAAATTTAGATTTTCTTAAAATTGGCTGTAACAAAGACTACTTTATTCTGGATGAATTTTACGGAATGTTGCATAACTGCTAAACTGTAAGAGATGGACGAAAACTTAAAACACAAAATGTAGAGGACGTTAAAACACACAATTTATGTTATATAATTTTTTTTCGTGGAGTTGATCGTTTTTGAGATATTCCTTGTGTTTGTTTCAGCTTTGAAAAACATACTTTTCTCATACAGGAATTTGTCAACTCCTGTCCATACAAACAAAGGAACTTCAGTCACATAGCAACCAGCTTTTGACTGTCACTTAAACCTACAGTACTCCCTTATTTCGCTTCTATTTACAAGGATGCAAGTAATAAGACTATTTCTGCTAATTTCTTCTCGATTATGTGAAGTAAATAGAATAATTTGTTGCAGAGATGTAGAGAAAACATGTGAATGGAACACATGAGATTTTTTAGGAATAAACAACTTTACATTCAAACAAAATTTCGTCTCTATATAATATATATCGATCAAAATGATTTTAATATTTTGGTAATAATTTCAAACCAAGCTCTACTATATCTAAAATTCTAAATCCGACCCTATGCATTTTGAATAGGAATTCTAATGACTTCTATGGTGTTCTATTGAATAATACCAATTTACTTCGAAAGTGCTTGCCTTCCAAATTATGCAAAAATCTAATGACATATACATTGGTGTCATTTAAAATATTAACATAGTGTATACTTTGATCATGCTGTAATTATTCTTAACCTATGTAACCGATTAGAAATTGGAAAAGATAAAATAACGGTTACAGAAGTAATGAAGGCACACCGTTACCTAGTTACCCAGTAACTCCTACCACATTAGCTAAGATACTTAACTGTAGTACCTTGATTTAGAATAGGCGGTTCAAGGTCACATTTGGTGGCTTATCTCGCTTCCACTCCACACCAAATTCATTGTGCCTGCCTGCGTGTCTGGTAGGCTCGTGGTGAGCCTAGGTGTTGTTGCTGTGTACCTACCCTGGTAAGGTTTTAACCACAGGAATGAGGTGAAGGTTGAGGTTTTATTTTAGTTTTCGAGTGTTGGTGTTAAGGAGGTAGGGCTGTTAGGCTCCTCGAGCGGTTGCATTTTCAGGAGCAGCATCCTTTCCTCTACTCCGCTGGTGTTTATTTTTATTTTTTTTTTTTTATTATGGTGGTGAAATTTTGATCGAGGGGGGAATGCTTTCTTTAGCTATTACGCTGTTGGCTCGTTTTAAGCCGTTGCCCACAAGCCTTGCGGGGAACCCGGAACCGCATGGCGTCAGAGGGTAAGTACTCCCCCAGAGATCTGACAAGTGCGTTCTCACGGTCGCCCAATCTGGCGTAGAATTTTTGAACCCGGCGCCTAATAACATCTTCCACATATGGGAGGGCTGAAGCTTAATGTAGTAGCCTCAAAGGGAAACAACATACAGAATATATGGACCGGAGTTCTCTATTCTGAACCCGCTGTAACCAGAGAAGCCAGGAGTCTGCTGCCATACCCCACACTTCGCAGGCATAGAGCATCAGGGGGCTTCTCCCCTTCTCTCTTGAAGATATATATATATCTCAAGAGTGCTGCAGAGTGGGGGTAATGCGCATGCGCTAATGACCTTGAGCATATGAACATATAGTTATCCCGTTAAAGACTACCGATTCTGAGATATATAATTCGTGACATGTAGATTAGAATCGCTTATTCGAAAATAGTAATATCAGCTCGTTGCACAATCAATTCGTCTTCGTAAAAATTATACTGTCGATATAATACAACTAGTATCTGGCCATAAACCATACCTATTGTCTGCCCTGCATGCATTTGTGGTGCTAGAAAATACTTTCGTTTGGGTATTAAGGGGGCACAAAGGAGCGAAGTTTGAAAAGTATTACATATATAGATAGATACTTTATTTCACTGCTTAGGGCGTGGCCCGGTGGCAGCGCTGCCAATGTAATAATACAATGAGATAAATAAACAATAATGTGAGTAATACCCTGTTAAAAAGCCAATGACATCATAGTATACTAATGTATACATAATTGTAACAACAATAATAATAACGCAATATTTTTATTTACTATCCTGACTATAAATCACTCTTCTTTAGTCTCTTTTTAAAACTATTTACACTTTGAGACAAAGTCCAGTAAATCTGCAGGTATTTTGTTCCATTCGTTTATTGTTCTATTTGCGAAGGAAAATTTACCTATGTCTGTTTTCTGTTCCCTATTTCTTATTTTTTCCGAGTGATCATTCCTCCCACAGTATAATGACTTTAATAATCGTTTGGATATGTCTCTCCATGCAGGTTCCCCTTATAGGCTCTAAAAATTGCACATAGCCTTGCTCGTCTCCTACGTTTTTCTAGTGTAGTGTTTCCCAGGAAACACTGTCTACAAATGTAGCTGCTCTTTTTTGAACTCTCTCTAGTGCCAGTTTTTGCCCCACCCGATACGGATCCCAGCATGCAGCATTATATTCTAATATTGGTCGAACTAAAGAAGTGTATGCCAAATTTCGCGACTTTCCATTGCTGCGTTTTAAAATCCTCATTACGAAATGCAACGCTTTCCACGCCTTCCCAGTGATCGAGTTTACGTGTTCACCCAATCCAATCTTTGATTTAGTATTACCCCTAAATATCTGGTGCTATTTACTCTTTTGAGTATTTTCTTATTGTCTAATTTAGTACGTTTTCTAGTATTTTTGCCCTTGAAAATATAATTACCTATTAATTATCTGCCCTGTATGCATTTGTGGTGCTAGAAAATACTTTCGTTTGGGGCACAAAGGAGCGAAGTTTGGAATTATTACATTTATGCGTAGATGTTTTTGAAAATGTTTGTGTGAATGCATTTGTGTTTATGTTAATAAGAATGCAAAATTTAATTCACATTAGATAAACACTTTGCAACATATTAACCAACTCATAAATGTTACTACATATATTGCATAGAAATATTATTCCCATGCCCCAATGTTTGAAAAATTAGTCGATATTTTTACTTTCTCTTGCCCGCATCTACAATGTACATAGTGGATAGAGAAGGTAATGAATTCCACCCAAAACTTCGATATGGATATTTTACCGGAAATATATGCTTTCGGGCCCCCTGAGCATTTTTAGAAAAAGGTCTCCGTGTGCGTGTGTTTGTGTCTGGAAAGCATAGTTAAAAACGAAAAGACCGTTAAATACCAAACTTAGTATTTAGGTTTAGTATCTTCCAAACATGCGACACGAAAATGTTCAAGATAATTCCCACATTACAAACTATCCTTTGCATGGAAACATTTTCGACAATTTTGATTTTCCGAAAAATGGCTGACGATTTTGATTAAAATCCCGTATATTAAAGATATTTATTTAGGAATATATTTTTAAAGTGCTTCAAATATTTTGGGTACTAATCTTTAAACGTCTCTCGCCACCTGGAATAGAATTTCAAGACTAAAATATTGATTCTTTGAAATTAAAAAGAAATATACAGGGAATAAAATTATCTATGGATATCAAAGGGCTTAGAGTGAGATTGTTGTACGGTAACGTCTGAATTTTCAATTTGGAAGGTGGTGGGTTTGATTCCCAATGATTGTCCATTCTGACTATTGGGTTTTTGTTGTTTCCCTGGGACGGTAAGCTTACCCTTCTATCACGACCTTCCTATAGCCATTATGACCTTGATCATAATCTGTTTGAATGTTGGACCATGTGACGGTGTTTAGCGTGCTGCGGCTGGGCGATGGTGTTCTGTGAGAATGCTCATGGTGTCCGTCGCATTGCTTACGGACCACCTCCTAATACCCTCCGAGTAGGTTCCCCTTCAGGGTATCTCCGGGAGCTATGGGCTAATGGATGGGCTTGAGCGGCATTGGATGCGTTCATTCTAGAAAAGGCAATCCGTCTATGCTTACGCAACTTCTGGATCTGTTCGCCCTCTGGGTATCTCCCCTCTTCTCTTCTTTCTAAGGGTTGCTTTTGAAGTACAAAGGGCCACACGGTCTACCAGCGATGCTCTGGCCCGTTTTCAGGTACCACTCCACAATTTATGTCTATACATTTTAGAGACCCAGACGGATGCACCCATATAACCTAAAATGTATAAGTGCAGTAGTTTTACTTAAGAGTAGCAATATATTTTTAAATGCAAAATATGTGTACCATTCACATGACTTTCTCTACTTCTGTGTAACAAAGTATTTTTAATAGGCTAATTTGATTACTAGGTGACTGAAGTTCCTTTGTATGGACATGGGTTGACAAATTTCTGTATGAGAAAAACTTACCATACAAAAAATGTAGAGCACCTTAAAACACACAATATATACTTTTTCGTGGAGTTGATTGTTTCTGAGATATTCCTTGTTTTTGGTTTCAGATATAAAAAACTTACTTTTCTCATACAGGACTTTGTGAACTCGTGTCCATACAAACAAAGGAACTTCAGTTACATAGCAACCAGCTTTTGCATATCACTTTAGCCTAATCTGCCCTCTTATTTCCTTTCTACTTACAAGGAAGTAAGTAATAAGACTATTTCTGTTAATTTTTTCTCGATTACAATGAAGTAAGTAGAAGCATAAGCTTTTTAACAATAATTTGTTGCAGAGATGTAAACGAAGACATGTGAATAGAACACAAGATTTTTTTCATATCTGCAAATAAATAAATTAAAGTTTACAAGATAGCGCCTTGCCACTAATATGTAACTAGAATTCTAATCAGATCAAAACTGTACTTCACTCATGAATAAGTCCAAGCTGGTGCTACTCCAACACAAAGTATTTTTCCTAAACTGTTTATTCTGAAGTTCAGGGGCCTCAAAACAAATATCGGTGTAAACTTTTGTTGGTATTCCTCTACCTATTCTTAATACGCAGGAGAGAACGTGCTAAATTGGTACCCCGGGAAGAGCTAAACCTGTATTCCACCCAAAAATTCGATACCGAGATTTCACCGGAAATATATGTTTTAGGTCCCTTTGAATCAAAATATATATATATAAAATTCAGAAAAAGGTCCGTGTGTGTGAGAGTGTCTGTGTCTGAGGACAGCATAGTTCAAAAAGGTAAGGACCGTTGAATACCAAACTTGGTATTTAAATTTGATGTCTTCCAAGGATGCGACACGGGAATTTTCAGGAAAAACCCCCAACTACAATTTACATGGAGCATTTTTCGAAATTTTTTATTTTCTTAAAAATTGCTCCAAAAATTTTTATTAAATATGTATATCTTGAATTTTCTGGAAATAGCCTCTGAAGACTACTTTATTCTGGATCAATTTTACGGAATTTATCATAACTGCTAAACCGTAAGAGATGAACAAAAGCTTAGCACACAAAAAATGTGGAGCACGTTAAAAAAACACAATTTATGTAATATAAATTTTTTCGTGTTGATCATTTTTTAGATATTTCATGTGTTTGGTTTCAGCTTTGAAAAACTTAAACGTTTCTTTGTCAATTCTTGTCCATACAAAGGAACTTCAGTCTCATAGTAACCAGCTTTTGACTATCACTTGAATCTACGATACTCCCTAGAAGAAACCAAGTAATAAGACTATTTCTGCTCACTTTTTCTCGATTAGCATGAGGTAAATAGAAACATAAGCTTTTTAACAATAATTTGTTGCAGAGATGTAGAGAAAGGAATGTGAATTAAACACATCAGATTTTTAATATAATTATGTCGAGTAGTTCTTCTGTTATCTTCATGCTTTTCCTTTCATTATAAAGTAAGTTTCCCTTTAATTTTTGTACTGTGTAGAAGAGATTATTTTGTTTCTGTATTAACTCGGTTTCCACCATATAATTGCAACACATAGACCTATATATTAGAGTAATAAATCCATCCGTGCGCTGTATCAAACCAGAGGGAAATAAGTAAACGATTCCAAAATGCAACTCATGCAAACGGCCTTGCTATATTTCATAGCAAGGTTAAGCTCATCCTAAAGCAGAACTTCACGGGCACCTATGGGTATTAAAAGACCTGCTTAAATAAAACCTCTAGGTTTAATAAATAATTATTCTAATTTAGGCAATATCTTCACAGCCTAATTGTTGTAGGAAATATATTAGAAAAATCTGATGTATTCGTCACATGATTTTCTCTACATATCTGCAACAAATTATAGTTAAAAAGCTTATGCTTCTATTTACTTCATGCTAATCGAGAAAAAAAATATCAGAAATAGTCTTATTACTTGCTTCCTTGTAAGTAGAAGCTAAATAAGGGAGTACCATAAGTTAAAGTGATAACCAAAAGCTGGTTGCTAAGTGACTGAAGTTCCTGTGTTTGTATGGACAGGAGTTGACAAATTCCTGTATGAGAAAAGTTTGTTTTTCAAAGCTGAAACCAAAAACAAGGAATATCTCAAACGATCAACTCCACGAAAAAATGTATATATTATAAATTGTGGGGTTTTAACGTGTTCTACATTTTTTTGTGTATTAAGGTTTCGTCCATCACTTACGGTTTAGCAGATATGCAAAATTCCGTAACATTGATCCAGAATAAAGGAGGTTATTCCCAGAAAATGCAAGATATACATTTTGTCAGGTAAATATCATTAATATACGATATTTTAATCATAAACCGTTAGCTATTTTTAAGAAAATAAAAAATTTCGAAATTTTTTCCTTGTAAAGAGTAGTTTGGGGTGGGGGAATTTTCTTGAAAATCTTCGTGTCGCGCATCCTTGGAAGATACCAAACTTAAACACCGACTTTTCATTTTTGAGCTATGCTGCCCCCCTTACACACACGGACATTTTTATAAAAATGCTTTTTTTTTTTTTTTGGATTCAGGGAGTCTCTAGACATGGATTTCCAGTGAAATCTCGGTATCTAATTTTTGGGTGCATTACAATAGCTTCTCTATACACTATGTACATAGTACGTATAGAGAAAGTAAAATGCATCATAATGTGGCTAAGCAGACTGTACCAGAGGAGTCACAAGCGAATTCAATCAACATTCATCTTTACTCATCAACATTTTGGTTAAAGGTTCTGTATTCCTTGTTGTACGTGTTAATTTTTTTCAGTCTTATCCAGGCTGAAAGAGGAGTAATTTTATTTCTTTAAACCAGTTATAACCTCATATTTACTCTGTATCATTTTATTAAGTGCCCATTTAGGTTTATCTAGAACATAAAACTCATATGCTGGCTGCGTTACATGGCAAACGATAGGTATCTGCGAGCGGACGTAGCACTCTTTCAAAACCATAAGTAGGTCAGCGCGTAATCTGGTTTTACTTTTGATTGTCATGCTTGTTTTATTTGAGAAACATATGGGAAAAAAACACTAACTAAATCTCTCTCCCAGTTTAGCTATGAATTTTGTTTTCATCTTGCACTAACTTACTTTAACCTAGAAATGTTGCCTGTCTCCAACCAAGTCTGCAAAATGGTTTTTGGAAAATTATAAATTATTTCAAAACCGTGCACAATGCCACATTGTTACTTTCGAAACTAGGTCGGAAATATATTCATTCCTCTACTCAAAAAAGCTAAAATGTACTTTAATTCATAAACGCTCATTAGTTACTGTGGTTCTCAGCGTCCCATTCTATACTGGGCGTGAAAGATCGCTTAATTTTGCTCGGAGGCCTCTCTATCAGGCTTGAGGTTCTTTTACGTGCCGTAAATTTAAGACACGGGTCCCACGGCTTTACTTCCCTTCCGAAGGAAGCCATGAAATTATTAAGATATATCTCGAAAACGACCAATTCTATTAAAAATGCATATGATATAAATTGTGTGTTTTACGCCTTTTGAGTAATAGGTTTTTGTCTATATCACACGGTTCACAGATTATGAAAAACTTTATAAAAACCATCCAGATTAAAGAAATATTCAAAAGCTATTTTCAGAAAATTAAAGATATACATATTCTTTGTCATGTAAATATCTTAAACATATTCTAATGAAAATCGTTAGAGCCATTTTTGATAAAATAAAATTTTCGAATTTTTTTCCATGTAAATGGTAATTTGGGGAAGGATTTTCTTAAAAATCTTCGTGTTGGATCCTTAGAAGATATCAAAACTTAAATACAAAGTTTTGTATTTAACGGTCTTTTCGAATTTGAGCTATGCTGTCCACAAACACGCGCACACACACACGGATCTTTTTATAAAGATATGTGGTGTTCCATTCACATGACTTTCTCTACACCTCTGCAACATTTTTTTTCTTTCATTTATACAGCCCCCTTTAACATCTTAGGTCATATCGGGGGCTTCGAATTAAACAACTCGTTGTCCGTAGGTTTACTTTGGGTTTAAACTATTTTATTTCCCCAAACACGCACACATTCACACACATGCATACTTTCAGACTCTGTGGGGGATAGGGAATAATCCTGGTTAAAGAAAAATTCCCCACCCCACCGGGAATCGAACCAGGGACCTCCGGATGAGAAGTCAGCTTGCTGACCACGGAGGCAGTCAACAAATTAATGTTAAACAGTCTATGCTTCTATTTGCTTCATGCTAATTGAGAAAAAATTAGCAGAAATAGTCTTATTACTTGCTTCCTTATAAGCATAAGCCAAATAACGGAGCACCGTAAAGTGAAAGTCAAAAGCTGGCTGCTATGTGACTGAAGTTCCTTTGTTTGTATGGACAGGAGGTGACAAATTCCTTTATGAGAAAAGTATAAGTTTTTTAAAGGTGAAACCAAAAACAAGAAATAACTCAAAAACGATCAACTACACGAAAAAAATGTATATAGAATATATTGTCTGTTTTAAGGTGCTCTACATTTTTGGCATATTAAGTTTTTTCCCATCTCTTACGGTTTAGCAGTTATACAAAATTCCGTAAAATTCACTCAGAACAAAGTAGTCTTTAGAGGCTATTCCCAGAAAATTCAATATATACTCTTTCTCAAGTAAATATCTTTAACATACACTATTTTAATCAAAATCTTTGGCCATTTTTGAAAAAATCAAATTTTTCGAAAAAAGTTACATGTAAACGGTAGTTGCGAGCGGGGGGATTTTCTTTGGTATTTTACGGTGTTTTCATTTTTGAGCTGTGCTGTCCACAGACAAACACGCATACACACACGGACCTTTTTCTAATTTTTTTTTTATGGATTCAGGTAGTGCCAAAGCATGTATTTTCAGTGAAATATCGGTATTGAATTTTTGGGTATAGTACAATACCTTCTCTTTACACTATAATTACATAGTACGTGTAGAGAAAGTAAAAACGGATTGGACAGTGAATCTCGAAAGCTTACTTGGCTGATGTCTCTGACGGATATATTCTTACAGTTTGGGAACAAACTCTGCTTCTACTGTCCTCATTAAACTTCTGTGCTGACGGTCCTTGTCAAAGTTTGTCGATAAAATTAATTGGGCATTAAAATAGGGGAAGCTTTTGGGATACTCTGCGCAAGCGTAAATGCTCGCTCTCTCTCTCTCTCTCTCTCTCTCTCTCTCTCTCTCTCTCTCTCTCTCTCTCTCTCTCTCTCTCGTTCGCTTCATAAATTCATCGGAACCTCGAATTCTTTTTACTTTCTCTATAGGCACTATGTACATAATGTATAGAGAATGTATTGCACTCCACCAAAAAATTCGATACCGAGATTTCACCGGAAATATATGTTTTAGTATCCCCTTTATCTAAAAAAAGCATTTTCGAAAAAAGGTCCGTGTGTGTGTGTATGTCCGTGTGTCTGTGAACACGATAACTCAAAAACGAAAAGTCGGTAAAATACCAAACTTTATATTTAAGTTTAGCATCTTCCAGGGATGCGACACGAAGATTTTGAGAAAAATCCCCCCATCCCTAACTACCCTTTACATGGAACTTTTTTCGAAAATTTTGATTTTCTCAAAAATGGCTCTAACGATTTCGATTAAAATTGCGTATATTAAAGATATTTACCTGGCAAATAAAATGTATATCTTGAATTTTCTGGGAGTAGCCTCTGAAGAGTAGTTTATTCTGGATGAATTTTACTAAATTTTGAATAACTACTAAACCGTAATAGATGGACAAAAACATACTATACAAAAAATGTAGAGCTTATTAAAACACACAATTTATGTTATATACATTTTTTTGTGGAGTTCGTAGTTTTTGTGACATTCCTTATTTTTGGTTTCTGCTATGAAAAACTTATACATTTCTCATACAGAAATTTGTCAACTGCTGTCCATACAAACAAAGGAACTTCAGTGACATAGCAAACAGCTTTTGATCATCACTTTAACCTACAGTACTCTCTTATTTCACCTCTACTTACAAGGAAGCAAGTAATATGGATATTTCTGCTAATGTTTTACTGATTAGCATGAACTTAATAGAAGTACAAGCTTTTTAAGAATAATTTGGTGCAGGGATGTAGAGAAAGTCATGTGAATGGTACACATCAGATTTTTTACTAGTCGCTTTGAAATCTCAACCATTAAAGTTTTATTTAATATTTTCACCAACGTCTGTAGTATAATTGATTGTTTAAACCGTGTATTATAACCCTGGGGTATTCTGCAAAACAACTTTCTCTAATGTACTCTATTACAAATGATAGCAGCACTGAATAAATGTTTCTTCAACTTTTACTTTCTCTACACGTACCATGTGCATAGTGTATAGAGAAGGTATTGCACTCCACCCAAAATTCGATACTGAGATTTCGCCAGAAATACATATTTTGGGTCCCCCTGAATCCAAAAAAGCATGCGTGTGTGTGCCTTGTGTCTGGACAGTATAGCTCAACAACGAAAAGTCCGTTAAATACCAAACTTGGCATTTAAGTTTAGTATCTTCCAGGGATACAACACGAAGATTTTGAGAAAAATCCCCCCACCCCCAACTACATGGAAAACATTTTGAAAATTTTTATTTTCTCTAGAATGGCTGTAACGATTTTGATTGAAATATCGTATATTAAAGATATTTCCTGACAAATAAAATTTATATCTTGAATTTTCTGGGAATAGTTTGTACTTCAAATATTAAAAAGCATGTCTCTGTAAATACTTTTCCAACCCATATAAATATTAATAAAACTCCTTGCTGTGCACATTTCAACGAATCTGTTTGATTTTTCTACCAGAGAACCTTAATATTATGATAAACATATCTAATTTTCTAATTAGAACTCATTATGTATTTGTAATAACAAAATCCATTCATTCACTAAAGTAATGGAAAAACATCTGATGTGTACCATTCACATGACTTTCTCTATATCTCTGCAACAACTTATTATTAAAAATCTTTTGCTTCTATTTACTTTATACATCGAGAAAAAATCAGCAGAAATAGCCTTATTACTTGCTTCCTTGTAAGTAGAAGCGAAATGAGGGAGTCCCATAGGTTAAAGTGATAGCCATAAGCTGGTTACTATGTGACTGATGTTCCTTTGTTTGTATGGACAGGAGTTGTTAAATTCTTGTACGAGAAAAGTACGTTTTTTAAGGCTGAAAACAAAAATGAGTATCTCGAAAACGATCAACTCCATGAAAAGGATGTAATAAGATAAATTGTTTTTTTATGGTGCTCTACATGTTTTGTGTTGTAAGTTTTTGTCCATTTCTAACGGTTTAGCAATTATGCAACATTCCGTAAAATTCATCCAGAATAAAGTAGTCTTCAGAGGCTATTCCCAGAAAATTCAAGATCTACATTTTATTTTACAGGTATATATATATATATCTTTAATATGCGAAATTTTCTTCAAAATCGTTAGCCATTTCTTACAAAATCAATATTTTCGAAAAAAGTTCAATGTAAAGGGTATTCTGGGGTGGGGGGAGTTTTCTCAAAATTTTCGTGTCGCATCCCTGGAAGATACTAAACTCAAATACCATTTTACCGAC
Source organism: Hymenopus coronatus (assembly GCA_030762935.1). NCBI lineage: Eukaryota > Metazoa > Arthropoda > Insecta > Mantodea > Hymenopodidae > Hymenopus > Hymenopus coronatus. The sequence goes on from CM060893.1 coordinate 19,284,468, forward strand.
TGTCCGTTTTTGAGCTATCGTGTTTACGGACACACACACGGACCTTTTTCTGAAAAGGCTGTTTTTGGATACAGGGGACCCTAAAACATATATTTCCGGTGAAATCAAGGTATCGAATTTTTGGATGGAGTGCAATACCTTCTCTACGTACATAGTACGTATAGAGAAAGTAAAAATATGAACGAATAACTTACCATACCCTTTCCTGCAGTAATATTTAATCATTTTGAAACTCGTCCAATAATTTTTAAGAGTGATATTCCTGAAATGTGTATACGATGTCGTGACGGATGGATAATATTGAAAACTGAAGTGCAAGGACCTTTTCTGTCAGAGAAGTTAAAATGCTTTTCTCAAAAACTACCTGATGGATTTGTTCCATCATTTCAGAATTAGCTGCATATAACAATATATGTATGTGGTAAAAAAGGAATGCAATTCCTTAAACAGTTAATTTGAAATTTCCACAGTTTGGGTTCCCTTAAAGTGTTGCTGCTCGACTTTTGGTCTCAAGGAGCTACCAATGAACACAAGGGACTTGGTAGAATCAGAAAGGATGCGGCAATATTCCGTTACCAACATAAAGCAATATTTATGTAAAGGATGTGCTTCATAGATGAAACAAGATGTATGGTTTTGGGTATTAAGTGGACCGTTGGCTTCAGCTGGTTCGCCTGCCTTTGGAAGCGGTGGTAATTCCGAGTATTGGACCAATACTTAGTGGTAAATAACATTATAGCGCCGTTTGTTTACTTTGGTTTGGTTTTACTGGAAGCTAAAGGGCTTAAGACTGTTGTAGCAAGCGCTATGATTCTGGAGAGGAAGTTGCCCAGTGGAGGCTTCGGTCTTTTAGTTTAATCTTGGTCATTCACTTTAGTATTGGCAGTTGGGGCAGGTCCGACCCTCAAATCGATGTTGCTTCCTGGACTGCTTTTCTCTGCTAGAACCCGAGCTAAAGACACACATTTGCATGGACTTATTGTAAGAGTTTGGAGATTTGTAAACCTTTTGGGTTTGGTATTTTCTTTGACAACTAATGGAGTACTTAGGCTTTTCAAATAGTGTTAGAAAATTACAACTAGGATACTAAAACTGAAAACAATTCTAAAGAAAACAACAAAAAGAACGAGGAGACGACCAACGAGGAGAAGAGTAAGAATAATTAGAACAAGGAGAATAATAATGAGGAGCAAAGAGGAGAAGAACAAGGAGAAAAACGAGAAGAACAAGAGAAAGAGAACGAGAAGAAGTAGATCTAGGAGAGTAATAATAATAACGAGAAGATCGAGGAGAATTATAATAATTAGGAGAAGAACAAGGAGGAGAAGAACGAGGAGAATAATAATGAGAAGAGCAAGGAGAACGAGGAGGAGAAGAACGAGGAGAATAATAATGAGAAGAGCAAGGAGAACGAGGAGGAGAAGAACGAGGAGAATAATAATGAGAAGAGCAAGGAGAACGAGGAGGAGGAGAAGAACGAGGAGAATAATAATGAGAAGAGCAAGGAGGAGGAGAAGGAGAAGGAGAACGAGTAAAATAATAACATGAAGAGGAGAACAAGGAGAAGAACGAGGAGGAGAATAACGAGAATGATGAGAAAAACGAGAACAAGAACGAGGAGAATAATATTGAGGAGCAGAACGAGGAAGAGGAGAAGAATGAGAACAAGGAGGAAGAGGAGAAGAACTGGAGGAGAAGAACGAGGAGGAGGTGAACGAGGAGAATAATATTGAGAACAAGAAGAACGAGGAGGAGAAAAACAAGGAGGAAGAGAACAAGGAGGAGGTGAACAACGAGAACAAGAAGAACGAGGAGAATAATATTGAGAAGTACAAGAACGAGGAGGAGAAGAACAAGGAGGAGGTGAACGAGAACAAGAAGAACGAGGAGAATAATATTGAGAAGTACAAGAACGAGGAGGAGAAGAACAAGGAGGAGGTGAACGAGAACAAGAAGAACGAGGAGAATAATATTGAGAAGTACAAGAACGAGGAGGAGAAGAACAAGGAGGAGGTGAACGAGAACAAGAAGAACGAGGAGAATAATATTGAGAAGAACAAGGAGAAGCACAAGGAGGAAGAGAAGAACGAGGAGGAAGAGAACGAGGTGGATAATAATAATAATAATAATAATAATAATAATAATAATAATAATAATAATAATAATAATAATAATAATGAGAAGAACAAGAAGAGATAAGACGAGAATAAAAAAGAGAAGGAGAAAAAGAACAAGAAACGGAACAAGAAGGAGGACAAGAAGTAAAAGTCCGAGAAAGGAGAGGAGGATGAGGGAAAGGAGAAGCAGCAGCACAAGAACAATAATTTGACCAAAGAGGCTCCCTTCTATAAATCCAGTCTTTTCTAAACCTTCTCTACCACTGATTTCTGGGTAAAGGAAGTATTTTATTTGACTCTGAAACGTTTCACTAAAATACATTTTCTGAGGCCTTCCGAAACCACAAGACACTGTACCAACTTTTAGAAAACGGCTCATAACTGGGCTTGCGCGCGCGCGTGTATTTGAAAACGATAATTCGGATGAACACCAAACTTTGTATTTAAGTTCTCTGTAATCGAAATCCCCCTCAAACTACTCTTTAAATGTTAAAATATCTATCAGTGTATCGTTTAATAAACTGTAACTCTTTTGAATAAAATGGCTTACCATAAGATCTTAATATGGCAAATAAAATTATATTTAATTTTGTTTTAAATAGTCTGTGAGGTACTTTTAAATCTGAATGACTTGCGCGGAGATGTTAAACCGTAAGAGATAGAAAAATTGTTATTGCACAAAACATTTAGATATATCTAAACTGCACAGTTTCTGTTAATCCAGTTTTTGAGGCGTTAATCGTACATTTCCGAGACCTCCTTTGTTACTGTTTAGAATTGTTGTAAAACTCTTATACTTTGTTGTTTCTACCACGTACCCACATAATACGTCCAAAAAGCAGATGCAGGTAACTCCTATAACTCTTATCCAAGAAAAGCACTTTTAGAGAAAGGTCTGTCTGATGCGAACTAACTCAAAACCTAAATGTCTGAAGAATAATAAATTTGGCGTTTAATTTCAGAAACTACCCTACATATAGAACATATTTGCAAGTTTATTTTTATTAAAACTGCGTACAATGTTTATTATAAATGCAAAGTATTAAACATACTTGCGTAAAAATATGTTGTACAGGAATTGCCTGTGAAGTTCTTTATTCTGAAGGAATTTTGTATATTCTTGTACAACTGATAAACGTTAAGCGATAGACGAAAACGTATTGCAAAAAAAAATGCAGATCTTTTCAAAACACGTAATTTAATCTAAGTAACCTCTTTTAACTTTCTCTAAATAAATGGCGTGTTATTTATGGACGCTCTTTAACTACGGTGGTTCTCAGCGTCCCATTCTAAATTGGGCGTGAAAGACCGCTAAATTTTGCTCAGGGGCCTCTCTCTCAGGCTTGAGGTTCTTTTACGTGCCGTAAATCTACGACACGGGACCAACGGCTTTACTTCCCTTCCGAAGGAAGCCATGCTAAGGATTTTTACACCCGCCAGGTTTGAACCCGCGACCTTGGGTATATGAAGTTAGCATGGTAACCATTACACCACGGAGGGCGACATTACTCTCTCTACATGAACTGTGTACACAGTGTATAGAGAAAAAATTCGATACCGAGATTTCACCGGAAATATGTTTTAGGCTCCCCTTTATCTAAAAAAAAAAATCGGAAAAAGGTCCGTGTGTCTGTGTTCGTGTGTCAATGTGCCTGTGAACACGATAACTCAAAAACGAAAAGTCGGTAAAATACCAAACTTGGGTATTAAAGTTTAGTATCTTCCAGGGATGCGACACGAAGCTTTTGAGAAAAAATCCCCCCACCCCCAACTACCCTTTACATGGAACTTTTTACAAAAATTTTGATTTTCTCAAAAATGGCCGAAACGACTTTGATAAAAATTTCGTATATTAAAGATATTTACACGATAAATAAAATGTATATCTTGAATTCTCAGGGAATAGCCTATGAAGACCTGTTTATTCTGGATGAATTTAGCTTAATTTGGCATAACTAGTAAACCGTAAGAGATAGACAAAAACTTACTATGCAAAAAATTTAGGTCTTGTTAAAATACACACGTTATGTCATATACATTTTTCTCGTGGAGCTTACCGTTTTCGAGGTATTCATTGTTATTAGTTACAATCGCATAACGACAGCTTTTAAAACATTTGACTATCGGTTTAGCCTAGTGTATTCCCTTATTTTCTTCCTACTTATACGGAACTAAATAATAACATTGTGCTAATGAGTACCTCGATTAGCAAGGTGCAGAAAGAAGAAGAATATTATGTATCAAGTTTGTAGAATAGCTAGAGAAAGTCATGTGAGTGTAACACATCAGATTTTTTGTAATACAACCGTTTCCGAGATATCCATTATTAATGGTTCCAAGTCCTGTCGATTTTCAGTTTTTTTTCGCGATTGCATGGAAAAGTTGACTATCGTTATTCTTTTTATATATATATATGTGTGCTGTAGTTATTTCTGTTAATATTTATCTGTATTAAAGTGTAGTAGGAGGGACGTTCGATAAGTAATGAACATCCTTTTTTTTTTTTCCGTACTCAGGGTTTGTTTTATTACAAATCCAGTACACTATATAATCCTCAATTAATTGGATATAGGCGATTCTATTCCCCACAGTCTCCATTCAAATCTAAGGCTCTGGGCTTACACTATATATATATATATATATATATATATATATATATATACTTGAATTAAGTGTTATACCTGCCAGACGACCGTAGCGCTAACCAATGTCCCAGGTTCGGTATCTCAAAAGTGTGGCCGACAAAGTTCCTACAGGCATAGCGTCGGCCAACAAGAATCACTACCCCTCTACTTTTCTTGGGGGTTTATATATTAAATGCTTACGCCTACATGCAGGAAATTGCCTAGGCATTGTGTGTGTTTGATACGCCTACGATTATCAGGAGTAAGCTTGGCAGCAAACGCGTCATCCACCCTGACGCACCTCTTGTGTTCTGTCATCAGATTGCACCTTGGGATGTAATGACTTTTTACTTTCTTTATACGTACGATCTACATAGTGTATAGAGGAAGTATTTTATTCCACCCAAAAATTAGATACCGAGATTTCACCGGAAATGCATGTTTTAGGACTCCCTGACAGCTCAAAAACGAAAAGACCGCTAAATACTAAACTTGGTATTTAGGTTTGGTATCTTCCAAGGATGCGACATAAAGATTTTCAAGAAAATCCCCCACCCCCAGCTACCCTTTACATGGAAAATTGTTCGAAAATGTTGATTTTCTAAAAAATGGCTCTAACGGTTTTGATTAAAATCCCGTATATTAAAGATATTTACATACCAAATAAAATGTATATCTTGAATTTTCTGGGAATAGCCTCTGAAGAGCTCTTTATTCTGGATGAATTTGGCTAAATGTTGCTTAAATTCTAAACGGTAAGAGATATACAAAAGCTTACTACACAGAAAATGTAGATCTGATCAAAACACACAGTATATATCGTTTACATTTTTGTTGTGGAGGTAACCGATTCCGAGATATTCCTTGTTTTTGGTTTCAGTTGCGAGTACTCATGCTTTTCTATGACAGGAAGTGTCCGTTTTTCTTTTGTTCTACTCCTGGCCAAGCAAAGAATCGATTTGCAATGACAATCGAATAACGACAGATTTTAAAACATTTGACTATCGGTTTAGCCTAGTGTATTCCCTTATTTTCTTTCTACTTATAAGAATCTAAGTAATAAGAACATTCTGCTAATGGTTATCTTGATTAGCAAGGTGCAGAAAGAAGAATAATCTTATGTAAGAAGTTTGTAGAAGAGCTAGAGAAAGTCATGTGAGTGTAACACATCAGATTTTTAAATTTATTTGGCTTAATAAGTATCTATAATGTGACAGGTGTATTATCACATCTCTGTTAACAGCACCAAGGTCTTTCATTTCTGACAAAATACACGTAAAACATAATTGCATGTGTATATATATATTATCGAAAGGCTGAAGCTAAAATTATGTTCTTTCTCCGTATATGCTTACTCGAGTGTTCATATAGCAATTACTAAGCGAGATGTGGCTAGTTCTGATTTGGCAACGCTGCACGTCTTGATTCCTTACAGCCCTGCAGGCTCTGAATGCAGGAAGTTTGAGTCTGGTTACACCGGGCGTTCGAACAGGAAATGATAGTGGAATGCAAGTGAGGCACGGTTCGGACTCTAATATACACAACTTGTGCGTAAACATGAGCTCATGATTCGAAAGCCTATATGGCAAACAAATGACCAAAGCTCGTTCGTTGGGCAGTGGTAGCAGATTATATGTGACCATACATTCTGACATAACTGCACTGGTATAAATACACCAGTAATATCTAAGGAGATAACAAAAGAATGATAATCTAGTGTAGGTAGATGAGCTTTTGTTCTAACATCTGTCCAGCCTTAGTTCACCAGTAATGTAAATAAAAGCATCAGGCTGCAACGGTTCTGATTGGTTGCCGAACGTTTTACCGCTCTTCTCTATAAAATAGTTCACCTTAATGTGCTAAAAGAAATACACAGAGATATTAATAAACAAAATTGGTTGAATTTTAATCATTACGCAACAATACACATGTGTTGTGCTACTCATACAATTTAACGGATGACTTTGTTACTACATGCGTAGTGAGCGTGTGTTAGCAGTGTAGGGAAACGTAAGCGAGCAAGACCTCTAAAAAGAGGTAAGAAAACAACTTTTCTTAATGTATACCACAAGACTACCATACTCCTGCATTAGACAATAATCCTGAGTTTAATGACCGAATTTACTGGAGTCTGGGAAGAGAATGTGGGATTTGGAGGGAATATGATTCGGATCTTGAAGGGTTGGGACCACTTCCATCTTCAGATTAACTCTTCTGGGTAAGTCATTGAATTGTTGCAATATATGACACACATGAACGTATATAATACACTCGAACAGCATGCCTGCATTTTATAATTTTACGAGAGAAGTTTACCCTTCGGAGAGTGAATAACAACTTGTTTACTTGTTTTATTTTCTTTGCTGTACCAAACATCTCATAGCTTTAATTCAATATCTGTGAAGGGTGAAAGTAGATCGGTATTTATTTCCTGCCATAAGTGAAACGTAGGCATGCGTTTCTTGTAATTGTGCAACTAAGCTCCACGTGCGTTCGCGGAATAATACATTAACTATCGTCACAAAACAGACATTGTTGAAAAATGTTTCACTCTTAAAAGGAAAAAGTTGCCGTTAATACATTTTGGGAGACGCGTGTTATAGACCTCGATATTTCTAATTGTGTATATTGTAAAACCTTCAAGTAATGCATGGTAATTGGAGATGAATGTAACGTTTAAATATAATAAAAACTAAACGTGCAAGTAATTGCAAACAGACGAATGTTGTACAACACGCGCCATAGGAGCGTAATAGACGCGTAATAGACGCATAGGAGCTATATCAATCAAGTGTGTAATCTATATATCTATAGAAAAGAAAGTCGTGTTAGTTAAACTATTTATAACTCAAGAACGACTGAACTGATTTGGCTGAAAATCAGTGGGGAGGTAGCTTAGAACCAGAAGACGGACAAGGATACTTTTTATCCCGTTTCCGTGGGACGTCAACAGACAGAAAAACGCATTGTTGTCTATGGTGTTTGTTTCGAGTTTCTATTAGCTTATTGTGGCGATATTATCATTAACAATGCCGCGAACAAGACAATCGAATCTTTCCCGACAAAGGATTCGAAACATTGCGAATGAAATTTCTCGTGAAGAGCAACTATCCAATTACATTTTTAAACTCCTTGGATGTGCCTGGCTTACCACCGCACAATTTACGACTAAAGGTTGGCTCCGTAGTAACCATGCTTCGAAACATAAACCAACAAAAACTGTGCAACGGAAGGCGTTTGGTGGTAAGTAAATTGATGAACAATGTGATTTACGCGACGATACTCAAAGGAAAATTCGAAGGTGAGGAGAAAGTTCTCATTTCGAGGATTCCGGTGATCCCAACCGATTTGCCGTTTGAGTCTAAACGGCTTCAATTTCCGATCTGTCTTGTATTCGCCATGACCATTAACAAATCACAAGGCCAATCCTTGAAAATTTGTGGTCTGAATCTAGAAAATCCAAGCTTTTTCCCATGGTCAATTATATGTGGCATGTTCGCGGGTCGGAAGACCATCTGCGTTATTTGTTCTTGCGCCTGATAATAAAACAAGAAATGTTGTCTATCAAAAGGTGTTTCACTGAAGAGTGCAACCCATGCACCAACATACACGGTCAATAAATAATCATTGAAATACTTGATTTTTTTGTATTTATATTTATCCTAATAAAAAATTAAACTTAATAAAATCCAAAATCTGCTCATTTATTGCTTCTAAGCCGGAAGAAAGTTCGCCGGGTCAGCTAGTATTATATAAATTGTTTGGGAAGAAGAATATTTTAATATTTAGTAAAGTGTTAGTAGACATTTTCTACGTTAGTTGGGCTGAAGTTTGCATTTATATTTTAAAGTGAATAGAATTAAAAGATCTCAGCAGAAACTTACCAAATATTATTCTGTAGCTAAATCTCCTTGCATTGCATGACCCGGAGAAGAATCCTGCACAAGTAAGATACATAAAATTCCCACAATTACTTAATTAAATACGAGCCGGACAAACGCAGAGTCTAACATTATTTCAAGCTATTGAACGAGCACAACAATTGTGCAGGCATTGTTGAGGTTAACCAAGCCAGGTAAGCCAACCTAACGTGGCTTTACAGCAGATATCAACCGTTGCCAACACAAACAATCCGGGGCATAGACCAGATTAACTTGCTCTATATTGAATTTTAAGTAGTAGAAGCACCTATTTGTCACCTTAGAGAAGCACGTCGTGGCGGAGAAGCGTCAAGACTACGCACAGAATTCGCTCAGCGACACAATACACAACTGTTATATGAATGTCGCTCGCATGGTTGTCACGTTACAAAGGACACAGTGAGGCATTGTCCTGGTTGGCAACATACCCAGAAGGATGCAACTGACAGGGTTTGTTGCAGAGGAAACCCATCAGCAGTAATGAGATTTGATAGCGCTGGCAACACGCATGGAGCGCCCGCTGCGTCGCTTTAGTCCCGAGGCTATTGGCATAGCAAATCATGGTGCAGAATTTGATTTTATGACGGTTTACACAAAACTGTGAAACTTGCTAAAACTCGCTCTCTATTGGTGACTTGACGCTTAAGGACAGAGTTTCTCAAATCCAGCTTCTCATTTTTAAACCACATGATTCTCCAAACAGGATGGACGTGGAAATCAAAATATATGAGGCGGCATAGACTGGCTATAATAACAATGATGAAGATAATGGTGAAGATGAAGATAATGGTGAAGATGAAGATAATGATGAAGATGAAGATAATGTTCAAGATGAAGATAATGTTCAAGATGAAGATAATGTTCAAGATGAAGATAATGTTCAAGATGAAGATAATGTTCAAGATGAAGATAATGTTCAAGATGAAGATAATGTTCAAGATGAAGATGAAGATGAAGGTGAAGGTGAAGGTGAAGGTGAAGGTGAAGGTGAAGGTGAAGGTGAAGGTGAAGGTGAAGGTGAAGGTGATTATAATGATAATGCAGATAATGATGATAATGATGATAATGATGATAATGATGATAATGCAGATAATGATGATAATGATGATAATGATGATAATGATGATAATGATGATAATGATGATAATGCAGATAATGAAGATAATGAAGATAATGCAGATAATGAAGATAATGATGATATTGCAGATAATGAAGATAATGATGATATTGCAGATAATGATGATAATGCAGATAATGATGATAATGCAGATAATGATGATAATGCATATAATGATGATAATGCAGATAATGATGATAATGCAGATAATGATGATAATGCAGATAATGATGATAATGCAGATAATGATGATAATGCAGATAATGATGATAATGCAGATAATGATGATAATGCAGATAATGCAGATAATGATGATAATGAAGATAATGAAGATAATGAAGATAATGATGATAATGAAGATAATGATGATAATGAAGATAATGATGATAATGATGATAATGAAGATAATGCAGATAATGCAGATAATGCAGATAATGCAGATAATGATGATAATGCAGATAATGATGATAATGCAGATAATGAAGATAATGCAGATAATGAAGATAATGTAGATAATGAAGATGATGATAATGCAGATAATGAAGATAATGCAGATAATGATGATAATGCAGATAATGATGATAATGATAATGCAGATAATGATGATAATGAAGATAATGATGATAATGATGATAATGATGATAATGCAGATAATGATAATGCAGATAATGATGATAATGCAGATAATGATGATAATGCAGATAATGCAGATAATGATGATAATGCAGATAATGATGATAATGCAGATAATGCAGATAATGATGATAATGCAGATAATGATGATAATGCAGATAATGATGATAATGCAGATAATGCAGATAATGAAGATAATGATGATAATGCAGATAATGATGATAATGCAGATAATGATGATAATGCAGATAATGATGATAATGCAGATAATGATGATAATGCAGATAATGCAGATAATGATGATAATGATGATAATGATGATAATGATGATAATGATGATAATGATGATAATGATGATAATGCAGATAATGATGATAATGCAGATAATGATGATAATGCAGATAATGATGATAATGCAGATAATGATAATATTAATAGTAATCATAATAGTAATAAAAGATGTGTTCCACTATCATGACATTCTCTACCTATTCTGCAAATAAACTTCTTACAAAAGGTTATTCTTCTATTTACTTCATGTTTCGTTTCGTAGTCGGCTTACCCTTCCCGTCTTTGTAGGACTGACACCCCTCTAGAACATACAAGGCAATGCCTAGGGGTCAGAAGCCTGTCGGGGAGCCTACGACACGCAACCACAGAATGGAGAACCTGTTACGAGTAATCCGACCGTAGACATGCAGGAAGTGGGTGATATGAAACTTAGGCGACATTGATGATAGGAAAGGTGATGATGGAGCAATTGGTGGAATGAGTGACGGCGGAAACCAGAGGACCTGGAGAAAACTCGCCCAGACGCCGCTTTGACCACCACAATTCCCACTGCGGGCGCTCGGGATTGAACCCGGGCCACTTTACTTCATGCTTAACGACAATAACATTAGCATAAACAGTCTTATTACTTAGTTGCTTATAAGTAGAAGGGAAATAGGGAATACACCAGTCTAAAACGATAGTCAAAGTTTTAAAAGCTGTCGCTTTGGGATTTTCATTGATATTTTGCGTGACCAGGAGTAAAACAAAAGAAACTCGTGTGACTTCTGTTTCAGAAAGGTATCAGTATTTAAAAATTGCAACAATTAAGAAGGAATATTCTGGAAACGGTTGCGAGGATGATAGTAATAATAGTAATAATAATAATAACGTATGTGAGATAAATTGTTTGCTTTAACGAGATCCACATTTTTTGTCTATCGCTTACGGTTTACCACTATCACCCAGAATGATGACTGCAAAGAATTTTTCCAGAAGATTGAAGATATACATTTTGGTTGTTATTTTAATCTTAGACATATGGTGCCTATTTTAAACAAAATCATTAGATATTTTTTAAAAATAAAAATTTTCGAAAAATGCTCCATGTAAAGGGTAGTTTTGGTGGTAGAATTTTCCTGAATAGCCTCTGAAGACTACTTTATTCTGGATGAATTTCACGTAATTTTGCATAACTGCTAAACCGTAAGAGATGGGCAAAAACTTAACCCACAAAAAATGTAGAACACACTAAAACACACAATTTATGTTATTTAAAATTTTTTCGAGGAGTTGATCGTTTTTAGATATTCCTTGTTTTTGGTTTTAGCTTTGAAAAACCTGTACTTTTCTCATACAGGAATTTGTCAACTCGTGTCCATACATACAAACAAAGGAACATCAGTCACATAGCAACCAGCTTTTGACTATCACTTGAACCTATGGTTTCTCTCCTACTTACAAGGAAGCAAGTAATAAGACTTATTTCTGCTAATTTTTTCTCAATTAGCATGATGTAAATAGAAGAATAAGCTTATTAGTAATAATTTTGTACACAGAAGTAGAGAAAGTCATGTGAATGGAACACATCAGATTTTTTTTCTATCCACTTCACTCTAATAGAAGTAAACATCAGCATAAGTGGTCTTATTACTTATTTACTTGCCACTACAAGAGTACTAGGCTAAAGATAATCCTTTAAAAGCTGTTCGTTAAGTGTTGACTTTGAAATTCCACTCTGCATGGTCAAGAGAAAGAAAAATTGTTTCATTCACATGGGCTTCTATCCTAGTCCGCAAACAACATGCTAATCGAGAAAAACATTAGAAGTTTTTATTTTCTTCATTGTTAATAGAAGGGTAATAAGGGAATACAATAGCCATAGTACATTTTTACTTTCTCTACACGTACTAGGTACATAGTGTATAGAGAAGGTATTGCATTCCACCCAAAAAATTCCGATACTGAGATTTCACCGGAAATGCATGTTCTGGGTTCCCTAAATCCAAAAAAAAAGCATTTTCAGAAAAAGGTCCGTGTTTGTGTGTGTCTGTATAGCTCAAAAATGAAAAAAACCGTTGAATACCAAACTTGGTATTTAAATTTGTTACCTTCCAAGGATGTGACACGAAGATTTTCAAGAAAATCACCCTCCCCCAACTATTCTTTACATGGAATTTTTTTCGAAAATTTGATTTTCTTAAAAGTGGCTCTTGGGATTGTGATTAAATTATTGTATATTAAAGATATTTACACGACAAATAAAATATATATCTTGAATTTTATGGGAACAGCCTCTAAAGACATCATTCTAGATGAATTTTACGGAAATTTGTATAACTGGTTAACCGTAAGGGGTGGACTAAAACTTACGTAATCAAAAATGTAAAGCTCGTTAAAACATTCAGTTTATGTTACATATACTTTTTTCATGGAGTTGGCCATTTTTGAGATATTTCTTTATATTAGTTTTATTTTGAAATACTTACACTTCTCTTACGGAACTTGTCAACCCCTGGCCACGTAAATAATGGAATTTCAATCCCATAGCAACCATATTTTAAAACATTTGTCTGTCGGTTTAACCTAGTGCATTCCCTCATTTCTCTTCTACTCACAAGAAACAAGTAATAAGGTCGTTTCTGCTTGTATTTAACTCACTTAACATGAAGTAAACAGAAGAATGTGCTCATCAAGAATTATTTGTTATAGAGTTGTAGAGATAGTCATGTGAATGAATTTTTAACTATAAAGTAAAATATTAATTAGAAAAGGATAAAGCTGGTTCTGATAGCCCTACTCAGTTGAAAAAAAGTTAGCTTTATGTGCGGAATTGCAAACATTCCACAAGCTTTTAGCTCGGTTAAGCAGAATGCAAACCTGCAAAGCAGTGACTTTGAACATCCTGTTGGGATAAATTATCGGAATGAGAGTTTTCTCGGTGCATTAAACATCCAGTGTACCGGGGTTCTGTTTGCTGCATTGTTACGTTTTGGTTAAGGGCGAGGAAATATTAGTTGCCATGGCTACTGTATCTCTCTGTCCTCTGACGTCACAAGAGAATGAATGATTTAGTGTATTTATTGAAATACCAATATGCATTCATTGAGTATAATTATAGATTTATAAATAGAAAACAACCATATTTTAAAACAGCTGACTGCCAGTTTAACCTAGTAACATAAATTCTGGTTTACGTTTATATATGGTCAAAGCCTTTGACACAGTCGGATCAATAAGGTATTTTTGAACTTAGCTTCAATGTTAACCACATAACTAGTTCCTTAAAGTTTTAAAATGCTGCATTGAAGCTATATATATTTCATAATTACACATCTACATGAATACTTTGATTTAAAGAACATCGAATCTAGAGTGCCTCAAGGAAGAATATTTGCCCCAACTTTATACCTTTTATTTACAGGGTTATCCCACACTAGGATGCCACACTTTTGCCAATTATTACAAGGATCGTGTCAAAAGTAAATCAATAAAACCATACAAATAAAGTCTAGAACATTTTAAATAAAGATAAGTGGAAAAATTCAAATATATAAGTGTAAATGAACTACACCGAAAAAATTTGCGAGATTGTGCACGTGACTGATATAAGTAATTTGAGATCAGCGATGCATGGTCCCCGGATAAACATAACGCAACCACATAGCGTTAAACGTGTGGGTATCAGCTGCTAAGTCGGTGTTAAAGCAAAGCAGGTTGAAAAAATGATTTAGAATGTCCTTAAAGCTGCTGCCCGAGTTTAGAAATATCGATTTTCAGCAGCTCGTTACTAGCGTTCTCAAGATTTAATGTCGCTAAAATCTCGCACTAATCACTTGACAGTGCGACACTGAGCATTCATTATAACTGCTTTGGTGGCTTAATGCGTAACGCGGGAAGCTGCTATCCCAAGGTCCTGAGTTCGATTCCTGTCATAGAGTAAATGTTTTTACTACTATTTTTTTTTTTTCATTCCAGACGAAGTGCCACAATACGTGAACGAGACCCGAACTCTGAAACTATCTTTCTCTTGAAAGCCAGTATCATAACCACTACGCTATATATAAATTCCTGTAGAATTAAAAACTAACTGTAAAAACACCTTTAAAGAGAAGGAAAACAGTTTACATCATAATATATAAGAAACTATATTGACTCTTTGGAAGGAATGTCACACTTGATATATACATCACATTACCAACGTGCTGAAAGAAGTAAGGAAATATAGGTCTCCATAATAAAAACCAGTGGTATTTAACGAGGGTTAAAAATATGTACATACTTCCGGTGAAAACTCTCTATTGAACTTCGTCGTAGAATACTTTACCGACTTACAGTTGATGAGTAGTATACATAGAAAACCACGACATTTTATGATTAGTGATTAGACATCACCATAGACAGCACTGGTAACGTCTGTTGGTCTTGAAATACAGGTTGATTCAACAGTCTCTTGGCATTTTGCTCATATCGTTAATTTATGCATTTGTGTCATAGGTCATTGGAAATATGTTAACGATAGAGGAAAGATTAGCTATACGAGGATTATCTTACGATCAGGTTTAAGAAGAATTCATTAGAACGTTCATGAAACTAGGTCCTAACAGAGACGGTGTTAGAAATCTGGTACTGAAACTGGGAGACAGGAATTGCTGCTGATAAGGTGTGAGGCAATATTTATATATTATTCGCAAAATCTGCCGACATTTTGAGTTTTATGTCATGTTTATAATATTTGATGTTCAATTTTTATTATTCCTTGTGCTTTCGTTGCATATGAGTGTTTTGATTTTCTCGATGCGATTTTGTTTTTCAACAGTATCTATAGTTACGTGTTGATTTTCTGGCTGGTGACGCCAAGTTATCATGAAGAAGGAGGCTTCTTCACGCGAAATGGAAAAGGCCGCTTAGAGATAACGCGTAAAAATGTATTCGTGTTGAATTATACGCGCCCATGGATTCACAGCGTTCAACAAAGTAAAGAATTGCATCGAGCGATTACAGTTTATCTTTGTAATTGTAAAATAATAACTAAAAAAAAAATAAACTGAGATTCTACAAAAATCCTAGCGACTTATTATTTAAGAAGCCGCCAGGTAGTCTGGATCTGTGAAGCCCACCAAGCCCGATAAAAAAAAAACGCCCTGAGAAGTGTCAAACGTTACATAAAGTCAAATATAAGCTCGAGCAGACTTACAATCCAACATTTGACTAGTGGTTATAGAAGCGATACATATTTTACTGCTTCAGGTGATCATTGTTCGCACCGAAGTCTTCCCTGGTAGGTGGATCAGTCGTGGTTCACCGAAAATTTGGGCGATCCGCTCTCCAGATTTGATACACTAGACTTCTTTGCCTGGGGTTTTGTCAAGTCCAAAGAACACACCTTACAGCAATTGAGAAACCAAATAGCTGCAATCACGCCAGCTACGCTGGTAAAACTATTTCGAACTACACAACAAAGATGGAATCTGCACCATGACTTAGAGGGCCACCATATTGAATTGTACTGGGTTTATCACTCAGCAGTCATTACATTGTTTTGATGAAAATGTCGAGAGTCAGAGTGTAAATCTTATATTTTATAAATTCATGCGCTGGTTTCTCAATCTAAAAGTCTAGGTTTCATTTTTTTTATTAGCCAGAGAGAAACTTGTTCATCTATACCATTTGAAAGTGTGCATACAAGAACTGAGTGTTCAAGTAGAAAACAGAATTTAATACTTAGCAAAAGCAACAGTAACAACGAAGAAGCAGCATAACTGAAAGCATACAGAGGTTACCCATTGACTGCGCGCCAATGTTTAACGCCGCAGCAGCCACCAGCCAGCAGACTACAGCCGCCGACCTGTCCACCAGGATCGACGCCCTCATGCAGCCTCTGAGGCAGGTTCTCCTGCAGCAAGCTGCATACTCTGCTAAGCTGTTCCAATCTAAACGACAGCAACCCAACACTGCTCCTCCTCCTGTACAGGCTGAGAGGCACACACAACGGCCACCCACACAGTGGAAGACTACTGGGAGCTTCGCGGAGCAATTCCGAAGCAGGTATAATCCATAAGATCTACGCCCTATTCTCTCCTCTATTTCCACCTTCTATTTCCTTACCAATATCACCTCTATTCCCTAGGCTGCAGTCAGGTTCCATAGCTGTCAGCCTAGAAATAACCTTTCACCCGCTCCCGCACATTGTGTGGCAGCTTCCTACCTCTCGTCTACTAACGCGGGTGCATCAGCAGGACCGCGCAAAGCCACGTGATTCTCAACAAACTACTGTTATAACGTGGAGGGGTTTTTTAGTGGGTATGCCGCATGAGGAAGCGGAGAGTCCCACATACCCTCCCAGCCATTGCACCTCGGCTGGGGGTTGAATGCGTAATGCATTTTTCCCCTCCACGGTAAAAAAAAAAAATGTGCACCTCTATCTTGCCACCCTAAATTGTTGCAGGTGCGCTTGAGTCTTGCTTTGTATAATTCTACCTACATTTTCGCAAGTGTGCGTAAATTGAACAAGTTGGAAAAGACGTTCTACATCAAGCCATTAAACCACACCTTCCAAATTATTGCTGTGGACTATTTGAGAGGAACTGGCAGAGGTGAAAATATTTAAGGCAACTGTTGAGAAGCCTACACTGTACCGCTACCTCCATAACACCCTCAACTTTAAATCCACAACACCAAACCTATAACCATCCAAAAACATTTCTATATTTAAGCACTAACAAGGGTAGGTATCAAGCAACGACACCTCTGCTTACCACGAACCTACCAGATTGCAGACGGAGAAAAACATTTTTATGGTTTAGCCCTGCCAGGTTACACAGCAACGACACTATGTTCATCATGAGTCTGCCAAAGTTGTAATCGTTGGAGGGTTGGAGGAGTAGGTCAGTTTCGACAGGAACTTCGGAGTGTACAGTTGGATTGGAAAGCCGAAGCCGTCGACAACTCTGAACTAGCGTCGAAGCGACGTGAAATAAAATTATTCTGCACCATTTGGAGATAAATAGAGCCATTTGATGTGCATCATTGAAGTATAGTATGTTGCAATAGATATCATTATCTTCAAGATTTCGTCATTTATGTTAGAAAATATAATTAAAATAGAGATCAAATAAAATTGGAGAGAAAAACTTATATATTATGCTAACATTCCTTCCAGGTGCATAAGAGGTCATGTTTAGGAATGACAGGAATTTCTAGGCCAAAGCGTATCCGAAATTGGAGGGATACTCCAATTAAAAACGGCAGATGAACTATTACTTTTAAAAATCTGATGTGTTCCATTCACATGATTCTCTCTACCTGTTCTGCAAACAAATCTTAAAAAGGTTACTTTTATTTCTCTACACGTACTATATACATAGTGTATAGAAGTATTGTACTCCACCCAAAAATTCGATACCGAGATTTCGCCAAAAAATACATGTTTTAGGATCCCCTGAATCAAAAAAAAACATTTTTAGAGAAAGTTCCGCGCGCGCGCGCGCGCGTGTCTGTAGACAACATGGCTCAAAAACGAAAAGACCGTTAAATATCAAATTTGGTATTTAGGTATAGTATCTTCCAAGGATCTTTACATGGAAAAAATTTTGAA
The DNA here is from genome assembly GCA_030762935.1 of Hymenopus coronatus. Lineage (NCBI taxonomy): Eukaryota > Metazoa > Arthropoda > Insecta > Mantodea > Hymenopodidae > Hymenopus > Hymenopus coronatus. The sequence goes on from CM060893.1 coordinate 19,302,746, forward strand.
AATTTTGATTTTCTTAAAAATGGCTATAATGATTATAATTAAAATCACGGATATTAAAGCTATTTGTACCCCGATTAAAATGTATATCTTAAATTTTCTGGGAACAGCCTCTGAAGACCACCTTATTCTGGATGAATTTTGCTGAATTTTGCATAACTGCTAAACCGTAAGAGATGGACAAACACTTACCATACGAAAATGTAGAGCACATTAAAAATCACAATATATTTTACATACATTTTTTTCGTGGAGTTGATCGTTTTTAAGATATTCCTTGTTATTAGTTTCCGCTTTGAAAAACATACTTTTCTCATACAGGAATTTGTCAACTCTTGTCCATACAAAGGAACTTCAGTCACAGAGAAACCATCTTTTGACTATTACTTTAACCTATGCTACTTCCTTATTTCGCTTGTATTTACAAAGAAATAAGTAATAAGACCATTTCTGTTAATTTTTTCTCGATTAGCAGGAAGTAAATAGAAGCATAAGCTTATTAACAATAATTTGTTACAGAGATGTAGAGAAAGTCATGTGAATGGAACACATACTAAACATTAATACAATTCGTTTTACTACTTAGGCCATATGTGAACAATTATAGTTCGGTTCGCTTTGAATTTCCAGAAAAGCAAAACAGAAATATAACGAAAGGCGAACCTATTTGGGAAGATGTATAGTTTAAAATTGAAACCGATACCAAGGAATATTTCCGAAATGATCAACTATACAACAAAAATGTATATGGCAAAAATTGAGTTTTAATGAGCTCTACATTTTGGTGTTATAAGTTTTTGTGTAACTTTTATGGTTTACAATTTATGTAAAATTCAGCCAAATGCTCCATAATAAACAGGTCTTAAGAAAAAATTGCCCAAAAAATTCAAGATATACATTTTGTTTGTAGTGTAAATATCTTTAATATGCAGGATGTTAATCGAAATCATCAGAGCTATTTTTGAGAAAATTCAAAAAAGTTTCCATATACAGGGTAATTTGAGGTGGGGGTATTTTCTGGAAATGTTTTCGTGTCGCATCCTTGGAAGATATCAAACTTAAATGCCAAGTTTGGTATTTAAGGGTCTTTCAGCTTTGGAACTATGCTGTACACACACACACACACACACACACACACACACACACACACACACACACACACACACACACACACACACACACACACACACACACACACACACGCGCGCGCGCGAATCTTTTTCTAAAAATGCTTTTATGGACTCGGGAACCTCAAAACATATATCTCCGGTGAAATTTCGATAGTAAAGTTTTGGGTAGAATACAATAGGCACCATTTCTATACACTATGTACATGGTACGCGTGGAGAAAGTAAAATTACATTTAAAATATGAGGATTATGCCCATAATGATTATATATAAACAAGTAAACAAGAAATTCAAATTCATTGGACTACGAAAAACCTAAAAATCTGATGTGTACCATTCACATGACTTTCTCTACATCAAATTATTCTTAAAAAGCTTATACTTTTATTTACTTTATGTTAATCAGAAAAAACTAGCAGAAATAGTCTTATTACTTTCTTCCTTGTAAGTAGAAGGGAAATAAGGGAGTACCATTGGTTAAAGTGATAGTCAAAAGCTGGTTGCTATGTCACTGAAGTTCCTTTGTTTGTATGGATAACAGTTAACAAATTCCTGTATGAGAAAAGAATAAGTTTTTCAAAGTCAAAAAAAAAAAAAAAAAAAAAAAAAAAAGGAATGCCTCAAAAACGAACTCTACGAAAAGAATATATATAACATAAGTTGTGTGTTTTAACGAGCTCTACATTTTTTGTATAGTAAGTTTTTGTGCATCTCTTACGGTTTAGCAGTTATTCCAAATTCTGTAAATTGCATGTAGAACAAACTACTATTCAGAGAATATTCCCAGAAAATTTAAGATATGCATTTTATATTCAGGTAAATATCTTTAATATAAGATATTTTAATCAAAATCGTTAAAGCCATTTTTGAGAAAATCAAAATCTTTGTGTCGCATCCCCGGAAGATGCTAAATTTAAATACCAAGTTTGGCATTTTACAGACTTTTCCTTTTTGAGTTAACGTGTTCACACACACACACACACACTTACCTTTTTCCGAAAATGCTTTTTTGGGATACAAAGGACCCAAAAACATAGATTTCTGGTGAAATCTCTGTATCGAATTTTTGGGTGGAGTGCAATATCTTCTCTACACGCTATATACATAGTACGTGTAGAGCAAGTAAAGATGGCAGTTTCTGTCAACTTTAGAAACGTATTTCCTGAAGATTACAATTCAGTGGAATTGTAAAACATTTTCATATATTTCAGCTTCTCTCGTTCACTAACATATGTTCAGTACTATCCAATCTCTAATACGCTATGAAAAATGTTCGCTTCCTAACCTCAAACATGTTGTAAATGTCCATCACATTTCGTTCCCATGTTTTTATGGAGGAAGTGTTATTTAAAGTTGCAATTTATATTCTTTCTGCCAGCGCTGGGAAGCGCGCACAACTCCCAAGTGGGCTGTAATGTTCTTAAGGGGGAAAAATCCTTGCTGAAGGCTGTTCAAAAACACATGAAACCGCAGACTCCACCTCCAGCCTCTCATTTGGTTGCCTTTTATCGTATTTACTTACTCGCTTCTCTTCGAAGGAGTTTTAATTAAGGTTGTTTATATGTCAAAATAATTCCCACGAGACATGCTCCTGTTTATTCCATACCTTCCACCTTTCTTGTTGTCATAGCTAAGCCTCTTTCCTTTATTTAAATGATTTATTAACCCAAGTCTCCGGCCTTTGAACATTTTCTACCTTTCTATTTAATGTTTCTTCATTTTATTATTTCTGAAGCAGGTAATGATCCCAATCATAGCCACAAATCAGCATAAAAGCATATTTTCTCTAGTATCTATGTACGATGTACACAATAGGTAGAGTGTACTCTATTTCACCTAAAATTTGACGACATTTCGCAGAAAATAAATGTTTTTGAAACTCCCCGAATCTAAAAAAATTTGATGTGTTCCATACACATTACTTTCTCTACATCTCTGCAACAAATTATTGTTAAAAAGCTTATGCTTCTATTTACTTCATACTAATCAAGAAAATATAGTAGAAATAGTCCTATTACTTGCTTCATTGTAAGTAGAAGCGAAATAAGGAAGTAATATTGGTCAAAGTGATACTCAAAAGCTGGTTGCTATGTCACTGAAGTTCCTTTGTTTGTGTGGACAGCAGTTGACAAATTCCTGTATAGGGAAAAGTATTTTTTTTTAAAGCTGAAATCAATAATAAGGAATATCTCAAACGATCAAATCCACGAAAAAAATGCATATAACATAAATTGTGTGTTTTAATGTGCTCTATATTTTTTGTGCGGTTAGTCTTTATCCATCTCTTACGGTTTAGCAGTTATGCAAAATTCCGTAAAATTAATGCAGAATAGAGTTCTTTTCAGAGGATATTCCCAGAAAATTCAAGATATACATTTTATTTGTCAGATAAATATCTTAGATATACGATGTTTATACACAATCGTCAGCCATTTTTAAGAAAATCAACATTTTCAAAAATGTTTCCATGTAAAGGGTAGTTTGGAGTGGGGAAGGCTTTCTTGAAAATCTTCGTATCGCATCCATGGAAGATACTGAACTTAATACCAAGTTTGGATTTTAACGGTCTTTTCGTTTTTGAGCTATGCTGTCCAAAGACACGCGCACACACATAGATACAAACACACACACTAACATTTTTCTAAAAATGCTGTTTTTGGATTCATGAATTCTCAAAACCTGTATTTCCAGTGAATTGTGGGTATCTAATTTTTTGGTGGAGTGCAATACCTTCTCTATACACTATGTACATAGTGCGTGTATAGAAAGTAATAATTGTTTTAACGTATTTGCAGTTAAGCTATTAATTCTATAATTCATAGAGGATATAATGGTGCTACTATGGAATATTTTTCAGGATAGCTTGAGCTTGCTGTGATATGTTCACATATCTGGTTGTGTTTGAACCAAGCTGACAATTGCCCTTAGTGCATATTGTTTCATATTTCCAGTTATAGAGGCTTCGTAATTACTGGTTAAATATTGGTTGTTATACGCGTAAATAAGTCAACAAACATGAAATGAGTAAAGGGACAGATTTATGATCACGCAGCAAATGTTTGTCTTTTGTCTTAATTTAAGCACAGTGTAAAGTGTTGGCACATCCATTTTCACTGACAAAACATGTAAAGCGAACTAGATGTATTAGTGCAAATGAAAAGCCCACGACATATGTCGAAATTCGCCAATGAAATACACCTACTCTCACCGAATATGGCATACATTATGCTATTTTTACTTCCTCTATACGTGCTATGCACCTAGTATATAGAGAAGATATTGCACTCCACTCAAAACTTCGATTCCGATATTTCACCGGAAACATATGTTTTAGGGTCCCCTATAACCAAAAAAAGTTCTGAGTTACACTCGCATGACTTTCTCTAGCTGTTCTACAAACTTCATACATAAGATTCTTCTTCTTTCTGCACCTTGCTAATCGAGGTACTCATTAGCACAATGTTTTATTACCTAGTTCCTTATAAGTAGGAAATAAGGGAATTCACTAGGCTAAACCTATATTCAAATGTTTTAAAAGCTGTCGTTATACGATTATCATCACAAATCACTTCTTTTCTTGGCCAGGAGTAGAACAAAAGAAAAACGGACACTCCGGTCTGATAAAAAGTATTAAGTACTTCACAACTGAAACTAAAAGCAATGAATACGACGAAAACCGTAAGCTCCACGAAAAAAATGTATATGGCACAAGTTGTGTATTTTAACAAAACCTACATTTTTTGTACAGTAATCTTTTGTCTATCTCTTACGGTTTACTAGTTATGCCAATTTAAGCAAAATTCATTCAGAATAAACAAGTCTTTAAAAGCTATTCCCAGAAAATTCAAGATATACATTTTATTTGTCAGATAAATATTTGTAATAGACGATATTTTAATCAAAATCGTTAGAGCCATTTTTAAGAAAATCAAAATTTTCGAAAAAAGCTCCATGTAAAGGGTAGTTTGGGGTAGAGGGATTCTTCTCAAAATCTTCGTGTCGCATCCCTAGAAGATACTAAGCTTAACTACCACGTTTGGTATTTTAGCCACTTTTCGTTTTTGAGCTATCGTGTTCACAGTCACACACACGGACCTTTTTCTGAAAATGCTTCTTTTTTTTGGATACAGGGGGTCCTAAAACATCGAAATCTCGGTATCGAATTTTTGGGTGGAATACAATACTTCTCTATCCCTATGCACATTGTACATACGGGGCTAGAGAAAGTAAAAATAATTTTCAGAAAAAAGGTCCGTATGTCTATGAGCACGATAATTCGAAAACAAAAAGGCTGTAAAATACCAAACTTGTATTTAAGTTTGGTATCTTCCAGGGATGCGACATGAAGATTAAGAGAAAAATCCCCATACCCCAAACTACCCTTTATTGGGAACCTTTTTCGAAATTTTTGATTTTTTTAAAAATGGCTATAACGGTTTTGATTAAAATGCCGTATATTAAAGATCTTTACCTGACAAATAAAACGTATATCTTGAATATTCTAGGAATAGCTTCTGAAGATTCCTTTATTCTGGATGAATTTTAGGGAATTTTGCATAACTGCTAAGCTGTAAGAGATAGACAAAAACTTACCACACAAGAAATGTAGAGCACGTTAAATCGCATAATTTATGTTATATACATTTCTTTCGTGGAGTTGATCGTTTTTTAGATATTCCTTGTTTTTGGTTTCAGCTTTAAAAAACTTATCATTTTCTCATACAGGAATTTGTCAACTCGTGTCCATACAAAGGAACATCATTCACATGGCAACCAGATTTTGGCTATCACTTTTACCTATGGCATTGCCTTATTTCGCTTCTACTTACAAGGAAGCAAGTAATGACTATTTCTGCTTATGTTTTATCGATTAGCATGAAGTAAGTAGAAGCATAAGCTTTTTAATAATTGGTTGCGGAGATGTAGAGAAAGTGATGTGAATGGAACACATCAGATTTTTGTAGATTGCGCTAACATTACTATATGTTTCATTTTGATGAAGGTGAAGATTTACCTTTAGGAATGGTGGATCAAGGGAGTCCTAAAGGGGCCTGAACTTAACAGGTCACTAGAGAAATTGTGTTTTATCAAGACTTATGGTTAATTCTACGGGATCCGGAAAATGACAGCCATAATCTTCAAGTGGCTAAGATGTCCACTGCTGGTTTAACCGGAGAAAGATGCTTGTTGAGTAAAGGCAGATATAGATAGGTAGAGTCAGACTGAAAAATGCAATGCCATAGCCGGAATTTGAACCACGGATCTCCCAATCTCTAGCCGGATGCTCTGCCACTGAGCTACCATGGCAACATGCCGGCATAGCATTGAATTTTTCAACTGACTCGCATGTTTCCCGGTAAACTACAAGGTGTTCTCAAATGATTTTGTGTTGACAACCCCAATGGCGACTTACAATGCTGTAAGTACTTAAGTCTCAGGATTCATAGTATAGCCAACTATTATGGTCAATTGGTATTGGATTAATTGTTTTTTCACACAAGCGATGTGTAGGATAGGAGTTGGATAGGTAGAGTCAATTAGTGAGAAATTCAATGCTATATCGGCATGTTGCCATGGTAGCTCAGTGGCAGAGCAACAGGCTAGAGATCGAGAGATCCGTGGTTCAAATCTCGGCTATGGCATTAAATTTTTCAGTCTGACTCTACTTATCCAAAGTTTAGCAATGTTTTTGTAAGAATATTTTTATAACACTAAGTGGAAAAAATCATGTGAAAGCCATTCATAGAGTTTTTGTTATTAAATTTGGGATTTATAATATCAGTATTGTTTTGGTGTATGTTGTGAACACAATGTTCTAGATCATGATTTTATTTCTGGGCAGTGTACACAGGAGCCAATGGTCCGTGTTTTATGGACGGTCTAGGTTTACACATTTGTTTGTCAATTTCGCCGTTGTGGGTTTAATGCATGAACAAGCGTGAGGGGGAAATGGATGTCGGAGCGCTGAGTTTTATTGGATTGCGTACATAACCTGGGAATTGCATTGTAGTGCCACGGCAGGAAAATTGGGAATTTTTAATGCAGTATTTCATCTTGAGTGCGCGGATGAATATGATGTAATTTGCCCGCGACCAGCAACAGTATTGCTTTATACGCTTACTTAAATAATGTAGAGGATGTATGTACTTAACGTTTATCCAGGGCTCGTGCAGCACTAGTTTAATTATCCCTAAGCCCTGAGTATTATGTTGCTTACCGTTTTAGCTTCCATCGAAGCGACAGCGACAATTTCTGCACGGCACTTTTAAGATTTACTGGCCGTAAACGTTGTCGCCTGCGAACTAAACATCTTATGTAAGCTAAGATTGCTTCCATTTTGTATACAAATTCATAGTTCAGTTTGAACCGGAGCGGATCTGAATACGAGCATTCCGATTCCACCATTATCCAGTGTGATTGGCAGGCTGAGGGCAGCCCGAGGTGTGTTAGACGTGTCCCTGTTCTCAGAGAGAACTTAACCACGTTCTGACGGGATTGTGGGTTTTGTAGGATGGCGGGTGTGTTTTGGGGTTGTGGAGTGACAGGAGGAGGCGAATATTGCTCCTCGACGGTTGCCTTGATGGTGCAACGGCCCTTGTGCACCGCTGGTGTGTTTTTATCAAAATGTTTCTTGAGATTAAATTTTGAATCCAAGCAACTCTTGAAGGATAATAAGGAGCTTAGCCGTAGCAGCTGTTGGTGGCGCTCCTTCGTTACCGGGGATGCCCGCAAGCCATGCGGGGAAGCCGGTATCGCCTGAAGCGGCGGTTTGTGGGATCGTAATCCCCAAGAGACCTAACGAGGGCGCTCCGATGGAATGGTAACCCTTCGTTGAATTTTGTTGCCCGACGCCTAATCTCGTCCTCCAGGTATGGTAGACCAGAGGCCTCGTGCAGGAGTCTCGTTGGAAAGCCTCGAGGCACAGAATAGATAGCCCGGAGACACCTATTCTGTACCCGCTGAAGCAACAGCAGACTGGAGTCTGCCGCCATGCCCCAGATCTCACAGGCGTAGATTAATAAGGGGATAATGAGAGCCCTCAAAAGGCGCAACTTAAGGGGAACCGTCATCGAGGACCTCAGCATCGGGTACAGTGAGGCCGCAGCCCCATTGCCCCGGCACCACAGCCCCCGGACATGTTCCCTAAAAGTGACGCCCTTGTCGAGCTTCACCCCCAAGTAGGTGATGGTGTTGGTCCATTGTATCCTTCGTCTGAGGTACGTGAATGTGGGGAAGTTTGCGGGAAATTCCACCATTATATAAAAACTTTCTCAACTCGTACGAAGGCTGATACTGTCACCTTGCAGGAGCAGGAGCAGGAGCAGGAGCAGGAGCAGGAACTAGTCGCCCGAGTATACTCGGGCGGGGGCAAATCACCACGGTACCTATCCGCTTTTCTTGCGGATTTACCCGTGTGATATAAAAGATGTAGTCTTATGCAAGCGTTTTTGTCAATGTCAAAGTATTGGGCAGGGTGTTCCCTCTGTGCAGCCGGCGCGGGCTGGTTTACCTATCTGAGTGGTCACCCACCCAGAGAGGGACCAGGCCCGATGCTGCTTACCTTGGCCAGCCGCTTGCGGGCTGTCAAGGAAAGCAGTGCCGGCTAGCGGGGAGACCTGAAGGGATGTAGGTACGGGGTGGGGGAAGCCAGTGTTGCAGATCTGGTCGGAGTACAACTGGATGGTCACCCGTCCGAGTCGTGACCATGCCCGATGCTGCTTAACTTGGCGGGTAGAACAATAAAGGGAGAGGCGGCCGGAAAACTACCATCCCAAGGCGTCCTTGGGAAGGCGGTAGCTTACGCGTCTCCTTGGTAGCGTGTGGTCGTAAAGACCGAGAGTGTTCACCTGGGGATTTGGGTGGGGAGCAAGTTTAGTGTAGATTGTGCGAGCTCTTTCTCGCACAACGTCCACTATGTAAGGGATTCCGGAGTGGGAATGGAGAATGTGGGACGGGAATCTGCGGTCTGTGCCGTATATCATCCTCAGTGCCCTGTTCTGCACGGCCTGCAGCCTGCGGATGGTGGAACGAGCCACCGAACCCCAGACCTCACAGCCGTACAGCATCAGGGGTGGGATGACTGCGCGGTACAGCCGTAGTTTTAGGTATGTAGGCATGGTGGAGCGGAAGATGGGAAACAACTGCCGCAGGGCAGCGTGTCCCAAACCGACCTTCTCCCTGACATGTGGAGTGAAAGTAAGGCCGCGGTCGAGGAGGACTCCAAGGCATTTGGCGGTGCGGACCCAGGGGATCCGCCGCCGCCGCAACCTCAGCGACCTCTCCGGTCGCCAGCCACGGACTTTAGCCAGCAGTAGAGCTGAGCTCTTCTGCGGGCTGATGGCCATCCGCCACTGTTCACTCCATCTGCCTATGGCCTGGAGCTGTCTCTGTAGCGGGGGGAAGCAATATCGGGTGTTCTTGTTACGCGCCATTATGAGGACATCGTCGGCATACTGGCACGTAACTGTACTGGGTTCTGTGGGGAAGTCGGACATGTAGGCGGCAAAGAGTATCGGCGACAGCACGCTGCCTTCAGCACTCTCGCCGCTATGGGTCTGACTGTGGAATGCCTCCCCTCCACCCTCACCCTGAAAGTGCGGTCCCGAAGGAAGCTACTAAGCAGGTGAAGGAAGGGGGGAGGGATTTCTGCATTCTTACTGTCACCTTGCAGGCGAGTATTCTATAGCGAACCAATAGAGCATACCTATGCTGGGTTTGACAACTCATTCGCTAATAGGAATAGCCACCTCCCTCAACTGGAAGAGAGATTAGGTAACGTGAAAGTTACAACCCTCCTCCTTCCCAATCAGAGTGACGGTGCAGCCAGCGGATATCAGAAGACACGCCCTAGAAATCAGATAATCAGAAATTCGATGTCCATTACTATTTGTGCTCTGTGTACTATATATATGTGTATAGAGAAGGTATTATATTGCACCCAAAAATTCGATTCCGAGATTTTACCGGAAATATATGTTTTGTGTCCCCCTGAATCCAAAAAGAAGCATGTTTTGGAAAAGGTCCGTGTGTGTGCGGGGGAGGGGGACAGCATAGCTCAAAAACAAAAATTCTGTTAAAAACCACACTTTGTATATAAGTTTAGTAAGATTTTCAACGAAATGCCCCCTACCCAACTACACTCTACATGGAAAAAAATTCGAAAATTTTGGTTTTCTCAAAAATGGCTCTAAATATTTTGATTAGAATCTCTTATAAGATATTTACATGATAAATAGAAATGTATATATTGAATTTTCTGAGAATAGCCTCTGAAGATCTCTCTTCCGGATAAATTTTTCTGATTTTTGTAAAACTGGTAAACGTAAGGTATACACAAAAACTTACTTCATATGATAGGTAGATCTCCTTAAAACGCACAATTTGTCATATATATATTTTGGCGGAAATGACCGTTTCAAATTTCAAATTTTCTATACGGGAACTTGTCAACTCTTGGCTACGCAAAGAAACGGATTTCAATCCCATACCAACCACATTTTAAAACATTTGGCTGTCGGTTTAGTCTAGGATATTCCCATGCCCTCTACTTATAAGAAACTTAATTAACAGACCAATTTTGCTAATGTTTATCAAGATTAGCATGAAGTAAATGTAGACAAACACATCAGTTTTTTTAATTAAATTTGAAATTAAATTAATTCCGTAGAATGTTGCATTTAACATATTGTAAGTATCGCAATCGCGTGAAAACCAAACATTCAAATTTTAATGCGCAGAAAGACGCCGAGTATCTCATCTCCTTACTCAAAAATCTGATGTTCCATTCACGTGACTTTCTCTACAGCTCTGCAACAAATTATTGTTAAAAAGCTTTTTATTTCATGCTAGTCGAGAAAAAATTAGCAGAAATAGTCTCATTACTTGCTTCCATGCAAGTAGAAGGGAAATAAGGGAGTAGCATAGGCTAAATAGCTGGTTGCTATGTGACTGAAGTTCCTTTGTTTGTATGGACAGGAGTTGACAACTTCCTGTATGAGAAAAGTATACGTTTTTTAAACCGGAAACCAATAACAAGGAATAACTCTAAAACGATCAATGCACGAAAAAAATGTACATGACATGAATTGTGTGTTTTATCGTGATCTACACCTTTTGTGTCGTAAGTTTTTGTCTATCTCTTACGGTTTACCAGTTATGCACAATTCAATAAAAATCATCCAGTATGAAGAGCTTTTTAGAGGCTATTCCCAGAAAATTCAAGATATACATTTTATTTGGCAAGTAAATTTAGTAAATATAAGAGATTTTGATCAAAATAGTTGTCATGTTTTATAAAATCAACATTTTCAAAAAATGTTCCATGTTAGTTGTGGATGGGGGACTTTCTTGAACGTCTTCGTGTCGCATTGGAAGATAGCAATCTTAAATATCAAGTTTGGTACTTTTTGTTTTTGAGCTATGCTGCCCACAGACACACACACGGACGTTTTTCTAAAAAGTTTTTTTTTTAATTTATGGGGTCCCAAAACATGTATTTCCTGTGAAATCTCGGTATCGAATTTTTGGTTGCATTACAATACTTTCTCTATTTACTATGTAAATAGTAATTGGAGAGAAAGTAAAAAGAACCTGCATTTAATTGTTATGAAATATAGATATTTGGATTACATCCACATGATACAGGCGGCCAGTTATAAAGGCTTTGAGCGCGGCAGATGTGATAAAGCAAACCTGTCTAAAACAGTCGCCCGAGCATTGGAAGAGGTTTGACTGTTCAAGACAGCTCACCATTTGCATTCTGCTAAATTCTGGAACGTTGCAATACTATCTCTCTAGTAATACAGCGCTGTTATAAGTGGCGCAACAGATCTGGACATGTGAAGATCTCAATGAGAGCTAGGAAGCGAGTTGTACTTTCAGATAAGCAGTTCACCAGTAGAGTCATGCATGCTGGAAGAGTGCCTGTCAAGGTCAATGTCAAATATCTGTCACCTCTTATGCACTGCACTGATAAACTTGTTTTCATATGTATATTCATATCTACGAAACATCTATACAAACGGCTTACTATATAAACAATATCAGTCGTTTGCCTTGAATTCTTCCACACCTGAAAGTCCTTCGTCTTCGCTCACGTAATTGTCATTATCAACGCTATCGCTACTTTCTGCACCATTATCCTGGATTAGAGTTCTTTCTATTTTATTTTCTATAACTCTTTCTAATGATTTTCAATGTTGTCAACATATCGACATACATTTTCCCATTGTGACCTGCCAATTTCTGCAATTCGTTGGCGACTCAACTGCTCCTCATAATTTAATTTAAGTGATACATTAAGTTCTTTCTTATCTTTGAGAACCCTGGAAATGAAACTCGGTGAAATATCAGTTGCATTGACTATTCTTTCATTCACTTTCTACAAGCTTATGAAGAACTCGGGGAACATACATTTTCTTCCTTCATCTCTGCCTCTGAAATCAAGGACATTTACAATTATTTCTCTGCTCTGACGAAGTAATACCTTGCCAATTAACTTTGAAAACATAGGAGCCATATTTAAAAGATCTGATGTGTTACACTCACATGACTTTCTCTAGCTGTTCTTCAAACTTCATACATAAAATTCTTCTTCTCTCTGCACCTTGCTAATCGTGGTATTCATTAGCACAATGCTCTTATTACTTAGTTCCGTATAAGTAGGAAGAAAATAAGGGAATACACTAGGCTAAACCAATAGTCAAAATGTTTTAAAAGCTGTCGTTATGCGATTGGCATTACAAATCGCTTCTTTTCTTGGCCAGGAGTAGAACAAAAGAAAAACGGACACTCCCGTCTGAGAAAAGTACAAGTACTTCACAACTGAAACAAATAACAATGAATACCTCGAAAACGATAAGCTCCACGAGAAAAATGTATATGACATAACTTGTGTATTTTAACAAGACCTATATTTTTTGTACAGTAAGTTTTTGTCTATCTCTTACGGTTTACTAGTTATGCCAAATTAAGCAAAATTCATCCTGAATTAACAGGTCTCCAGAAGCTATTCCCAGAAAATTCAAGATATACATTTTATTTGTTAGGTAAATATCCTTAATATATGATAATTAAAATCGTTAGAGCCATTTTTAAGAAAATCAATTTTCGAAAAAAGTTCCATTTAAAGGGTAGTTTGGGGTGGGGGGATTTTTCTCAAAATCTTCGTGTCGCATCCCTCGAAGATACTAAACATAAATACCAAGTTTGGTATTTTACCGACTTTTCGTTTTTGAATTATCGTGTTCACAGACACAGGGACACACATAGACCTTTTTCTGAAAATACTTTTTTTTTGATACAGGGGACCCTAAAACATATATTTCCGGTGAAATCTCGGTATCGATTTTTTGGTGGAGTGCAATAATTTCTCTATACACTATGTACGTAGTACGTATAGAGAAAGTAAAAAGGCAATCATTGAGTCCGCCAAAGGAGTCCAATTTATTCAATGTTTTCTCTCGAGACACATCTTAAGCTCGTCTGCACATTCCTTATGATACACAGTTTATTCACCGCTTAGTTTGATTCCAATTTATTAGGTTGTTCCAGAACAATTTGATTTTAAGTCCGAACATTGGGCTCCTCAGTGATTATTAGTGAGAGCCGCTGAAAAGACCGCAAGGTGCGCTGTCCTTTCACAATGAAAAGCCTTCCCAAACGCTGTGCATGTGTCACAGCTGTGTGCAGTAGTTGAACTGAAGTAAATAAAACTTTGCGTTTATATAGCATGTTGTGTTTCCAAACTGCTTTGCCGAATCCCTACAGCATAACAAATTATGCTACTTCTAACAAAAGATCTGATGCGTTCCATTCACATGACTTTCTCTACATCTCTGAACAAATTACTGTTAAAAAGCTTATGCTTCTATTGACTTCATTCTAATCGAGAAAAATTTAGCACAAATAGTGTTATTACTTGCTTCCTTGTAAGTAGAATCGAAATAAGGGAGTGCCATAGGTTAAAGTGATAGTCAAAAGCTGGTTGCTATGTGACTGAAGTTCCTTTGTTTGTATGTACAGGAGTTGACAATTCACTGTATCAGAAAAGTATAAGTTTTTCAAAGCTGAAACCAAAAACAAGGAATATCTAGAAAAAGAGATCAACTCCAGGGAAAAAAATGTATATAACATAAATTGTGTGTTTTAATGTGCTTTACATTTTTTTGTGGTAATTTTTTTTTTCCATGTCTTACGGTTATGCAGTTAGGCAAATTCCGTAAATTTCATTCGGAATAAAGTAATATTCAGAGGCTGTTCCCAGAAAATTCAAAATATACATTTTATTTGTCGGGTAAATATCTTTAATATAAGAAATTTTGATCAAAATCGTTAGAGCCATTTTTGAGAAAATCAAAATTTTCGAAAAAAGTTCCATGTAAAGGGTAGTTTGGAGTGGGGGATTTTTCTCAAAATCTTCGTGTCGTATCCCTGGAAGATACTAAACTTAAATACCAAGTTTGGTAATTTACCGACTTTTCGTTTTTTGAGTTATGTTCACAGACACATACGGACCTTTTTCTGAAAATACTTTTTTTGGATACAGGGGACCCTAAAACATATATTTCCGGTGAAATCTCAGTATCGAACTTTTGGGTGGAGTGCAATACCTTCTCTATACACTATGTACGTAGTACATGTAGAGAAAGTAAAAATCAGATTTTTACTCTATCCATCAACTTTTGTTCTAAATTTCAAATAAAAGTGAAGCACCGAACAAGTTATAAATATATAAGTAATGAAGTATAGAACACAGTAAAACGTTTAAGTAGCTGAAATAGTTAAGCCTTTTCTCTCGCAGACCCAGCTTAAAGGTAGTTATAGAATTTTTGTTGTTATGAAAGCATTGGAGAGAGTTTAGAAATGACTATAACCCCTTGGAAGCACTGAAAGAGAACATTAGACGGATTTGGAAAATCAGCAGCCAGAAAATTTCCATGGAAAATAATCTAGCCGCATGGCAAACACATTAAGGGATGCGAGAAGTGGTATTTTGTGGTTTGTGTTGCATGTATGAATAGCTAGAATTTTAAACTTTCCACTACACCACAAACAGACCACATATTTCTTTCTTACTCTTTGCTCTATATGTAGTTTACTGTATAAGGGGAGATTAGATGCCTTATCCCGCCAGTATTAAACCTACTGCATTTATGAAGCATTATTTCGAGAACATATACTGAAATTTCCTCAGGATATCTGTGTAAGCCTTCTTAATGGTAAGCAATAATTTTGTTTATTAAGGAAGATATGACATTTATCAAGTTATACACGTACCATCTTTTACATTAAAATTTATTTTAATCAATTATGTTTGCTTTCTCTATACGTACTGTGTACTAAGTGTATAGAGAAGGTATTGCACTCCACCAAAAAATTCGATACCGGTATTTCACCGGAAATATATGTTTTAGGGTCCACTTTATCTAAAAAAAAAAAAAAAAGCATTTTCACAAAAAGGTCCGTATGTCTGTGAACACGATAACTCAAAAACGAAAAGTCGCTAAAATACCAAACTTTGTATTTAAGTTTAGTATCTTCCAGGGATGCGACACGAAGATTTTGAGAAAAATCCCCCCACCCGAAACTACCCTTTACATGGAAATTTTTTCGAAAATCTTGATTTTCTTAAAAATAGCGCTAGGGATTTTGATTAAAATATCGTATATTAAAGATATTTAGCTGACAAAATGTATGTTTCCAATTTTCTGGGAATAGCCTCTGAAAACTACTTTATTGTGGGGTCAATTTTACGGAATTTTCCATAACTGCTAAACCGTAAGAGATGGACAAACACTTAAAGCACACAGTTTATGTTGTATACGTTTTTTTCGTGGCGTTCGCCGTTTTTGAGACATTCCTTTATTTTTTCTGCTATGAAAAGCATATACATTTCTCATACAGGAATTTGTCCACTGCTGTCTATACGTATGATCAAAGGAACTTCAGTCACATAGCAACCAGCTTTTGATTATCACTTTAACCTATGGTATTCTGTTATTTAGCTTCTACTTACAAGGAAGCAAGTAATATGACTATTTCTGATAATTTTTTAGTGATTAGCATGAAGTAATAGAAGTATAATTTTTTTTTTTTATATTGCTTCATTTGTATAGCCCCCTTTAACATCAATGGTCATATTGGGGGCTTTCACTTGTGAAACTGTAGGTTCAGAACATTAGGTTAAACTTTATATTACTAAACACACGCACATTCACTCTCACATTCATACTTCCAGACTCTATGGGGGATAGGGAATACTTCCGGTTAAAGAAAAATTCCCCGCCCCAGCCGGTAATCGAACCCGGGACCTCCTGGTGAGAAGTCGCCTCGCTGACCACTCGACCACGGAGTCAGTCATGTATAATCTTTTTAAGAATAATTTGTTGCAGAGATGTAGAGAAAGTCATGTGAATGGTACACAAGATTTTTTGATTAAAATTTATTTTAATCAGCTATTTTTACTTTCTCTACAGGTACTATGTATATAGTGTATAGAGAAGGTATTGTATTCCACTAAAGTTTTGATACCGAGATTTCACCGGAAATATATGTTTTAGGGTCCCCGGATCCATAAAAAGCATTTTCAGAAAAAGGTCCGTGTGTGTGTGATTTCATTTTCCTAAAAATGGCTCTAACGATTTCGATTAAAACATATAAACAATAACTGTAACAAAATTCTGCAAAACTCAACCAGAATAAGTGCTCTTCAGAGGCCATTGCCAGATAATTTTGAAATATACATTTTATTTTTGATGTGAATATCTTTAATATATGGTGTTTTAATCAGGGTCGTTAAGAGTCCATTTTGAGAAAATCAAACTTTTCGAGAAATGTCCCATGTAAAGGGTTTTTCGGGGCGGGAATATTTTTTTGAAAAGCCGAACGCTAGTTCGAGTCCCAGCGACTGCAGTCAAATATGCCTGTGGTGAAGGATGTAGAGGGCCCAAGTAAAATATACGGTGTGATGAAACGATTGGATGCTGATGGGGTTACATGGATTTTAGTCTTTTGTATTACACTCACATGACTTTCTCCAGCTGTTCTACAAACTTCTTACATAAGATTATTCTTCTTTCTGCACCTTGCTAATCGTGGTACTCATTAGCACAATGTTCTTATTATTTAGTTCCTTATAAGTAGGAAGAAAATAAGGGAATACACTAGGCTAAACCAATAGTTAAATGTTTTAAAAGCTGTCGTTATGCGATTGTCATTACAAATCGCTTCTTTTCTTGGCCAGGAGTAGAACAAACAAAAAATCGGACACTCCCGTCTGAGAAAAGTTAAGTACTTCACAACGGAAACTAATAAAAATGAATACCTCGAAAACGGTAAGTTCCACGAAAAAAATGTAAATGACGTAAATTGTGTATTTTAACAATGCCTACACTTTTTGTATAGTAAGTTTTTGTCTATCTCTTACGGTTTATTAGTTATGCCAAATTAAGCAAAATTCATCCAGAATAAACAGGTCTTTAGAAGCTATTCCCCAAAAATTCAAGATATACATTTTATTTGTCAGGTAAATATACGATATTTTAATCAAAATCGTTAGCAATTTTTAAGAAAATCAAAATTTTCGAAAAAAAGTTCCATGTGAAGGGTAGTTTGGGGTGGGGGGATTTTTCTCAAAATCTTCGTGTTGCATCCTTGGAAGATACTGAACTTAAATACCAAGTTTGGTATTTTAGCTACTTTTCGTTTTTGAGTTATCGTGTTCACGGACACACACACACACACACACACACACACACACACACACACACGAATCTTTTTCTGGAAATGCTTTTTTTGGATTCAGGGTGTCCTAAAACATGTATTTCCGGTGAAATCTCGGTATCGAATTTTTGGGTGGAATACAATACTTCTCTACATACGGGGCTAGAGAAAGTAATAAAATCACGGAAATGTCGAATTCTATAAAAAAAATGTCCATAATCACACAAAGTGTATGTTTTAAAGGATATACATTTTTGTGCAGAAAGTATTTGTCTATCCCCTACAGTTTGCCAGTTGCGCAAAGATCAAGAATGAAGAGGTCTTTTGAGTTTATCTCTAGAAAATTCAAGATATATATTTCATTTGCCATGAAAATACTTAAACTTGTGGTATTTTATTCAAAATCGTTAGAGCGATTTTTGAGAAAGTCAAAATTTTCGAAAAGTGATTCATGTAGAGAGAAGTCGGGGTGGAAAATTAATTGAAAGCTGCTTGTCGCACTCTTGAAAGATGTATAACTAAAATACCTTGTGTTGTATTTAACGGACTCCCAATTCTCGATTACGCTGTTCAGACATACACATATGCACACAAAGGGATATTTTTTATAGTTTCTCTATACGCACTATGTACATAGTGTATAGAGAAGGTATTGCACTCCACCCAGAAATTCGATACCGAGATTTCACCGGAAATATATGTTTTAGGGTCCCCGATATCCAAAAAAAGCATTTTCACAAAAAGGTCCGTGTGTGTGTGTTCGTGAACACGATAACTCAAAAACGAAAGGTCGGTAAAATCCCTAACTTGGTATTTAAGTTTAGTATATTCCGGGGATGCGACAGGAAGATTTTAAAAAAATCCCCCCACCCCCAACTACCCTTTACATGGAACTTTTTTAGAAAATTTTGATTTTCTAAAAATTTCTCTAACGATTTTGATTACAATTTCGTATATTAAACATATTTACCTGACAAATAAAATGTATATCTTGAATTTTCTAGGAATAGCCTCTGAAGAGTAGTTTATTCTGGATGAATTTTGCGAAATTTTGAATAACTGCTAAACCGTAAGAGATGGACAAAAATTACTCTATAAAAATATAGAGCTCGTTAAAACACACAATTTATGTTATATACATTTTTTCGTGGAGTTCGTCTTATTTGAGACATTCCTTATTTTTGGTTGCTGCAATGAAAAACTTATATTTTTCTCATACAGGAACTTGTCAACTCCGATGCATATAAACAAAGGAACTTCATTGACATAGCAACCAGTTTTTGACTATCACTTTAACCTATGTTAGTCCCTTATTTCGCTTCTACTTACAAGGAAGCAAGTAATAAGACTATTTCTGCTAATTGTTTCTGATTAGCATAAAGTAAATAAAAGTGTAAGCTTTTTAAGAATAATTTGTTGCAGGGATATGGAGAAAGTCATATGAATGGTACACATCAGATTTTTTAAAATGTATTCTTTTGCTCGGGAAACATCAGAACATGTCTTTGTGATGAAATCTAGGCGTTGAATTCTGATGGAATACAATACCTTCTGTACACATAATGAACATAGTATGTGTTAGAGAAAGTAAAACTTCATTTAAAATGCAGGTATTACGCCTACGATTATACAGAGTGATTTATATAGAGCTGATACCTTTCTTTCTTTAATTGGTTCAAAACGTGTTATGCTAGCGACAATTTATTATACCTAAATTGTAGAGACATTTTGGGAGATTATTTACCTTTATAGCAAATGTTGAAAATGTCCTCCATCCTGCATAAACCACAACTCAACACGTCGTACTGGCCACTCGTTGGAGGACTCTGTTGTCAATAGCTTGAATCTCCTTTGTGATGTGCTTCAGATCGTCCAATGTCTGGGGACGTGTGGCGTAGACCCTGTCTTTTAAGTCCGGCGATGTCAAATCCAGAGATCTGGGTGGCCACAGGTTCCTGGAAATTATCTGGTCGTCAAAGAAACTTGCAATTAGGTCCATGGATTCATTTGATGTATGGCATGTAGCGCCATGTTGCTGAAAATATCCTTGACTCAGCTCTACATCGTACTGCATTTTCACGTTGACTACAAGAACAAAATGTCGAAACAGCTGCCAATAATGTAATTAGGAATAAAACATCTGCGCATCTAGTGACAAGGAATCGAAACTTCAGAAAATTCTGCTTAAGTTGGTGCTAAAATTGGGTCATTGAATGAATTTTCAACGGAATAATTAAAGAAAGAAATGTGTCAGGTCTATATAAATCACTGAATAACTGAAGCGGAAATTTCGATTTGTAAGAATATCCATTCTGCCTAAATGTTCATTGCTTCGAACGCTCTATCTGATAACTAGAATGTACACTTTAGAACATGCCTTAAAATGCTTAACGTTGCTCGATCAAATCTCCAAGTGGTACATTCCCTTGTGGAACACTCCAGAACACGTTTCTTTCGAAGTTTTTTCATCGTTTCGTTTATACGCTACTTGCCTACGGAAGCAGTGTTTCAGTTCCTGAAAGATTCACAAGACATGTTTTATTACTCTCTGGAAGGAAAAACTCAAGTGATACAAAGCGGCGAGCCCCGCTTTCGTCCATTATTCTATACGAGAACCACCGTTTTCATTCCTTAACGGGGTTTACCATACATAAATGTTGCAAACGTATCGAAAAATGACGCAGAGCAAGAGGTAACTGGAAGTCAGGGAACAGTCCCACATTTGCTACACAGTCTAAGCAATAAGGATTTCCAACGTTGGAATTTATTTCCCTCTATTGTTTTAAGCAGAGAAGGCATTTTTAATTTATCTAAATTCAACTGTACTTAGAGGCTGTTTAATGACACTAACCTGTTTTTAAAAGCTGAATTAATATTCATATTTATCTTAAAATTATGTATATGTGATTTTATTTCTACGGTTTAAAACATGCTAAGAAAACTTATTTTTGGTTTAAAATGAAGCTGTTTATACAGGATTTACATTAGCCTAAAATTATTTCAAATTGAAAAAAAGTATTTTATTTCAAGTATTCACAAAAATTTAATAAAAAGATAACTTAATTTCAATTTTTATATTTAACATATTAAATTTAAAATAAGCGTAATGTGATGACCTAATTAAATTCCAAAATAAAACTTTCAATTCCATCAATTATTACGTAACCATTAAAACTTTAATTTTGAAATAACTAATTTTCAGTTTTGGATCCTTCATCAAATATTATTTAACTGATTTCTCTAGTACGTTTTCCAAGTATTCCATCCAAAAATTCGATATCAACAGCACCCTGAAATACATTTTTGAGGTTCCCTGTATAAAAGGAGCCATTTTCAGAAAACGTTCTCGAGTGTATGTGAACAGCATAAATAACTCAAAAACAAAAAGTTCGGTTGGTTAGCAAACTTAATATTTAAGCTCTACATGTCCCAAGGATGCCACATAAAGATTTTCAACAAAATACGTGGGTTTCCTAAGAAAAGTCTAATGGTTTTCAATAAAATGCTATATGTTGAAAATGTTTGTGACAAACACCCTGGAACTACCCTCTGAAGCCACCTGCAATTACATTTCTTTTGATTAAGTGTAAACCGTAATAATTAGACAAAATCTAACTACACAAAAAGCATAGATCCTTATAAAGCACACAATTTATATCAAGAGCAGTTTTTGTGAACACGGCGCCGTGGATGAGTGGTTAAACCCCTCGCCTCCCATGTAGGCATCCCGGGTTCAATCCCAAATGCCCGCATGTGGGGTTCGTGGTGGACGAACCGGCGTCCGGTTTCCCCCGCCACTTTATATCATCCACTTTATGTTCAAGCCTGGCTACGGGCCGACCCCTCGTAACACGTTCTGTGAAGATAAATATTTCTAAGGTATTCGTATTATTGGTTTGAATTTTCTAATAGTTATAATTACCTCAAATGGAAAACACTTGTTATCCTTACTTTCTCTACACGTGCTATGTGCATAGTGTATAGAGAAGGTATTGCATTCCACCCGAAATTAGATACAGAGATTTCACAGGAAATATATGTTTTAGGGCCTCCTGTATCCAAAAAAAGCATTTTCAGAAAAAGGTCCGTGTGTGTCTGTAAACACGATACCTCAAAATCGAAAAGTTAGTTAAATACCTAACTTGGTATTTAAGTTTAGTATCTTTCAGGGATACGACACGAAGATTTTGAGAAAAATCCCCCCCACCCCAAAATACCCTTTACATGGCACTTTTTTCGAATTTTTTTAATTTTTCTAAAATGGCTCTAACGATTTTGATTAAAATATCGTATATTGAAGATATTTACCTGACAAATAAAATGTATATCTTTAATTTTCTGGGAATATTCTTTATTCTGGATGAATTTTACGGAATTTTGCATAACTGCTAAATCGTAAGAGATAGACAAAAACTTACCACACAAAAAATATAGAGTACGCTAACACACACAATTTATGTTATACTTTTTTCGTGGAGTTCATCAATTTTGATAACATCTTTAAGAAAACTTATACTTTTCTCATTCAGGAATTTGGCAACTCGTGTGCATACAAACAAAGGAACTTCGGTCAGCAACCAGCTTTTGGCTTTCACTTTAACCTATGGTACTCCCTTATTTCGTTTCTACTTACAAGGAAGCAAGTAATAAGACTATTTCTGCTAATTATTTCTCGATTAGCATGAAGTATATAGAAACATAAGCTTTTTAATAGTAATTTGTTGCAGAGATGTAGAGAATTTTGTATTCATATATCAGATATAAAGTAGATAGAAGAATAACTTTAGTAGAATAATCCGTCGTAGAATAGAAAGAAGTATGCATGTGAATATAACGCACCAGGTTTTAATTGTATACATGAACACCTATAGTATATATGAAGGAATTCATTAAGTAGGCAAAGATCCAATATGTTTATTTAGTAGACTGCTAAATAAACTCAAATTACGTAGGTTTGATTTACATTTGCATCCGGTTGCTATGCGTTATAACACTGTAAGCGATGTAGAGCATGAAATTAACGGTCTGATGGGCGTTATAGCTTATATTAGCTGATGCGTTCATTTCTCGCATGATACTCAAGCAAGAAGCCACTTTATGGATCGATTCCAATTGGAATCCATAATGCTATCACTGTCTGTTGGTTGCACCGTAAATACGTATAGAACCCTTTCAGATTCTCTATCATTCATAACGTTAAATTACAGCTCCCTTAAATTAATGTAATTTACTACAGAATTTGACGTTTTGGCTCTGCTAAGGAAGCTAGCTGCGTTTATTAACCTCTGAAAGGGAACAAAAGGGATTTGAAGTTAGCTTTACTGGCATTTAACACTAAATGACGTGTTGCAATTTTATATGAGATGCTTGATTTTGTGTCGCAGAAAACAGACTAGCACCGTGCATGCTGTGGGTACACAAATCTCATCAGGAATTGTCTATCTTCCTTGCCGTACATTAGAAATATAAGGCACTCCAACACGCAAGCCATTGACTCCTACGTTTGTTTGCCTAGGAGAAATCTTAGTTTATAGAAAGTGACGGAATAAGTGTTTAGTTTGCAGCCAAGTTCTGCACTCGCAGAAATTAAAATACCTAATTTGGTATTTATCGGCGTATTTATTAGCTATGCTGTGCACAGAAACACAATCACTGACCTTTTTCCAAAAATTCCTTTTTACTTTCTCTACATCTACGTTTAAGGTAGAAAAGCTATTGTATACTTCCCAAAATTCGATGTCAAGTTTTGCGTGCTTGGAAGATAACTTATATACTAAATTTGGCATTTAATGTGTTTCGTTGTTGAGCTATGCTGTCCAGAGAGACGCACCTTTTTCTAAATATGTTGTTTATTATTATTCCGTCGTTATCCATACGTGTATTTCTGGTGAAAACTCAGCATTGAATTTTTGGGTGAAATACTACCATCTCTACCTACTGTATACTATGCCTACGTGCTAGAAAAAGTAAACATGTATATATTTTTAAAACGAACCATTTATTCCCAATAATTTTTTTACATAAGCCATTTTCTATATATATTCTCCTATTCATGGCTCGAATTGAAGAATATTTTATTCTTTTAAAATCCAATCGAGTTCCACCTTTCTCCAATTGTACACAAACGGTAAAAAAAATGTTAGGCGTCCAGTTCTTAAACATTTGACAATCGCTCGTCTCTTTGTATCTATAACAAGTGTGTAATGTAGCTATTTTTACTTTCTCTAGCCCGTGGGTACCATGAATATAGTGGATAGAGAAGGTATTGTAATCCACTAAAAATTCGATGTCGAGATATCACCAGAAATATGTGTTTTTGAAGTCTCCTAAGTCCGAAAAAGGCACGTGTGTGTCTGTGGACAGCACAGCACAAAATGAACAGTTAAAAACCAACTAGCTATTTAAATTTAGTATATTCCAAGTATGTGACACGAGGATTTTCAAGAAAATCCCCTCAACGCAAATTGCTCTTAAAATGGATTTTTTTAATATTTTATTGTTCTCAAAAATAGCTCTAAATAGTTTGATTAAATTACCATATATTAGTAATATTTACTCAAATAAAACGTGTATTTGAAAATATCCTCTGAAAACCTCTGTTGTGATTGAATTTTGCAGAATTTTGCATAACGACTAAAATGCAGTAGATTTTCTGCAATGTTTACATTGATTAGCATTCGTAGATAGAAAAAAGAATCTTTTGAAAGGAAGCCTGTTTGTGTAAAACTATAGAAAGCCATATGAATGGAACTTGTCAGATTTTTCTGCAAATATTTATCTCAATTAAAATGCATAAAAATAAAAATCTGATGTGTTCCATTCCCATGACTTTCTCTACATCTCCGCAACAAATTATTGTTAAAAAGCTTATGCTTCTATTTATTTCACTCTAATCGAGAAAAGATTAGCAGACATAGTCCTATTACTTGCTTCCTTGTAAGTAGAAACAAAATACGGGAGTACCATAGGTTTAAGTGATAGTCAAAAGCTTGATATGTGACAGAAGTTCCTTTGTTTGGACAGGAGTTGACAAATTTCTGTATGGGAAAGGTATAAGTTTTTCCAAGCTGAAACCAAAAACAACGAATATCTCAAAAGCGATCAACTCCACGAAAAAAATGTATATTACATAAATTGTGAGTTTTAGCCTGATCTACTTTTTTGTGCAGCAAGTTTTTGTATATCTATAACGGTTTAGTAGTTATGCAAAATTCCTTACAGTCATCAAAGAATAAAGTAGTCTTCGGAGGCTATTCCCAGAAAATTGAAGATATACATTTCATTTGTCACTTAAATATCTTTAATATACGACATTTTAATCAAGATCGTTAGCATTTTTTGAGAAAATCAAAATTTTCAAAAATGTTTCCACGTAAAAGGTAGCTTGATGTGGTGGGGAGGGGTTCTCAAAAACTTCGCGTCGCATCCCTGGAGGATGCTGAACTTATATACAAAGTTTAGTATTTTACCGACTTTTCGTTTTTGGGGTATCGTGTTCAGACACACGGAAGTTTTTTTGAAAATGCTTTTTTTTTTTGGATATAGGGGACCTTAAAACATATATTTCCGGTGAAACCTCGGTATCGAATTTTTGGGTGGAGTGCAATACCTTCTGTATACACTATGTGTAGAGAAAGTAAAAATGAGGTTTTGTAATAATAATTAGCCCACTAATAAGCGATCACGGATAGAGAAAAGTATGTGATATCGGATTAATGAGCCCTCTGGAACGAGTTGTAGCGTCAGCGAGTTTTGAAATAACCAGATATTAGATAAACAATTTCTTGCAATATCACGAGTTTCCAGTATGCCTTCTGAGGTACTTCAGTTTTATATGATCTCTCCGCCCAGGTTTTATATTTGCCATATGCTCCCGTCATATTTTATTATATAAAAAAGTGTATATCCGTAAAGTGTTTTTTACTACACGCCAAAGGGATGCTATTTGCAAGTACGTATCCAATTTGGTTATATCAGCTTTAAGCACATCTCCCACTTATTTCCATGCTCTTGAGGTTTATTAAATCCTGTGCTCCTTTTGTGCATTTCCCAATAACGTGGCTTTTGTACAGCATTTCTCTGCAATTATCGAAACAAGGCTGCTATTTTCAGAACCTTTAAGTAATTCTATATCTACGGCCTTACTGAAAACATACGGAGTTCAGCAACATTTTCGTACATCTATGAGGGCCATTTTTCTTCTGTTTACTTTCTCTACACGTACTATGTAAATAGTGTATAGAGAAGGTATTGCACTCCACTCAAAAATTCCATGCCGCGCTTTCACCGGAAATATGTGTTTTAGGGCCCCCTTTAACTAAAAAAATCTGATGTTACACTCACATTACTTTCTCTAGCCGTTCTACAAACTTCTTACATAAGATTATTCTTCTTTCTGCACCTTATTAATCGAGATATTCAGCACAAAGTTCTTATTACTTAGTTCCTTATTAAATAAGAAGAAAATAAGGGAATACGTTGGCTAAATCGATAGTCAAATGTTTTAAAAGCTGTCGTTATGCGATTGTCATTACAAATAGCTTCTTTTCTTGGCCAGGAGTAGAACAAACAAACAAACAAAAAAAATCGGACACTCCCGTCTGAGAAAAGTTAAGTACTTCCCAACGGAAACTAATAACAATGAATACCTCGAAAACGGTAAGCTCCACGAAAAAAATGTATATGGCGTAAATTATATATTTTAACAAGGCCTACATTTTTTGTATAGTAAGTTTTTGACTATCTCTTACGGTTTATTAGTTATGCCAAATTAAGCAAAATTCATCCAGGATAAACAGGTCTTTAGAAGCTATTCCCAGAAAATTCAAGATATACATTTTATTTGTCAAGTAAATATCTTTAATATACGATATTTTAATAAAAATCGTTAGAGCCATTTTTAAGAAACTCAAAATTTTCGAAAAAAGTTCCATGTAAAGGGTAGTTTGGGGTGGGGGGATTTTTCTCAAAATCTTCGTGTCGCATCCCTGGAAGATACTGAACTCAAATACTAAGTTTGGTATTTTAGCTACTTTTCGTTAATGAGTTATCGTGTTCAGACACACGGACACACACACACACACACACACACACACACACACACACACACACACAAACACGGACATTTTTCAGGAGATGCTTTTTTTGGATTCAGGGGGTCCTAAAACATGAATTTCCGGTGAAATCTCGACATCGAATTTTTGGGTGGAATGCAATACTTCCCTATCCCTATGTACATTGTACATACGAGGCTAGAGAAAGTAAAAAGTATTTTCACAAAAAGATCAGCGAGTCCGTGTGTCTGCGAACACGATAACTCAAAAACGAAAAGTCTGTAAAATACCAAACTTGGTATTTAAGTTTAGTATCTTCCAGGGATGCGACACGAAGATTTTGAGAAAAATCCTCCCACCTCAATCTACCCTTGAACAAAAACTTTTTTCTTCGAAAATTTCCATTTTTTCAAAAATGCCTCTAACAATTTTGATTGAGATATCGTATATTAAAGATATTTACCTGACAAATAAAATGTATATCTTGAATTTTCTGGGAATAATCTCTGAAGAGTAGTTTATTCTGGATGAATTTTACGGAATTTTGAATAACTGCTAAACCGTAAGAGATAGACAAAATCTTGCTACATAAACAATGTAGAGCACATTAAAACACATAAACTGTTATTCATCGTTTTTGAGACATTCCTTGTTTTTGTTTTATGCTATGAAAAACTTATTCTTTTCTAATACAGGAATTTGTCAATAGCTGTCCATACAAGCAAAGGAACTTCAGTCACATAGCAACCAGCTTTTGACCATCACTTTAGCCTATGGTACTCCCTTATTTCGCTTCTACTTACGAGGAAGGAATTAATACTATTTGTGCTAATTTTTTTCTGTTTAGCATGAAGTAAATAGAAATATAAGCTTTTTAAGAATAATTTGTTGCAGAGATGTAGAGAAAGACATGTGAATGGTGCACATAAGGTTTTTACACATGTTCTGGTTATTCTTATCTACTCTTAACTGCCAGAATCATACTTATATGGTTATAGATAATTATTTTAAAAAAAATCTTGTGTTACACACGCATGACATTCTCTAGCTACTCTAAAGAAACTTTTTACAAAAGATAATTCTTCTTCCAACATCATTAGCAGAGGTTTATTAGTAGACTGGAATGCACTAGGCGAAAGTGATAGTCAAATGTTTAAAAAGCTGTCGTTATGCGATTGTCATTGCAAATCGCTTCTTGCTTGGCCAGGAGTAGAACAAAAGAAAAACGGACACTCCTATCTGAGAAAAGTATAAGTACTTCACAGCTGAAACTAATAACAAGGAATATCTAGAAAACAGTAAGCTCCACGAAAAAAAAATGACATAATTTGTGTATTTTAACAAGATCTATATTTTCTATAGTAGGTTTTCGTCTATCTCTTACGGTTTACTAATTATACCAAATAAAGCAAAATCCATCCAGAATAAACAGCTCCTTAGAAGCTATTCCCAGAAAATTCAAAATATACATTTTATTTGTGATAGAAATGGCTTTTATATGTGGTATTTAAATCGAAATCGTTACAGCTATTTTTAAGAAAAACAAAATTTTCGAAAATTTTTCCATGTAAAGGATAGTTAGGGGTGAAAATCTTCGTGTCGCATCCTTGGAAGATGCCAAACTTAAATACATTGGACATACGGGGCTAGAGAAAGTAAAACTACCACATTTTTGGAAAAAAGGAACACTAAAATACCTCAATTTTCACATGGTTAAAATTTTCTAATTTCCATAATTTATAAATTAGGTTTATGAATCAGGCAGTTAGTCATTTATGTATGTTAGATAAGTGAATAAAATGTCAACGGTTCCTGAGTAAAAGGTACATGCGTATCGAGAAAATTGAACTTAAAACATTGCAAAGCTAACCTGTCTTGCTTCAATTCATTCCAGGGCCATAATCATATCAATATTTTATTCCTGGTCTCTGTCTGCTTCTAGCATTCATCCTATACGAGGAATAATTTGATGTAGAGAAAGTCATGCGAATGGAAGGTTTTAAAATTTTTTTTTTAAACAAGACACCGTTTTATAAACATTTTTTTTCGCTATTTTTATCCTCTTTTCGCCCCATTTTGTTCGGTATATTTTTATTGGTTACTTTATCTCTGTGTTGGCAATGAATAGTTTTATTTTCCCTGTGTTTTATATGTTTTTTAGCTCCAGTTTTATTTATATATTATTTTTATATTGCTTTTATCTTTGGCTATGGCCCCGATTTGTTTTATATGGACGCTTATGACCCAGAATTTGAGCGCCTAAACATAATTCATTATTATTATTATTATTATTATTATAACAGAATATGAGTTTATACAGTATAGTTGCCCAGTGAATAGTCACAATATCAGAGATCATATTTTTTACAGAAAAAAATCTGATGTGTTCCATTCACATGACTTTCTCTAATTAGTAAGATTATTCTTCTATTTACTTCATACTAATCGACAAAAAAATAACAAATAGTCTTATTACTTACTTCCTTGTAAGTAGAAGCTAAATATGTGAGTATCATAGGTTAAAGTGAAGTCAAAAGCTGGTTACTAGGTGACTGAAGTTCGTTTGTTTGTATGAATACGAGTTGACAAATTCCTGAATGAGAAAAGTACAAGCTTTTGAAAGCTGAAACCACAAACAAGGAATATCTAAAAAACGATCAACTCCTCGAAAAAAAAGTATACAACATAAATTGTGTGTTTTAGTGTGCTCTACATTTTTTGTGTGGTAGGTTTTCGTCCATTTCTTACGGTTTAGCAGTTATGTAAAATTCCTCCAGAATAAAGTAGTCTTCAGAGGCTATTCCCAGAAAATTAAAGATATACATATTATTTGTCAGGTAAATGTCTTTAACATACGATATTTTAATCAAAATCGTTAGAGCCATTTTTGAGTAAATCAAAATTTTCGAAAAAATTCCATGTAAAGGGTAGTTAGGGGTGTGGGGATTTTCTTGAAAGTCTTCGTGTCGCATCCTTGGATCATACCAAACTTAAATACCAATTTCGTTTTTGAGCTATGCTGTCCACACACACACACACACACACACACACACACACACGGACCTGTTTCTGAAAATGCTTTGTTTGGACTCAGGGGGTCCTAAAACATGTATTTCCGGTGAAATCTCGATATCGAATTTTTAGGTGGAATACATTGTGAGGGTACATTGCACATACGGGGCTAGAGAAAGTAAAAATACCACATTTTTGGAAAAAAGGAACATTAAAATATCTCAATTTTCACATGGTTAAAATTTTCGAAGATGCGAAACTTAAATACCAAATTTGGTATTTAACCGTCTTTTCGTTTTTGAGCTATGCTGTCCACAGACAGACAGACACACACACACGCACCTTTTTCCACAAATCCTTTTTTTGGATTCAGGGGGACCCAAAACATGTATTTCCGGTAAAATCTCGGTATCGAATTTTTTGGTGGAGTGCAATACCTTCTCTATACACTATGTACATTGTACGTGTAGAGAAAGTAAAAATATCTTGGATATCTTTTTATAGAATATTGACATCGTTGGTTAAATTTTACTTTCTCTATTGAGTGTTATGTACGTACCTGGTAGGCAGAGAACAATTATAGTAAAATCAAAATCGTAGCTTTTAAGAAAGGTGGTAAATTAAGTAAAATGACAGAAAAGTTGAGGTCGTAAAAGAATTTGATTGTTTAGGGGTTAAGTTAAATTACGATGGAAAGTGGGAGAAGCAAAGTTAAATAGCGCGAACCAAAGTGAGAAAATGTCTGTACTTAGCCTATCGAATGGTATGAAAAATTTACGTTGCTTTGCTGCAATCAAGATGGGCATATGGGATTGAATTACTAATGGTTGGATAACTGGGAATCGAATAATCAGAATGTTTTGTAAATCTATTTTAGGGTCTCCCAGAGTACCACAAATGGAGTAAGCATGTTGGAGGTAGGAAAAGTGGGCGTAAGAGGATTAGTAATTGAAAAGTTATTAAAATATTTATTTAGAATCCAGGAGTTACCTAACAGTGATTTATTAAATATGTGTTTGAATTTTCAAAAACCTCTGAAGCAGATAGATACATGGTTAGAAAAATTAAAATAACTGTTAATGATAAATGGACTATCCGCTAGTGGCCTCCGGGATACAAATTAGTGAAGGGAATTTGGGAAATAATAAGAGAAAGGCTAGAGCATATGAATGAGCAAACGCTAAAAGTACAAATAAGGGACAAAAATTCACTTAGTTTTTACAGGGAATGGAAAAATGAATTAGGAAGAAAGTAATATCTTAAAGTGTGTAAAATAGAAGGGGTTTCGATTGGGAATATAGACACTGAGAAATGAAAGAACGAACATGGTGAAGGTGCCCAATTTTTACTTTCTCTACACATACTATGTACATAGTGTATAGAGTAGGTATTGCACTCCACCAAAGTATTCAATGCCGAGATTTCACCGGAAATATATGTTTTAGCGTTTCCCTGTATCCAAAAAAAGTATTCAGAAAAAGGTCTGTGTGTGTGTCTGTGTGGACAGCATAACTCAAAAACGAAAAGACCGTTGAAAAACAAACTTGGTATTTAAGTTTAGTATCTTCCAGGGATGGGACACGAAGATTTTGAGAAAAATTCCCCCATCCCAAACTACCATTTAACATTTAACTTTTTTCGAAAATTTTGATTTTCAAAAAATGGCTCTAACACTTTTGATAACAATATCTTATATTAAAGATATTTACCTGACAAGTAAAATGTATATCTTGAATTTTCTGGGAATAGCCTCTGAAGACTACTTTATTCTGGGTGAATTTTACGGAATTTTGTATAACTGCTAAACCGTAAGAAACAGACAAAAACTTACCACATAAAAAATGTAGAACACATTAAAATACACAATTTATGTTATATACTTTTTTATCGTGGAGCTGATAGTTATTGGTTTCAGTTTTGAAAAACATATACTTTTTTCGTACAGGACTTTGTGAACTCTAGTCCATACAAACAAAGAAACTTCAGTTACACAGCAACCAGATTTTGACTATCACTTTAGCCCATGGCACTCCCTTATTTCGCTTCTACTAACAAGGAAGCAAATAATAAGACTATTTCTGCTAATGTTTTCTCATTAACATGAAATAAATAGAACCATAAGCTTTTCAGCAATAATTTGTTGCAGAGATGTGGAGAAATTCATATGAATGATCACAATAGATTTTTATTTGTCTTTTGAGCATGATAAACCGATTAAGTAATAGATTCTCTTAGGAGACTCCTGGGATAAGCCCCTTCTATGTCATCTACGATCTCAGACGTGTTTAGCCGGACATATATTTGTTTAATTAACAGGCGATTATTACAAATGGGTCGGTGCTTAATCATGTATATGTCTAGCAAACATACAATGTTGTGTTAGCATTGCTTGTGTACAGAGAGGAAGCATATACTATAGACTATAATTTAGCACTTATTGTCACAGCATAAAACTACAAAAAAGCCTGATATGTACACTCACATGACTTTCTCTACATCTCTGCATCAAATTGTAGTTATAATGGTTGCTATGTAACTGAAGTTCCTTTGTATGGACAGGAGTTAAGAAATTCCTGTATAAGAAAAGTTTTTCAAAGCTGAAACCAAGAAACAGGAATATCTTAAAAACGATCATCTACACGAAAAAAATGTAAATGACATAAATTGTGTATTTTATCGTGAGATTCAGTTTTTGTGTAGCAAGTTTTACCCCATCTTTTACGGTTTAGCCGTTATGCACAATTCCGTAAAATGCATTCAGAATAAAGTAGTCTTCAGGCCTTATTCCCAGAAAATTCAAGATATACATTTTATTTGTCAGGTAAATATCTTTAATATACGATATTTTAATCAAAACCGTTGGACATTTTTAAAAAAATCAACATTTTCAAAATTTTTTCCATGTAAAGTGTAATTTAGGGTAGGGGGATTTTTCTCAAAATCTTCGTGTCGCATCCCTGGAAGATGCCAAACTTAAATACCAAGTTTGAGCTTTAACGGTCTTTTTGTTTTTGAGCTATGCTGCACACACACACACACACACACACACACACACACACACAAACGGACATTTTCCAAAAATGTTTTTTTTTGGATTCAGGGAGTCTCAAAACACGTATTTCCGGTGAAATTTTGGTATCGAATTTTTAGGTGCAATGCAATACCTTCTCTATACACTATGTATATAGTTCTTATAGAGAAAGTAAAAAGCTTATGTGTATCATTCACATGGCTTGCTCCAGCTGTTCTACTTTATTCTTAAAAAAGATTATTCTTTCTGTCATACCACGCTAATCAAGATCAGCATTAATAGAATATTCCTATTTCTAAGCTCCTTATATGCACAGACCGGATTATATGCATTTGCATATTTAGCCCTTTTTCACCGATTATTGCTCTAAATTCTAGGTTTTAATAAAATCCTAGTGGACTCCTTCTTGCCGGTGGTATTCCCGAGGAAACTAAAGGGTTTACAAACATTTGAACAATAACCCAAGTTTTGAACCTTTGTGTCAAATTGAAAACTTTATTAGTGGGACGGGAGAACTTTTAGCAGAAACAATAAGTGTCAATATAACGCCCAAATTCAAAGACTATCTAGTGACCTCAGTTTATGTAGAAGGACTTTTTCTGCTTATAAAACTGTTTTGAGTGATCGACAACTGCGATTGTGTATTGTTTTTTAAATAATATAAGCATTTTCATGCATATTTGCATGCATATTTCGAGCTTTTTATATTCCGTATAATCCGGTCTCTACTATCTAAAAGGGAACCAAAGGAATGCGCTATGCTAAAGCGATAGTCAAATGTTTTAAAACCTATCGTTATGCGATTGTCATTGAAATTCACTTCTTTGCTTCGCCAAGAGTAGAACAAAAGAAAAACGGATACCTCCTGTCTGAGAAAAGTAAAAGTATTTTAAAATTGAAACAAATAAGAAGGAATATCTTGGAAACGGTCAACTCTACAACAAAAATGCTATGACACAAATGGTGTATTTTAACGGGATCTACATTTTTTGTGCAGTAAAGTTTTGTCTGTTTCTTACGGTTTAACCGGTATGCAAAATTCTACAAAAATCAACCAGAATCAAGTGTTCTTTAGAGGTTATTTCCAGCAAATTCAAGATGTACATTGTATTTGTAATGTTAATAGCTCTAACTTACGTATTTTAGACAAAAATGGCTCTTAAGGATTTTGATTAAAATGTCGTATAAGTAAGATATTTTATGACAAACGAAATGTATATAGCCTTTGAAGACCTCTCCAATCTGGATGACTTATATAATTAGCAACCCGTAAGAGATAGACAAAAACTTTACCAAAAAATGTAGATCACATTAAAACACACAATTTATGCTATATACACTTTTTTGTAGAGTTAACTAATTTCGAGATATTTCGGATTATTGGTTTCAATTTTAAGTCACTTAAACTTCTCTCAAACGGAAAGATCTTCTTGTTTCTCATTTGTTTACAAGCCAATAGAATGGAATTTCAATTTTCACATAGCGACTGGCTTTTAAAGGACTTGACTATCGCCTTACCTGTGCATTTTTTTTATTTCACTTCTACTTACAAAGAGGTGGTAATAAGACATAATTCTGCTTATGTTTATCTTGATTAGCATGATGTAGATAACTGAATAACGTTTTGAATAAAAGGTTTGTTTGCCAAACAGCTAGAGAACATCATGGGAATGGAACACATCAGATTTTTTCCATTCTACTAACAAGGAACCAAGTAATAATGGCAATTTATAGTAATGTTTATCTCAATTATTATGAAGTAGATAAAAGAATAAGCTTTTTATCAATAATTTGTTACAGAGATGTAGAAAAGGTCCTATGAATAGAACACGTGATTTTTATTCAGTATTTCCTACATATCATGTTGGCACGTAATCCACCAGCGAACTTTGCCTATTTTACCAATTGTGTACCTAATCTATTACGTATTATGTACGTATATTCTACAGAGTGATTTATATGGAAATTGACACACTTCTTTCTTTAATTATTCCGTTGGAAATTCATCTAATGACCCATTTTTAGCACTATATTAAACATGATTCTCTGGAGTTTCAATTCCTTGTCACTAGATACGCAGATGTTGGCAGTTGTTTCAACATTTTGTTGTTGTAGTCAACGTGAAAATGCAGTACGAAGTAGAACTGAGTCAAGGATATTTTCAGCAAGATGGCGCTACATGCAATACATCAAATATATCCATGAACCTAATTGCAAGTTTCTTTGACGACCGGATAATTTCCAGAAACCCGTGGCCACCGAGATCTCCGGATTTGACATCGTCGGACTTCTTTCTATGGGGGTTACTTAAAAGACAGAGTTTACGCCACACGTCCCCAGACATTGGACGATCTGAAGCACAACAATGCTATTGACAACAGAGTCCTCCAACGAGTGGCCAGTAACCTGGAACGACGTGTTGAGTTGTGTCTTATGCAGGATGAAGGGCATTTTCAACATTTGCTATAGATGTAAATAATCTCCTAAAAACATAAGTGCAATGGGGAATCTCGAAGGTACCAAACGCTGGAATTCATCTCGTATTTTCAAACGCTTACTCGATCTACAATAACACACTTGTATGAACAATTGCTTTGGAATATTTTATACCTTACTTACTTACACCTTAGGATATAGTAGGTAGCGATTTCTTTCAGTCCTAGAGAGAAAAATCTGATGTTCCATTCACATGACTTTCTCTATATCTCTGCAACAAATTAATAGAAAACTTATGCTTCTATTTACTTCATGCCAATCGAGAAAAAATTAGCAGAAATAGTCTTATTACTTGCTTCCTTAAAACTAGAAGCGAAATAAGGGAGTGCCATAGGTTAAAGTGATAGTCAAAATATGGTTGATATGTGACTGAAGTTCCTTTGTTTGTGTGAACAGGAGTTGACAAATTCCTGTATGAGAAATGTTTGTTTTTTAAAGCTGAAACCAAAAACAAGGAATATCTAAAAAATGGTCAACTCCATGAAAAAATGTATATAACATAAATTGTGTGTTTTAACGTGCTCTTCATTTTTTGTGCAGTAAGTTTTTATCTATCTCTTATGGTTTAGGTGCTATGCAAAATTCCGTAAATTTCATCCACAATAAATACTTCGGAGGCTTTTCCCAGAAAATTGAAGATATACATTTTATTTGCCAGGTAAACTTCTTTATTATACGATATTTTAATAAAATCGTTAGAACCATTTTTAAGAAAATAAAAATTTCCAAAAATGTTTCCATGTAAAGGGTAGTTTGGGGTGTGGGATTTTTTTTGAAAATCTTTTGTGTCGCATCCCTGGAAGATAGTAAACTTAAATACCAAGTTTGGTATTTTACCGACTTTTCATTTTTGAGCTATTGTGTTCACAAACACACGGACACACACGGACCATTTTTTGAAAATGCTTTTTTCTTTATACATATTTCCGGTGAAATTTCGGTATCGATTTTTTGGATGGAGTGCAATACTTTATCTATACACTGTGTACGTAGTACGTATAGAGAAAGTAATAGTGTTCGTTGCTTAGGTAGATGTATTTGTTAAAAGGTAGACACGAGTGAGCTTAATGATGGGATTCGAAACGCAAAAACGCCGATGCCCCGAGGCAGATTCATTAGCAAAATCCCGCTTTAACAGGCTTGATCTACTGGAAATGCATTGCCTTTATTTCTTGTTTGTTTCATTACATTGTGTCTCTTTCCCTTTAAAAGAATTTTAATACGCTAACTGGGATATAATTAGAAGCTAGTCGACGCAGGACTCCTGAACAAAACGAATTGAGTACGAACTTTGCTGAATGACGTTGAATAGTGAAGAGGAGATTCCGTTAACTTGTTTCGCCAACATGTTCTTTAATTATCTACTTCCTTCTACATTTTTACTTTCTCTATACGTACTATGTACAGTTTATAGAGAAGGTATTGCACTCCACCCAAAAATCTCCACCGAGATTTCGCCGGAAATATGTTCTAGGGTCTCTGCATCTAAAAAAAGCATTTTCAGAAAAAGGTCCGCGCATGTATGCGTCTTTGAACACGATAACTCAAAAACGAAATGTCGGTAAAATACCAAACTTGGTATTTTAAGTTCAGTGTCTTCCAGGGATGCGACACGGGGATTTGAGAAAAATCCCCCCACCCTAAACTACCCTTTACATGGAACATTTTTCGAAATTTTTTATTTTCTTAAAAATGGCTTTAATGATTTTGATTAACATATCGTATATTAAAGATATTTACTTGACAAATAAAATGTATATCATGAGTTTTCTAGGAATAACCTCTGATGACTACTTTATTCTGGATTAATTTGACGGAATTTTGCATAACTGCTAAACCGTAAGAGATGGACAGAAACTTACCACACAAAAAATGTAGAGCACATTAAGAGGCACAATTGATGCTATATATGTATTTTTTTTTTTCGTGGAGTTGATCGTTTTTCAGATATTTCTTGTTTTTGGTTTTAACTTTGAAAAACTTATACTTTTCTCATACAGGATTCTGTCAACTCATGTCCATACAAAGGAACTTCAGTCAGCTGGCAACCAGCTTTTGACGTCACTTTAACCTATGGTATTACTTTATTTCGCTTCTACTTACCAGGAAGCAAGTAATAAGACTATTTCTGCTAATTTTTTGTCGATTAGCATGAAGTAAATAGAAGTATGTGTTTTTTAATAATAATTTGTTGCGGAGATGTGGAGAAAGTCATGTGAATTGAGCACATAAGATTTTGTTTGCCTAATAGATAAAGTCGTATTTATATAAGACTGTGTGTTTAGGAGTTAAAGGATAGTTTAGTGTTGTTTGTGAGGAATGAGGAGGCCCACTTTAAGTCCCTTAGCGTAACGAGCAATTCAGATGTACCGAGAAGAAAGTTCATGTTAGGTTTAGCTTTTCTTGCTTGTTAATATGCAAACCTGTGTAATTGCGCTTCGTAACAACAAGGTGGGCCGTGCCTCATCACTTTTCTTTTGATGGAACAAAGCTGAGTTATCTGTGCAACTGCCCTGCGGAAAACCGGAGTAGAGTTGCTCCTTGGGGAGATTTTGAGGAGAACAAAGGCTAATGTAACTTGGGAACAAACATGAAGAAACGTCGGGACACGACGGTTACGGGAATGCCTGCCGGAGGAGGGGGAATGAATTTGGCCTTCTGCCTTTCTCAGTATTATGTTTGCCTTCTTTCGCTTTTTTATTTTCCTGGCGCATAAATCTCGAAATCATAGCTCCATTACTTTGTTGTGCAAAGATTTCGTCTCGCCAGTAACAGAGCTGGCCGACATACAACCTGTTAACGTTTCTCTCATACAAGTCGTGACTAACGGCGGCTATCACTAAACTTAAATGATTCGGAAGAATATAAAAAGCCTTTATCATGCTCCATTTCCGATTTTTAATATCGCTAAAAAGATTCATCTGAATGGTTATTAATTAGAATGGTTGCATTCAGGAAAAAAAGATGAATTGGCATGCATTTAGATTTTATGGCAATATTGTAGACATTAAAAAAATTCGATACCGAGATTTCACTGGAAATATATGTTTTAGGGTCTCCTGTAACCAAAACAAAAAACAAAAAATTGTTTCAATACGTCCATGTGTGTCAGTCTGTCTCTGAACATGGTAAAGTCGCTAAAATACCAAACTATACACCCCAAACTACCCTTTACATGGAAGTTTTTATGACATTTTTTATTTTCTTAAAAATGGCTAACGGTTTTGATGAAAATACCGTATATCAAAGATATTTAAATGACAAATATAGTGTTTATATTGAATTCTCTGGGAATAGCCTCTGAAGACTACTTTATTCTCGATGAAAATCATGGAATTTTGCATAACTGCTAAACCGTAAGAGATCAACAAAAACTTACAACACAAGAAATGTAGAGCACGTTAAAACACAATTTATGTTATATACATTTTTTTCGTGGAGTTTTTTTTTTATTTATTTTTTTAGATATTCCTTGTTTTTGGTTTCACCTTTAAAACACTTTTCTCATACAGGAATTTGTCAACTCCTGTCCATACATACAAACAAAGGAACTTCATTCACATAGCAACCAGCTTATGAGTATCATTTTAACCTATGATACTCCCATATTTCACTTCTACTTACAAGGAAGCAAGTAATAAGACTATTTCTGCTAATTTGGTCTCAACTAGGATGAAGTAAATAGAAGTATAAACTTTTTAACAATAATTTGTTGCAGAGATGTGGAGAAAGTCATGTGAATGGAACACATCAGATTTTTTACTTCATGCTTTACTGGTAAATAAAACTGCTATAGTTCAGAGAAGTAACCGTTCCATTCCCAGCCTTATAACGTAGTTAAACGTGTCTTTAAAATTTGACCAATATTAACTTTTCGCCTTATTTGCTAATTTTAATTTTCAAGAATTTACCACACATCAGTGACAAAACTTATGGACGCTCTATAACACTCCTGTCTATATTGGGGGTGAAAGAACGCTTAATTTTGCTCAGAGGTCTCTTTATCAAGCTTACAGTTCTTTTAGTGTCGCAAATCTACAACACGGCATCAGCGGCTTTACTTCACTTCCTAAGGGAGCTAAACTAACCATCTTAAGGCTTGAAAAATTAAATGCATTACCCTCCGCCAGGTTTGAACCCATGGCCTCGGTAACCAGAGGTTGGTATGTTAACCTTAGACCACAGAGCAGGGGGTGAGGTGGCACTTATCAAATGATAGGTGTCTTTATTGATGTTTGAAGTTCCCTTGTTTGTGTGGACACGAGTTGAAAATTCCTGTATGACAAAAGTATAAGTTTTTTTAAAGCTGAAACCAAAAACAAGGAATATCTCAAAAACGATCAACTCCACGAATTTTGCATTACTGCTAAACCGTAAGAGATACACAAAATTTTGTAAAATGCATCCAGAATAAAGTGAGTTATGTGACAACACTGTATATTTTAGATGAACCTAGCGTCCTTGTCATATCCAGATGTCGAGCATAAACATCATGCGGACAGCAAAAGTGTTTACGTTACGCATTCCTCTACCTTGCCTTCTTGTGGTGGGTGGACAGTACAATATACCAGGCGAATAAGAAAAACAAAATCGATTGGGCAACGCCCCTCCATCCCGCTCGACGCTCCGTCAAGAGTATTGCTCAGCAGTGTGTTAATTTTGTCCACCATGTGCGCGAATTACCTTGGAGTAAGACGCGTAGAGAAAATATTAACCTAATTTTGTTTCACCCAGTATGAGGGGTGGATTTTGTCCAACCAGAAAGTTTAGGGATCACTCAGATCTTCATTTGTTGCAAGTGGGGAAAAGTGGCTTGTCCAATACGACCTTAATAGCAAAGCAAACAGGAGAAATACAGAAGTTGGATCAGCGAAAAGTCCCCGTTTTACGATAAGTATTTATATGCGTATTTTTACATTCTCTAGCCCAGTATGTACAATGTACATAGGGATAGAGAAGTATTGTATTCCACCCAAAAATTCGATACCGAGATTTCACCGGAAATACATGTTTTAGGACCTTCTGTATCCAAAAAAAGCATTTTCGGAAAATGTGTGTGTGTGTCCATGTGTCTGGTACACGATAACTCAAAAACGAAAACTAGCTAAAATACCAAACTTGGTATTTAAGTTTAGTATCTTCCAGAGATGCGACACGAAGATTTTGAGAAAAATTCCCCTACCCCAAACTACCCTTTACATAGAACTTTTTACGAAAATTTTGATTTTATTAAAAATGGCTCTAACGATTTTGATTAAAATACCGTACATTAATAATAGTTACCTGACAAATAAAATGTATATCTTGAATTGTCTGGGAATAGCTTCTGAAGAGCTGTTTATTCTGGATGAATTTTGCTTAATTTGGCATAACTAGTAAACTATAAGAGATAGACTAAAACTTACTATACAAAATATGTAGGTCTTGTTAAAATACACAAGTTATGTTATATACATTTTTTTCGTGGAGGTTACCATTTTCGTGGTAGTCATTGTTATTAGTTTCAGTTGTGACGTACTTATACTTTTCTCAGACGGGAGTGTTCGTTTTTCCTTTGTTCTACTCCTGGCCAAGAAAAGAAGCGATTTGTAATGATAATCGCATAACGACAGCTTTTAAAACATTTGACTATCGGTTTAGCTTAGTGTATTCCCTTATTTTCTTCCTACTGATAAGGAACTAAGTATAAGAACATTGTGCTAATGAGTACCTCGATTAGCAAGGTGCAGAAAGAAGAATAATCTTATGTAAGAAGTTTGTAGAACAGCTGGAGAAGTTCATGTGAGTGTAACACATCAGATTTATCGGACTATTCCACCACAGCAGCCAATGAGAGATGACTAGTTATTAAAGTTACGTGAAACAGACGTTAGTGTTAAAATGAATTTCTCATTGTAGGTATGCTAGAATATTCTCTGGAAAAGCGAGTATTAGGTTGACAGAAATGGTGGAATAAAAGAACATCAGCAATGTTGCCATTTCCTCTCCTTGAAGCGTGTTCTCTGGATGTACGTATTTTTACAACAGCACAGCTCAGGAATGATTGACGTACGCACTAAAGCAGATTCTTGGTTTACAACATATTTCCGAAAACACGAAGCCAGGAGATGCGCTTCAGCGCGCCTGAGGTTTTTATCACTTTAGATTCCCGCTAACGAAATGGGAATGTAAATCAAATCATATTAGCTTCCTGTTCCATTTCCATGTCTCGTTTCTGTTACTTTAAGAGGAAATAGGAAGATCAAAAAATCTGTAATCACAGGATATAGATTGAGGCCCCTGAATGCAAAGAGAAAATTTTGGATAAAGAACCGAAATATTTTCACAGAATATGTAGATTACTTAAATAAGTAATTTGAGATAGGAGACTTATGACCTGTTTATTGAAATTTCGAAGTAACGGCTATAAGTTTCTGAAGTGCCAGTACGCCACTGGCTAATTTATCAACCATTCAAGAGCATAACACGAAAAACGAAGGGACATATTACAGCGTACCTCTATAGCGTAGTGGTTATGATACTGGCTTTCAAGTGAAAGATAGTTTCCAAGTTCGGGTCTCGTTCACGTATCGCGGCACTTTGTCTGGAATGAAAAAAAAATAATAATAAAAACATTTACTGTGACAGGAATTGAACTAATGACCTTTGGGATAGCAGCTTCCCGCGTTACGCTTTAAGCCACCAAAGCAGTTTGAGACGTTAATATACGGAAGCCAAGCGTTTTCATATCAAGTATTCATTTTATGTTAATGGCAGGAAATTGATGCCATATAGAGTTTGTTGATTATGTGGTCAAGAAAAAATTAATTACTGAAAGTAATTAGCCTGTAAGTGTTGTGTGAATATCAGAATATTGAATTTAATGAGTATTTTAAGCATTATTTCATTTGTGATCAAAATAATTATTTTAAAGAATCCAACAATGATAATTGCATTGCTACGTGCATGAAAAAGGAAGCTGTTCTTTCTAGTGTACCGCATCCCCAAGCGTTGTATACCCATATTTAAATATTCACTAATCGCAAATAGCTTATAAAATAAATATTATACGTACCAAAGGTAATTTATTTATAAATAAAAGGAAGTCTGTATTATATACTTCCTTAGAGAGTGTTTAATAAGGAAAAACATATAAGTTTCGAGCCTATATAAGAGCTGAATAGACGCTCAGCTCTGTGTCCCCTACGAGGCGGAGTCCCAGAAGGCTCTGTATTATGACCCACCTTGTTTAGCCTTCTTATGGCAGACTTCCCTACGGTGCAGGGCGTCAACATGGCCCAGTTTGCTGATGACGTCCTGCTCTACCGCACCGACAGGAACATACGCAGAGCCTTCAACCCCATACAGACACACCTCCGTCTCGTCCAGGACTGGTGCAGATGTCCGTTAATCCGGGCAAAAGTCATGCTGTTCTGTTCACCAGAAAACGCCCCGAAATAAACCAGATACCCAACTTTTCCTATCAGGGCCAAATGATAGAGTGGGGGAATTCCATCAAATACTTGGGCGTCATTCTTGATAAGGGCCTAACTTTTCGTGAACACGTGCGGGGATCGTCGGACAGGGCGAAGGGGGCGGTAGCCTCCCTTTACCCTGTGCTGGCCTCCCAGATGCCGGTTCACTTAAAGTTACGCCTTTTCAAGGCGCTTATAGTCCCCCTGATACTCTATGCCTGCGAAGTGTGGGGTATGGCAGCAGACTCCTGGCTTCTCTGGTTACAGCGGGTACAGAATAGAGGACTCCGGTCCATATATTCTGTATGTCGACGTTTCCCTTTGAGGCTACTACATGAAGCTTCGGCCCTCTCATATGTGGAAGATGTTATTAGGCGCCGGGCTCAAAAATTCTACGCCAGATTGGGCGAACATGAGAACGCACTTGTCAGATCTCTGGGGGAGTACTTAGGGTTCCGGGTTCCCCGCATGGCTTGTGGGCACCCCCGGTAACAACGGCTTTAAACCAGCCAACAGCGTAATAGCTGAACAAAGCACTCCCCCCTCCCATTGGGAGAGGTCTATCAAAATTCACCACCATATTTAAAAAATAAATAAATAAACACCAGCGGAGCAGAGGAAAGGATGATGCTCCTGAAAATGCAACCGCTCGAGGAGTCTACCAGCGCTACCTCCTTAACACCAACACTCGAAACCTCAAACAAAACCTTAACCATCACCTCATTCCTGTGGTTAAACCCTTACCAGGGTAGGTACACAGCAATAACACCCAGGCTCACCACGAGCCTACCAGACACGCACGCACGCAGCTCTGTGTATTCGTTATTGGCCAGTCTTTGTGTGTGCACCATTTCTCGGCTCAAGGGTAGCGTCCTCTGGGAGCGCGTGCTGTAGAAAGTAATCTTCATTTATCTGTGCCATCCTGCAGTTTTACTAACTATTGTATCAAGTAATACCCAAGAATATACAAGAACATCTTACCAGTGACACCAGTGTATTATTTATAAATATTATATTACCTGTAATGAACTATCTTCCTCAAGGCCCGGACCTGAGAGGACATATTACCGTGAGTAATATTAAAGAAGAGAGAATCTCGACTAGCTCTTCGACTGGAAGTTGCTATACATTGAATAATATAATGTTTGTAGCAAATTGTCTCCCAATCTAGAGGCAAATAATATAACAAATGTGCAACAAGTTGAAACAACTTCTCCAGGGTAGGCTATATAACTCAAGAACGTAGTTAATGAATGCTAAGTGTCGCACTGTCAAGTGATTAGTTCGAGATTTTACAGATTTTTGCGACATCAAATCTTGAGAACGCTAGTAACGAGCTGATATTTCTATACTCGGGCAGCAGTTTTAAAGACATTCTAAGCCGTTTTATCAATCTGGTTTGCTTATATTATATATAAATGTTTTAGGGGCACCTGTACCAACAAAAAGCATTTTCAGAAAAAGGTTCGTGTCCGTGACTGTGAACACGATAACTCAAAAACGAAAAGTCGGTAAAATACCAAACTTGCTATTTAAGTTTAATATCTTACAGGGATGCGTCACGAAGATTTTGAGAAAAATCTCCCCACCACAAACTACATTTTACATGGAACTTTTTTCGAAAATTTTGATTTACTAAAGAAATGGCTCTAAGGATTTTGATTAAAATATC
This sequence comes from Hymenopus coronatus, assembly GCA_030762935.1. Lineage (NCBI taxonomy): Eukaryota > Metazoa > Arthropoda > Insecta > Mantodea > Hymenopodidae > Hymenopus > Hymenopus coronatus. The sequence continues at coordinate 19,347,312 of CM060893.1, forward strand.
GTATATTAAAGACCTGACAAATAAAATGTATTTCTTGAATTTTCTGGGAATATCCTCTGAAGACTACTTTATTCTGGATGAATTTTACGGAATTCTGCTTAACTGGTAAACCGTAAGAGATGGACCAATACTTAGCACTCAAAAAATGTAGAGCACCTTATAACACACAACTTATGTTATATACATTTTTTTCGTGGAGTTGATAGTTTTTTGAGTTTTTGGTATCAGCTTTGAAAAACTTATACTTTTCTCATACAGGAATTTATCAACTCCTGTCCACACACACAAACAAAGCAATTTGTCATATAGCAACCAACTTTTGGTTATCACTTTAACCTATTGTAGTCCCTTATTTCGCGTCTACTTACAAGGAAGCAAATAATAAGACTGTGTTAATTTTTTCTCGATTAGTATGAAGTAAACAGAAGCATAAGCTTTTTAATCATTTGTTACAGAGATGTAGAGAAAGTAATGTGAATGGAACACATAAGATATTTTGTTTATTCAGGGGATCTCAAAACAAATAGTTGCAGTGAAATTTTGGTATCGAATTGTTTGGTGCATGACGGAGAAAGTAAAAGCAGACGTGAACCTAAAATCCGTAGTCTAGCCATGAACGTTGGTCGTTGTTGAAATTCATTGTTAACAGTTGCAAGAAAACTCGATAATAATTCACACAAGTGTAGCTTGCTGTGGCTTGGTGAGCAAGAAATATGGCATCCCTGAGCTGCCTCACCTGCATTAGGGGCTGTTTTGTTTCCTCCTGACCTCTAATCTACGCGACAGCAGAATGGAGGGAGAGATAACTTACCAGAGATAACAGTGCGAGTAAAATGTCATGTCTCTCTCAAACTGGGTTTCATCCCTGCAACAAATTATTTTTAAAAAAATTTAGGCGTCTATTTACGGCATGCTTATCGAGAAAATTTAGCCGAAATAGTCTTATTACTTGCTTCCTTGTAAATAGAAGCGAAATAAGGGAGCACCATAGGTTAAAGTGATAGTCAAAAACTGGTTGCTATGTGACAGGAGTTTACGAATTCCTGTATGAGATAAGTATACATTTTTAAAAGTGAAATCAAAGATAAGGAATAGCTAAAAAATTATCAAATCCACGAAAAGATTTACATAACATAATTTGTATGTCTTAAGGTGCTCAACATTTTTCGAGTAATAAGTTTTTATCTAACTCTTACGGTTTAGCAGTTATGCGAAATTCCGTAAATATCATCCAGAATAAAGTAGTCTTCAGAGGCTATTCCCTGAAAATTCAGGGTATACATTTTATTTGTCAGGTAAATATCTTTAAATATACGATAGTTTAATCAAAATCGTTAGAGCCATTTTTGAGAAAGTCAAAAATGTCGAAAAAAGTTCCATGTAAAGGGTAGTTTGGAGTGGGGAGATTTTTCTCAGAATCCTCGTGTCGCATCCCTGGAAGATACCAAACTTAAATTCCACTTTTGGTATTTTACCGACTTTTCGTTGTTGAGTTAGTGTGTTCACACGGACCTTTTACTGAAATTGCTTTTTTTGAATACAGGGGACCCTAAAACAATATTTCCGGTGAAATCTCGTATCGAATTTTTTGGTGGAGTGCAATTATTACATAAAGCTTATTCTTCTATTTACTTCATGATTATCGAGAAAAAATTAGCAAAACTGTTCTATTACTTGTGTCCTTGCAGATAGAAGGAAAAAGGGAGTACAACTGGTTTAAAAAGAAAGTCAATGTTTTAAAATCTGGTTGCCATGTCATTGAATATCCGTTGTTTGTATGGTCACAAATTACTATGAATATTTTAAAACGAAAACCAATAACAAAGGACATCTCTAAAGTGGTCAACTCCACAAAAAAAAAAAAAATAAATAAATAAAAAATAAACAATTATATAACATAAAATGTGTTTTAACAGTACCCACATTTTTGCTTTCTGTACACGTACTATATACATAGTGCATAGAGAAAGTGTTGCATTGCTCCCAAAATTCGATACCGAGATTTCACCGGAAATGCATGCTTTGAAAGCCCCTGAATCCAAAAAATGCGTTTTTAGAAAAATGTCCGTGTTTGTAGACTGAAATACGACTGAAATTCGTTTCTTTGCATGACCAAGAGTTGACAAATTTAAAAAACAGTATTTTAAAACTGAAATCTATAACAAGGAATATCTTGGAACTGGTCAACTCCACAAAAAATTTGTATCATATAAATTGAGTGTTTTAATGAGATATACATTTTCTGTTACGGTTTACCAGTTATTAAAACGTCATCCAAATTGAAGAGAACTTCAGATATTCATTTCATGCGTGATATAAAAATCTTTAATACACGGTATTATAATCAAAACCATTGGAGTAATTTTTGAGGATCTCAAAATTTTAAAAAATGTTCAATGTAACAGATTTCGGGGAGGAGAGATTTTCCTAAAATTTAGGAATCTCATACTTGGAAGATACTGAACTTAAATACCAAGGTTGGTATTTAATGGTCTTCGTTTTTCAGCTAGTGACTCACACATTGCCCTCTTTCTAAAAAAAATCCTTTTATCGGGCTCAGGGGACCTCAAAACATATTTCAGATGAAATATAGATATCGTACTTTTGGATGGAATACAATAATAAAAATATGGTGTTCCGTTCACGTGACTTTCTCTACATCTCTGCAAAAGAAAAATCATTAAAAAGTTTATGCTTCTATTTACTTCATGCTAATCGAGAAATAATTAGCAGAAATAGTCTTATTACTTGCTTCCTTGTAAGTAGAAGCGAAATAAGGGAGTACGATAGGTTAAAGTGATAGTCAAAAGCTGGTTGCTATGTGACATTGTATGTATAATAGTTGACAAATTCTAGTATGAGAAAAGAATAAGTTTTTCAAAGCTGAAACCAATAACAAGGAATATCTCAAAAACGATCAACAACACGAAAAAAAATGTATATGACATAAACTGTGTGGTAAGTTTTTGTCCATCTCTTACGGTTTAGCAGTTAGGCAAAATGTCGCAAAATTCATTCACAATAAAGTAGTCTTCGTAGGCATTCCCAGAAAATTCAAGATATACATTTTATTTTTCATGTAAATATCTTTAATATACGACATTTTAATAAAAGTCGCAATAGCCATTTTTGAGAAAATCAAATTTTTTTAAAAAAATTCATGTTAAAGGGCAGTTTGCGGTGGGGGATTTTTCTCAAAATTTTTGTGTCACATCCCTGGAATGTGCTAAACTTAAATACCAAGTTTGGTATTTTACCGACTATTCGTTTTTGAGTTATGTTCACGGACACACATACACGGTTCTTTTCTAATTTTTTTATACAGCGGGCCCTAAAACATGTATTTCCGGTGAAATCTCGGTATCGAAGTTTTGGGTGAAGTGCAATACCTTCTCTATACACTATGTACATAGTACGTGTAGAGAATAGTAGAATGTGTTGTTTTTGTGTACAGCAGACCCTAAAACGTTTCAGATGAAACTTCTGTTGCGAATTTATGTGTGGAGTGCCTTCTCTACCTATGAAAAAAACGTTTACTTTCTCTATACGTACTATGTATATAATGTATAGAGAAGGCATTGTATTGCACCCAAAATTTCGGAACCGAGATTGCACCGGAAATATGTTTCGAGACCCCCTGAATTCAAAAAAAGCATTTTTAGAAAAGTGTGTGTGTGGGGGGGGGCGGCATAGCTCAAAAACGAAAAGTCCGATAAAACCCAAACTTGGTATTTAAGTTAGGTATTTTTCAGGGATGCTACACGAAGATTTTCAATAACATCCCCCACCCAAAAATACCCTTTACATGGAAAACATTTCGAAAATTTTGATTTTTTTAAAAATGGCTCTAACGATTTTGATTAAAATCTCGTACATTTAAGATATTTACTTGACAAATAAAATGTATATCTGGAATTTTCTGGGAATAGCCTCTGAAGACTATTTCGGATGAATTTTACGGAATTTTGCATAACTGCTAAACCGTAAGAGATAGACAAAAACTTACCACAAAAAAAATGCAGAGCACATTAAAACACACAATTTAAGTTACATAAACGTTCTTCGTGGATTTGATTTGTTTTTGTAGATATTCCTTGTTTTTGGTTTTAGCTTTGAAAAACTTATATTTTTCTCATACAGGAATTTGTCAACTCCTGTCCATACAAACAAAGGAACATCAGTCACATAGCAACCAGCTTTTGACTTCACTTTAACCTATGGTACTCCCTTATTTCGCTTCTACTTACAAGGAAGCAAGTAATAGGAGTAGTGCTGCTAATTTATTCTCTATTAGCATGAAGTAAATAGAAGCATAAGCTTTTTATCAATAATTTGTCATGTGAATGGAACACATCAGATTTTTACGTTAACAGAGTTTCTCTTTTTCTGGGGACATCTTCAAACATGTAGAAGAGTTAGATGTTTGACGTTTAATGTGCCCTGGCTTAAAGGTAGAAGGGACGGAATTGGCTATCATTGTTTTGTGTCCCTTGTCTTTACTCGTGGTTTATGCATAACACCCTGGACAAGCCCTAACTTCGTAACGTTTGTAGCACTTTATGTGAAGGAGAGAAAGGGAGGAAATAAAAACAGCAGTGGAAACCAAGTAGAGATGCCCCGGGAGAATTCCGATATATGCCACGGACAGCGTGTCCAATTACATTCCCACTGTCCTCGGACGTGCCAGTCGTCCCTAGGGAGAACAGAGATTCTTCTTGCCCGCCGACAGCCAAGCAGTTCTCTAGCTTCCTGTTTCCTGTCAGAAGAAACTCTTGCATAGTTAAGCGTTTCAGGTACACGAGCAAAGTAATGAAGTGATTAGGGAACCTGCTCAAATCAGCTCCAGATAAAGGGAGTCTCAAAGGAGCTTTAAAGTTACCACTGGCTGTGTAAGTCAGTCGCGCTAGCTGGGAGAATTCAAATATAAACCTCAGGATATCCAAAATATCATATAGTACTGATGCAGAACTGGATGTCCACCTCACTATTTTTTTGGGGGGAGGAGGATGGACCTTTCTTTACTTTTACTTAATTCAAACCTCACTAACCAATCCAATTCACCGAAAATCTGATGTTTCATTCACATGACTTTCTCTACATCTCTGCAACAAATTATTGTTAAAAAACTTATGCTTCTATTTAATTCATGCTAATCAAGAAAAAATTGGCACAAATAGTCTTATTACAGGCTTCCTTGTAAGTAAAAGCGAAATAAGGTTAAAGTGATAGTCAAAAGCTGGTTGCTATGTGACTGAAGTTCCTTTGTATGGACACAGTTGATAAATTCCTGTATAAGGAAAATATGTTTTTCTAAGCTGAAACCAAAAACAAGGAATAACTCAAAAAACGATAAACTCCACGAAAAAATGTATATAACATAAATTGTCTAACGTGCTCTACGTTTTTGTGGGGTGAGGTTTTGTCCATGTCTTACGGTTTAGCAGTTATGAATATATTCCCTAAAAGTCGTCCGGAATGTAGTAGTCTTCAGAGACTATTCCCAGAAAATTCAAGATATACAGTTTGTCAGGTAAATATCTTTAATATACGGCCTTTTAATCAAAATCGTTACAGCCATTTTTAAGAAAATAAAAAAAAAAAATATCGAAAAAAGTTCCATGTAAAGAGTAGTTTGGGGTGGGGGGGGGTTTCTCTCAAAATCTTCTTGTGGCATCCCTGGAAGATACTAAGCGTAAATGCCAAGTTTGGTATTTTTCCGACTCTTCCGTTTTTGGGTTATCGTGTTCACGGACCTTTTTCTGAAAATGCTTCTTTTTTTTTTTTTTGATACAGGGTACCCTAAAACATATTTCCGGTGAAATCTCTGTATCGAATTTTTTGGGTGGAGTGCAATACCTTCTCTATATACTATATACATAGTACGTATAAAGAAAGTAAAAATGCATGTATAATCCAAAATTAATGGCAGTAAAATGATTCTAAATCAGTTTATTAAATTGCAGTTTAATCTAATAAAAGTTCACATCACTGTGTCCTTATTGATCTGACGTTTTAAAGAATGAGACTTTCGCTTTAGTTTGTGGATTTTCTTATTTCCTTCTACTTTCAAGGAAACTAGTAAAATGACTAATTCTGTTTATATTTATCTTGATTAGCTCCATGTAGATAACATATGAATATTTTGAGTAAAAGATTTGGTTACCGAACAGCTAGAGGAATGGAATACATTAATTTTTTCTCTTCTACGAGGGGCATATTGAAAGTCATGAGCAACACTGTTTTACAATCTTAATATTTATTTTTAAGCCAAACCAAATACATAATCATAATCTACAGACTTTCTTTCACTTTTCGACATAGTCTCCATTGTTTTGCACACATTTTCCCATCGTTCTACAAGTTTGAAAATGCCCTTGTGATAGAACTCCGTTCCAGCTGCTCGCAGACCCTGACGCACTGCTTTCCGAATATCCTCCAGCGTCTCGTAGCGTTGGCCACGCATCTGCTCCTTCACAGAACCGAAAAGATGGTAGTCGGAGGGTGCCAAGTCGGGACTGTAGGGAGGATGTGGAAGAGTTTCCCACCCTAATGCCCTGATCTTCTCCATAGTGGCACGGGCAGTATGCGGACGCGCATTATCCTGTTGAAGGATGATCCTCTTTCCAGGACGTTTATCACGCAAAGCCCGACGGAGCTTCAGAAGTGTCTTGATGTAGCGGGCAGAATTTATGGTTTGTCCAGGTTCAAGAAAGTCAACCAGAATGCAACCTTGTGCATCCCAAAAGACACTTCCCATAACTTTTCCTACAGACTGCACTGTCCTCGCTTTCTTCTTCGATGGTGAGTTCAAGTGGTGCCATTCCATACTCTGACGTTTCGTTTCTGGCTCATAGTGATGGAACCAGCTCTCATCTCCAGTCACAATACACATCAAAAATTCATCACCTTCATTATGAAATCTCTGAAGAAGGTTTTGTGCAATGGTTCCTCTCTGAAGTTTGTGGTCTTCAGTCAATAAACGGGTGACCCAATGGGCACAGACCTTTCGATAACCCAAGCTGTGGATCATTTCTTGCACTGCACTATGTCCTATTCCAAGTTGCGCAGCAATTTCATTCACAGTGAAACGCCTATCTCCTGTAATGAGCTCAACTCTTTCCTTGTTGCGTTCTGTAGAGGCAGTTCGAGGACGCCCGCTACGAGGCGCATTTTGCAGACTCGTGTTTCCATCTTTGAAATGTTTCACCCATCTTCTAACACTGCTGGCACCCATGCAGACACCTCCATATGCACGTTGAAGTCTGAGATGAATTTCAGGAGCAGATTTTCCTTCTTTCACAAGGAATTCAATGACAGCACGCTGTCGAAACGAAACATCAATGTCAAGCCATTTTTCAAACAACGTCTGTGGTCACGTGATAGAAGCTAATGACGTCACAATATATCAACATGTGGCTTAAAGTCTGTAGATTACGATCCTGCAATTTATTTCGTTACATTGTTGAAATTTAAATTTTTACAATGGGTTGCTCGTGACTTTCAGTATGCCCCTCGCACTTACAAGGATACAAGTAATAAGAACAATTTCTGTTAATGTTTACCTCGAATATCGTGATAGAGCAATAAGCTTTTTAACAATTTACTTTCTCTATACGTACTATGTACATAGTGTATAGAGAAGCTATTACACTCCACCCAAAAATTCAATACCGAGATTTCACCGAAAATATATGTTTAAGGGTCCCCTATAAAAAAAAAAAAAAGCAAAAAAAAAAAAAAAGAATTTTAAGAAAAAGATCCGTGTGTGTGTGTGTGTGTGTCTGTGAACACGATAACTCAAAAAATAGTCGGTAAAGTACCAAACTTTGTATTTGAGTTTAGTATCTTCCGGAGATGCGACACTATGTTGATAAAAATCCGCGCATCCAACTACCCTTTACGTAGAACTTTTTTCAAAAATTTTGATTTTCTCAATAATGGCTCTAACGATTTTGATAAAAACATCATATTTCAAAGATATTTACCTGGCAAATAAAATATATATCTTGAATTTTCTGGGAATAGCCTATGAAGACTACTTTATTCTGGATGAATTTTACGGAATTTTGCTTAACTGCTAAACCGTAAGGGATGGAGAAAAAGTTGCCACACAAAAAATGTAGTGCACGTTAAAACACAGAGGTTAAGTTATACACATTTTTTGCGTAGAGTTGATCGTTTTTGAGACATTCTTTGTTTTGGGTTTCAGCTTTAAAAAACGTACTTTTCTCATACAGGAATTTGTCAACTCTTGTCCATACAAACAAAGGAACTTCAATTACATAGCAACCAGCTTTTAACCTATGGCACTCCGTTATATCGCTTTTACTTACGAGGAAGCAAGCATATGAAGTAAATAGATACATAAGCTTTTTAACAATAATTTATTGCAGAGATGTAGAAAAAGTCGTGTGAATGAAACATCAGATTTTTATTAATTTGTTTCAAACATTTATGTAGATCCTCAAAAGTCAATAAAAAATGTTCATATTGTGCTATATTAAACAATACATTGTTGCTCATTTCAAACACTTAGCGTCAGGTCACACATTAGAACAGGTAAAGTACACTGCTCCACATTTTATAGGCTACTTTTTATGCACGTAAATTTACGAACATGCTATATTTTAGAACGCTGATATTTGTGAATTTGTTCGAAATTGTGTATCGAAAGAACGGAGGCTGAACGAGTTTTAATACTTGAATGTTTTTTACCTGTATGTGCGAGGTAACACGGTAGGTAATTTTGCTGCTTGATTTAATGTTTGTTCATATTTCATAGCCAGGGCAATCAAATACAACATAAGCCTCCAGGTTCATTGGTTTTTAAATTATCAACCAGATTTTTGCGCATTCACACAGTTATAATCCAACTCGTATCCGCTGGATTTACAGGTTTCCACAACAATGACACAACTGAATTGCTGGTGCCATTGTTGTGGTCAGCCTGGAAAACTCGTTAATGGTATAGATGATTCATTGGCATGCACCGAGCTATCTCCAAATCCTTAACGAGGCAAACAGTTTGGAATCTAAAACTGACAGTAAAATGAAATAATATCAAGACCAAATAACAATATTTCTGATTTTATTTCATGACGATTATTTTCACCTTGGATTCTATAGTGATTTTTTCCAGATCGGAAGACCTATGCTTCTGCAACAAATTCCCTGTTATAATTTGCTTTCATCTGTTTCACTTTCATATGTTTCAAGGCTGTAGTTTGGGCAATGGCGGTTGGTGCGTTGCGGCGGGACGATGGAGTTTTTTTTTTTATTTAACTTCCTTTAACCTGATTGGTCATATTGGACGATGAATGAAATTGGTGAAATGATGCTCAAATGATCTCGGGGTCCATGGAGCTTAAAGTTACTCGACATTCGTCTTCTCAGGATAAGGGAAAACCCAGAGTTATCCGGGTAACTCACCTTATTCGAACTCGCGACCTGTTGAATGTGAAACAGACGCGCTACCACCACACTACCCAGGCGGGCTAACGATGGAGTTTGCGCAGTGTATATAGATAGCTTGGCTGGCCGGTTTGTTTCTGGGACTCCTGGGTTGATGGCTCAGGCAGGCTCACGACAGCGTCAGGAATGGACGACCACATATGGGAACTTGTGGTCAACAAAGCGACGCAGGGGCGGATTTTCTCCGAGTTCTCAGGATTACCCGGCCATCGCGTTCCACCGGTGCTGTATCTTCATTCCACGTATCAGTGTCATTGCCTGCGGGGCCGTATATTGTAAAACCTGATGTGTTCCATTTACATGACTTTCTCTATATCTCTGTAACAAATTATTGTTAATAAGCTTATCTTTTATTTATTTCATGCTAATCGAGAAAAATTAGCAGAAATATTCTTATTTCTTGCTTTATTGTAAGTAGAAGCGAAATAAGGGAGTACCATAGGTTAAAGTGAGAGCCAAAAGCTGGTTGCTATGTGACTGATGTTCCTTTGTTTGTTTGGACAGGAGTTGACAAATTCCTGTATGAGAAAACTATGTTTTTCAAAGCTGAAACCAAGCAAAAGGAATATCTAAAAAACGATCAACTCCACGAAAAAATGTATATAACATAAATTGTGTGTTTTAACGTGCTCTACATTTTTTTGTGTAGTAAGTTTTTGTCCATCTCTTACGGTTTAGTAGTTATGCAAAATTCATCCAGAATAAAGTAGTCTTCAGAGGCTATTCCCAGAAAATTCAAAATATACAATTTATTTGTCAGGTAAATATCTTTAATATATGATATTTTAATCAAAATCGTAAGAGCTATTTTTTAGAAAATCAAAATTCTCGAAAAAAGTTCCATGTAAAGGGTATTTTGGATGGGGGGATTTTTCTCTAAATCTTCGTGTCGCATCCTTGGAAGATACTAAACTTAAATACCAATTTTGGTATTTTACAGACTTTTCGTTCTTGAGTAATCGTGTTCACAGACACACGGACGCACACGGACCTTTTTCTGAAAATACATATATTTCCGGTGAAATCTCGGTATCGAATTTTTTGGTGGAGTGCAATACCTTCTCTATACACTATGTAATAGTACGTATAGAGAACGTAAAAAACGGGCATTAAACACTATCAAAAATTGCTAGCGCGCATCGTCGTTAGGCTCTAGTCGCCATTTGGATCTTCCCTTTATTCCTATAAGTCACGTTGACTTACGTGTGGTATACTGAGCTCCAGTAGCTGAGAGCTCCCTTAACTGAATGCAATCTATCTCCGAATCTAATGTATAGGGTGACAGATCACATTCTTAATTGGTCTCTTATGTTCTTAACTAGCTACTTTAGCTTGGGTGATGAGTTCCTCACGACACACGGGAGTCTGCTTGCAGTATGCCCTATAGCGCAGCACTGAGCGTAAGCTGTTGTCATGGCTGAATCAAATGAAAGGAAGCGCAAGCACTCCCGTGTGTGCGCGTGTGCATGTAGTTACTAACGAGTGGTGCTTTTTACTAAATGTTTATACTAAGTAGAGGAAGCATGAATTCTACCCAAAAATTCGGTACCAAGAATTCAGATAAAAGTTTTGAGGCTCCCTGAAACCAGAAAGAATCATTTTTAGAAAAAGATGTGTCTTTAAATACCATAATACAAAAAAGAGAAAAACAAATATTAAATACGAAACTAGGTATTATTATATTTAACATTATCTAAAGATACGCCGCACAGATTTTTCAAAAAAATATCCACACTTTACACAGAAAAAGTTTTTTTTCTAAAACATATCCTAAATATTTTTATTAAAATATCATAAGATATTTGCATAACAAATAATATGTAAATCCTGAATTTTCTGGGAAATCTCAGTGAAAACCTCTATTTTGAATGAATTTCATATAATTTTGCTTTAAATCTTTCTAAGATAGTTTCGAATTTGCCCCTTCTATCTCCTCTACACGTACTATGTACATAGTGTATAGAGAAGGTATTGCACTCCAGTCAAAAATTCAATACCGAGATTTCAACGGAAATGCTTTAGGGACCCCTGTATCAAAAAAAAATCAGAAAAAGGTTCGTGTATGTGTGTGAACACGATAGCTCAAAAACGAAAAGTTGGTAAAGTACCAAACCTGGTATTTAAGTTTAGGGATGCAACACAATGATTTTGAGAAAAATCCCCCCACCCAAACTACACTTTACATGGAACTTTTTTTTTAAACTTTTGATGTTCTCAAGAATAGCTCTAACAATTTTAATTAAAATACCGTACATTAAAGATCTTTACCTGATAAACAAAATGTATATCTTTAATTTTCTAGGAATAACCTCTAAAGACCGCTTTATTCTGGATGAATTTTACGGAATATTGCAGAACTGCTAAACCATTAAAGATGGAGAAAAGCTTACCATACAGAAAATGTAAAGCACTTTAAAACACACAATTTATGTTATATAACATTTTTTCGTGGAGTTGATCGTTTTTGTGATATTCTTTGTTTTAATTTCAACTTTAAAAAACTTACACTTTTCTCATATGGGAATTTGTCAACTCCTGTCCATACAAACAAACTTCAGTCACATAGCAACCAGCTCTTAACTATCACCTTAGCCTTTGGTACTCCTTTATTTCCTTTCTGCTTGCAAGGAAGCAAGTACTACGACTATTTCTGCTAATTTTTTCTCGATTAGCATGAAGTAAATATAAACATGAGCTTTTTAGCAATAATTTGTTGCAGAGATGTAGAGAAAGTTGTGTGAAGGAAACATCGGATTTTTTGAACTGCACATCTCAATTCTTTCTTTTGCTTTCTGTTTGGTTTACACAAAGGTCATGGAGTGTGCAAACACAAAGCAACCGCCTTTGCAAGTTTTCAGGCATTGCTTTGGAATGAAAGTATCACTTGAGCTGAAACAAAACCGCAATCCACGGAGTGGCACCACACAAAGTCTGCTCGAAAAGAGTACTTGGAACCATGTCATCAGCTGATAGTCATAACTATAGTGAACGTTACTCTGATGAAAGTACTCCCTTATGCTTAAATGATGAACTCCGAAAGCAAAAAAAATACTTTTTACTTTCTCCATACTCACTATGTACATAGTGCATAGAGAAGGTATTGCACTCTACCAAAGAATTCGATACCGAGATTTCACCGGAAATATATGTTTTAGGGTCCCCTTTATCTAAAAAACGTATTTTCAGAAAAAGGTCTCCGTGTGTCTGTGTGTCAGTGTGTCTGTGAACACGATAACTCAAAAACGAAAAGTCGGTAAAATACCAAACTTGGTATTTAAGTTTAGTATCTTCCAGGGATGCGACACGAAGATTTTGAGAAAAATCCCCCCACCCCCAACTACCCTTATCATGGAACTTGTTTCGAAAATTTTGATTTTCTCAAAAATGGCTCTAACGATTTTGATTAAAATTTCGGATATTAAACATATTTACCTGACAAATGAAATGTATATCTTGAATTTTCTGGGAATAGCCTCTGAAGAGTAGTTTATTCTGGATGAAATTTACTAAATTTTGAATGACTGCTAAACCTTAAGAGATGGACAAAAACTTACTACACAAAAAATGTAGAGCACATTAAAACATACAATTTATGTTACATACATTTTTTTATGGAGTTCGTTGTTTTTGTAACATTCCTTATTTTTGGTTTCTGCTATGAAAAACGTATACTTTTCTCATACTGGAACTTGTCAACTCCTATCCATATAAACAAAGGAACTTCATTGACATAGCAATCAGCTTTTGACTATCACTTTAACCTACGGTTGTCCCTTATTTCGCTTCTACTTAACAATGATGCGAGAAATAAGACTTTTTCTGCTAATTTTTTTATCTGATTAGCATAAAGTAAATAGAAGTATAAGCTTTTTATGATTTATTTGTTGCAGGGATATGGAGAAAGTCATGTGAATGGTACACATCAGATTTTATATACAGGAATGTTTAAATCACCTTATGGAATTAAAATAAAAAGTCTGATATCTTCCAATCATATGATTCTCTATATCTCTGTAACAAATCATTATTAGCAAGCTTATGCTTCTATTTACTTTATGACAATCGAAAAAATAGCAGAATTAAAGTTATTACTTGCTTCCATTTAAGTAGAAAAGAAATAAGGAAGTATCATAGGTAAAAGTGGTAGCCAAAAGCTGGTTGCTATGTGACTGAAGTTCCCTTATTTGTATGGACAGGAGTTGACAAATTCTTGTATGAGAAAAGAAGTTAAGTTGTTTGAAGCTGAAACGAAAAGCAAGTAATATCTCAAAAACGATCAACTCCACGAAAAAAGTGTGTGTTTTAATGTACTCCGCAGTTTTTGTGTGGTAAGTTTTTGTCCATTCTTACGGTTTAGTAGTTATGCAAAATTCCGTAAAAGTCACTCAGAATAAAGTCTTCAGAGGCCTTCCCAGAAAATTCAAGATTTACTTTTTATTTTTCAGGTAAATATCTTTTATATATAGTATTTTAATCAAAATCGTAGGAGCCATTTTTGAGAAAATCGAAATTTCGAAAAAATTTCGATGTAAAGGGTAGTTTGGGGTGGGGGGACTTTTCTCAAAATCTTCGTGTCGCATCTCTGGAAGATACTAAACTTAAATACCAAGTTTGGTATTTTTCGAATTTTTTGTTTTTGAGTTATCGTGTTCACACACACCCAGACCTTTTTCTAAAAATATTTTTTGGATACAGAGGACCCTAAAACGTGTATTGCCGGTGAAGGTATCTATACACTATGCGCATAGTAGAGAATTGTAGAGAAATTAAAAAAAAAGTTTAGAATCTTAACGACCCGTGTATTATGAAAATTGGATATGCAGTCCCATATTAAAAGAATTTGAACTCTTCCCTCAGTTTCAAAATAACAAACTGAGTGATACATATGACGTATATTCATTAGTCAGGTTTGATAGTACGAAGCATGTATAGATAGAACTTAGGCTCGTAGCTCCTATCCGATATCAAATTAATATTTTCTTTGTGTCAGAGAATAACCATAAAATACCTAATATACCAGACGTGTCGTGTTTTATCACTGAGCGACATTTTCCTCTATTCCTCATTCCACCTGGTGTTGGTGTGGCGCCCTGAGTAGCCCTAGGCTGTAAACCCTTCACGCCTTCAGTTGAATGTAAATAAACCTTCAGGTTAGTTGCAGAAGTGCTGACAGCTTTAAAGGGACAAAACACAGAATCGCGTTTTCCACGTTTCAAATCTGTTTTCAGTTATAAGTTCGATGCTAAATCCTGTATTCGCTGCATACAACTAGATTTGAAAAGATTTTTCAATGAAAACAGAGATATCTAATTAGTCATCCATTTTTCAAAACTTTAGAAGGAATTGTTGACAATCTAAGATGAATTAAATACAGAACAGAGCTCTACTAAACTGTGGAAGTAATGGATTGAAATTCATAGATTGTTACGAAAAGAATATTTTTCAAATCTGTCAGTATAAGTTACAGAATCCAATTGAAATTTCCCTCGATTGACACTTAAGTCAATTCAAACTACAAAAATATGACTTGTTCCATTCACATAACTTTCTCTACCTCACTGCAACAAATTACTCTATTTACTTCATCTAATCGAGAAAAAATTAGCAGAAATAGTCTTATTACTTGCTTCCTTGTATGTAGAAGCGAAATAAGAGAGTACCATAGGTTAAAGTGATAGTCAAAAGCTGGTTCCTATATGACTGAAGTTCCTTAGTTTGTATGGATAGGAGTTCACCAAGTCCTGTATGAGGAAAGTATAAGTTCTTTATAGCTGAAACCAAAAACAAGGAATATCTCAAAAACAATAACCTCCACCAAAAAATGTATATAACATATATTGTGTGTTTTAAAGTGCTCTACATTTGTTGTGTGATAAGTTTTTGTCCATCTGTAGCAGTTAGCAAAATTCCGTAAAATTGACCCAGAATAAAGTAGTCTTCAGAGGTTATTCCCAGAAAATTCAAGATATACATTTTATTTATCAGGTAAATATATTTAATATACGATATTTCAATCAAAATCGTTAGAGCCATATTTTAGAAAATTTAAGTTTTCTACAAAAGTTCCATGTAAAGGGTAGTTTGGGGTGGTGGGGGTTTCCCAAAATCTTTGTGTCGCATCCCTGAAAGATGCTAAACTTAAATACCAAGAGTGGTACTTTACCGACTTTTCGTTTTTGAGTTATCGTGTTCACAGACACACGGACACACACACGGATCTTTTTCTGAAAATACTTTTTTTGGATACAGGGGACCCTGAAACATATATTTCCTGTGAAATCTGGGTATCGAACGTTTTGGTGAAGTGCAATACCTTCTGTATACACTATGTACATAGTACGTGTAGAGAAAGTAAAAATATCGGATGAGTAACATTCGCATGACCTTCTCTACATCTCTGCAACAAATTATTCTTAATAAGCCTTTACTACCATTTGCTTCGTGCGATCAGAAAAAATTATCAGAAATAGTCTTATTACTTGCTTCCTTGTAAGTAGAAGCGAAATAAGGGAGTACCATAGGTTAAAGTGACAGTCAAAAGCGGGTTGCTATGTGACTGATGTTCCTTTGTTTGTATTGACAGCAGTTTACAAATTCCTGTATGAGAAAAGTATGTTTTTCATAACAGAAACCAAAAACAAGGAATGTCTAAAAAAACAATGAACTCCACGAAAAAAATGTATATAACATAAATTGTGTGTTTTAAAGTGCTCTACATTTGCTGTGTGGTAAGTTTATGTTCATCTCTTACGGTTTAGCAGTTATGCAAAATTCTGTAAAATTCCTCCAGAATAAAGTAGTCTTCAGAGGCTATTCCCAGAAAATTCAAGATATACATTTTATTTGTCAGGTAAATAGCTTTAATATACGATATTTTAATCAAAATCGTTAGTCATTTTTGAGAAAATCAAAGTTCCATGTAAAGGGTAGTTGGGGTGGGGAGATTTTTCTCAGAGGCTTCGTGTCGCATCCCTGGAAGATAACTAAACTTAAATACCAACTTTTCGTTTTTGACTTATCTTGTTCATGGACACACACACAAACGGACCTTTTTCTGTAAATACTTTTACTGGATACAGGGCATCCTAAAACATATATTTCCGGTGAAATCTCGGCATCCAATTTTTGGGTGGAATGCAATACCTTCTCTATACACTATATACATAGTACGTGTAGAGAAAGTAAACAAATTCGTTTCTGGGATTCAGGCTCTCAAAACATGTTTTCGGTAAAATCTTGGAATGGAATTTTTGTGTGGAATACAATACCTACGTTTCTACCTACTATGTACATTATATGTGCTAGAGAAACAAAAATACACGAGATAAAGATTGCTATATTTTTAAGTTCTCTTCGTTTAATACTTTTTATGCACCAATTAAATGTTATTAGTGAATCAATTTCAATTTGTAAACAAACTATTTCTTGTCAAAACCTGATTCTATTCGGGAGAAAGCCTAGAGACGGGTTTTGTTATATCGGTGTTTATTACAAATTATTCATAAATCGGTAAATTTGCGAGCTAATTGATGGCTCACAGTATTATTATTATTATTATTATTATTATTATTATTATTATTATTATTTCTCAGGATCGTGGCAGCGAGGGAGATAATGCACTACAGGTAATATAATACTGGTAAACAATACACTGGTTTCACTGGTAAGATCTTATATGTTCTTCAATATCAATGCATACAATAATAATTAACACTATAGGATGGCACAGATAAATTAAGATTGCATTCTATAGCATGCGCTCCCAGAGGACGCTACTCTTGTGCCGAGCAATGATGATCACGTGAAGACTGACCAATAACGAATGACAAAGGTTGAGCGTCTATTCAGCTGTTATATAGGCTCGAAACTTATCCTACATGTTTCTCCTCATTAAACATTCTTTAAGGAAGTTTATAATACAGATTTCCTTATATTTATAAATAAATTAATTTTGGTACATATATTATTTATTTCATAAGCTATTTGCGCTTAGAAAATATTTAAATATGGGTATACAACGCTTGGGGATGCGGTATACTAGAAAGAACAGCTTCCTTTTTCATGCACGTAGCAATGCAATTATCATTGTTGAATTTTTTCAAATAATTATTTTTGATCGTAAATGAAATTATACTTAAAATGCACATTAAATGCAATATTCTGATATTGAAAGAACACTTACAGGTTAAATGCTTTCAGTAATTAATTTTTACTTTCTCTAGCCTTGTATATACAATGTACATAGGGATAGAGAAGTATTGTATTTCACCCAAAAATCCGATGTCTATATTTCACCGGAAGTACATGTTTTAGGACCCCCTGAATCCAAAAAAAGCATTTCCAGAAAAAGGTCCGTGTGTCTGTGAACACGATAACTCAAAAAGGAAAATTAGCTAAAATACCGAACTTGGTATTTAAGTTTAGTATCTTCCAGGGATGCAACACGAAGATTTTGAGAAAAGTCTCCCCACCCCAAACTACCCTTTACATGGAACTTTTTTTCGAAAATTTTGATTTTCTTAAAAATGGCTCTAACGATTTTGATTAAAATTTCGTATATTAAAGATTTTTTAAACGACAAATAAAATGTATATCTTGAATTTTATGGGAATAGCTTCTGAAGACTACTTTATTCTGTATGAATTTTACGGAATTTTGCATAACTGCTAAACCATAACAGATAGACAAAAACTTACAACACAAAAAATGTAGAGCACCTTAAAACACACAATTTATGTTATTTACATTTTTTTCGTGGAGGTGAATGTTTCTGAGTTATTCCTTGTTTTTTTTTTTTTTTTTTTTTTCAGGTTTAAAAACATACTTTAATATGCTATTTCGGTTAATACTTTCCCGATTAGCATGAAGTAAATAGAAGCATAACCTTTTTACAATAATTTGTTGCAGAGATATAGAGAAAGTCATGTGAATGGAACACATCAGATTTTTTACTTTACCACATAATCAACAAATTTATATGCAATCAATTTCCTTCCATTAATATAAAATAAAAAGTTGATGTGAAAACGCTTGGGTTCCATATATTAACGTCTCGTCTTTCGCCAAAAATATTCAGCTCGCACTGTGACATGAATGTAACAAAGCCCTCTTATTAGCCATATAATGAAATGTAATTTTAAATCAGTATATCAACTTTTCTCCAATACCTATCGCTGCCTGGTGGGGCAGGGAAGTACGGAAACTTCTGTTTCTCGTTGCAGACACATCCTTGTTTACAATAGCCTCTTCAAACAACCAATAAAGCCAGAGAGGCGCTGGTAGGTACTGTTGATTGAATATGCGATAGCAAGAGATAACGGCCTGCAGGCTTCAGATCAGAGCTGCCTGCGGCTTCTAGGAAAATTACCCCATTGTTTGTCAATCTTTTTACTTTCTCTATACGAACTATGTACATAGCATATAGAGAAGTTATTGCACTTCACCCAAAAATTCGATACCCAGATTTCCCCTGTATCCAAAAAAAAACATTTTCAGAAAAAGGTCCGTGTATTATGTATGTGTCCGTGTGTCTGTGAACACGATAACTCAAAAACGAAAAGTCGGTAAACTGCCAAACTTCGTATTTAAGTTTAGTATCTTCAAGGGGTGCAACACAAGATTTTGAGAAATCCCCCCAAACTACCCTTTACATGGAACTTATTTCGAAAATTTTGATTTTCTCTAAAATGGCTCTAATAATTTTGATTAAAATATCGTACATTAAAGATGCTTACCTAACAAATAAAATGTATATCTTGAATTTTCTGGGAATTTTCTGAAGACTACTTTATTTTGGATGAATTTTAAGGAATTTTACATAACTTCTAAGCCGTAGGAGATGGACAAAAACTTAGCACACAAAAAATCTAGAGCTCGTTAAAACATACAATTTGTTATATATATATTTTTTTCGTGGAGTTGATCATTTTAAAAATATTGCTTCTTTTTGATTTCAGCTTTAAAACCTATTCTTTTCTCGTACAGGAATTTGTCAACTTCTGTCCATACAAACAAAGGAACTTCAGTCAGTAGCAACCAGCCTTTGACCATCACTTTAACCTATAGTACTCCCTTATTTCGCTTCTACTTACGAGGAAGCAAGTAACAAGACTATTTCTGCTAATGTTTTCTCGGTTAGCATGAAGTAAATAAGAGCCTAAGCTTTTTAACAATAATTTGTTGCAGAAATTAAGAGAGTCATGTGAATGGAACACATCATATGTTTTCCTAAATATTTATTCAGAACTAGTGGAGGGGCAGTTTGATGTTACTTAATTTAATGACTTATCTAGAAATTAATCTACTTAGAAAAGTAGATTATAATTTGATTCTTTGAGTCGATCACAGAATGTATTTATTTGTGTTATATTGGACATATAGTGGTCTTGAACTTCCAACTGTCTTATTTCTAGTTTTACTTTTTGTACCATATGTAGCAAGAAGAGTAATTATTTCGTTCACCCAAAAAATAGACACATGATTTCAACTTAAATGCATGTTTTGAGGCGAATTGACATCAAAAATGTATTTTAGAATGTTTATTTGTGAAGCATAACCTACAAACACGAAAATTCAGTTCAATACTTAACTTGGTATTTTAGGTTCACCATCTTTCAACGATATGACACAATTTTAAGCAAATCCCCTTTACCAAAACACCCTTTACATGGAAGCATTCTATATATTTTCAATTTACTTAAATAGCAATTTTAATTAATACCATATATTTCAGACACACCTTGAGCTTTTGCTTTCTGTACCGAATGTATATCTAGAGAATTTACTGCATTTTACCCTAAAATCCGAAAACGTAATGCGTCCCTTGATTTAAAAAAATAGAAAAAAGTTCGTTTTTGTGTCTCATATCACTCAAAAACGAAGTTACACTAAACTTGATTGTTAAGATGAGAAACAAGAATTTAAAATATCGCCACACCCCTAACTACGCCTTAGTTGGAAATATTCTCTAAAAGTCTAACGATTTTGATCAAAATAGGTTTAGTATATTAAATACGTGTCTATATGAAAAATAAAGTATATATCTCTAATAAAGGTCTGCGAGGATCTCATTCAAATAAGTACGTGGTATCAAGGAGAAGAAACGTGCGCCATTTTGAGATCGCTGTCGGCCACATACGCTTTGTTGTGCTTGTTTACAATGTCGGTGCTGATTGAAAATCCCGCCGCTAGTGAAATCAGATCTGTGATTCGTTTTCTGAATGCTAGTAAAGTGAAACCAATTGAAATTTATCGGCAAATTTGCGAAGTTTACGGACAAATACGATGAGCGATTCAATGGTGAGAAGATGGGTCCAAGAGTTCAATGAAGGACGTAGTGAAGTGCACGATGAAGAACGAAGTGGGCGTCCATCTTTGGTTACAGAAGAACTGGTTCACGCGATTGATGACAAGATCCAGGAAAACCGCAAGTTTACAATTAGTGCTCTCGCTATGGAATTTCCCCAAAGCTCACGATCACTAATTCATGAAATTGTTGCCGAAAAATTGAAATTTCGTAAACTTTGCTCACGTTGGGTACCAAAGATTCTTACTGAGCAACACAAAACAAAGCGGATAGGTTCAGTTTTTAACCCGTTATGATGAAGACTGCGAAGAATTTCTGACACATAGTCACAGGAGATGAGACTTGGGTTTCTTACGACACCCCTGAAAGTAAGCGGCAATCAATGAAAAGGTTAAGCCGAAACAAATCTTAACACCTCGAAAAATGATGTGCACAGTGTTCTGGGACTGGAAAGGCATCTTACTCATTGATTTCTTACCGCGTGGTCAAACAATCAAAGCAGATATTTATTGCGAGACACTTAGGAAATTGCGCCGCGCAATACAGAATAAGCGCCGAGGATTGCTGTCAAAAGGTGTTGTTTTTCTTCACGACAACGCACGACCACACACTGCAAATGTGACGAAAAACCTCCTACAGGGATTTGGCTGGGACGTGTTTGACCATCCTCCGTACAGCCCTGACCTCGCTCCTAGCGACTTTCATCTGTTCTTACATCTCAAGTATTTCCTTGGCGGCCAACACTTCAACAATGATGAAGAGCTGAAAGAAAATGTTTCCAACTTTTTGAAGACACAAGTAGCAAACTTTTATGAAGAAGGTATACAAAAACTTGTGCCACGCTATGACAAAAGCCTGCAAAATTTCAGCAGTTATGTTGAAAAGTAGTTTAAGAGTTGTAGAATTTTGTGCAATAAATAATGATTCTGTATCAGTACACAATTTAATTTTTTTACCAAACGGAACTTTCTTTCTGGACGTACCTATAATATTGCACGGAATAATCTGGTACAATATACAGACGTATGTGGCAACAACTGAAAGTAATTGCTTAAGAAATATTGAATTTGACAATTTCAGCAGTTAGTCTCCATAGCACGAGCATCTGTTGAGATAAGGCAAGTTCAGATTTCATAATTACGTTCTATAATTCAAGCAGCAGAGATGTATAGCACTATATACAAAAGTGGACTGAAATAACAATATTAATATCTGCGAAGAATTAAAAGTAGAAGAATAAAGAGTATAATAAAATTGAAATTCACATTTGGATAGAAGAATAAACAGAATACCAAGTCAGTTTCAAGTATAATCCACAAGAGATAAGGGAGCCAGTTAGACAAAAAAAAAAAAAAAAAAAAAACGATGGGCATCAGCAATTTGGAGCCGGAACGGGTTGAAGCCCAGACCGTGAAGAGGAAGAAGAAGAAAATTATGATTTAATGGATACCCGACCACAGCATCACAAAAATAAGAAACAAAAGCGGTAAGAGAATTTGATGTGGCTTTCGGTTTGATGCGAACACGAAATGTGTTGCTCCTGAAAAAACTTCTTGGGCAACAACAAAAACAAAGCTAATCTATTGAAAGTTATTGCATCAAAAACGTAAAGTAGCAGGTTCACTGCTGAAGAAGACGATGAAATCGAAGTAGTAAAAGTTGCCATTGCTTCCCTGAATTTGTGGTTGTTAGTTATACTAGTGACGCTAGCTCCACAGAACAAGAAATTCTACATTCCCAAAGCGAACAGCAGTAGACACCAGACCAAATTCTTCAGTACAGGAAAGAAAGGAATTCTTTATGTACATGCATGCAGTCTCACTAGTGTGACACGGTTTCTATGAGGAAGGGAAATTTGAATTTTTAAATATTTTGAAAACTACAAGGTAATCAACGAATCAGGCATTGTTCTTTACAAAAGTAAGTATATTTTTCAAAACTGCCAACTTGCGGAGATATTCTTAATATCTCTACACGTACTATATACATAGTGTATAGAGAAGGTATTATAATGCACCCAAAAATTCGATACCGAGATTTCAGCGGAAATACAAGTTTTGAGTCCTCCTGAATTAAAAAAAAAATTAGAAAAAGGTCCGTGTGTGTATGTGTGTGTGTGTGTGGACAGCTTAGCTTAAAAACGAAAACACCTTTAAATACCAAACTACACTTTACATGGAAAAAATTGATGATTTTGATTTTCTCCAAAATGGGTAATGATTTTGATTAAAATAAAATTTATATCTTGAATTTTCTGAGTATAGCCTCTGAATATCTTTTTATTCTGGATGATTTTTATTGCTTTCTCTACACGCCCTATGTGCATAGTGTATAGAGAAAGTATTGCATTCCAACCAAAAATTCGATACCGAGATTTCACCGGAAATATGTTTTAGGGTCCCTTATATCCAAAAAAAAAAAAGCATTTTCATAAAAAGGTCTGTGTGTGTCTGTGAACACGATAACTCAAAAACGAAAAGTTGGTAAAATACCAAACTTGGTATTTAAGTTTAGTATCTTTCAGGGATGCGACACGAAGATTTTGAAAAAAATCCCCCCCTCCCCAAACTTCCCTTTACATGGAACTTTTTTCAAAAATTCTGATTTTCTAAAAAAAAATGGCTCTAACGATTTTGATTAAAATATTGTATATTAAAGATATTTACCTGACAAATAAAATGTATATTTTGAATTTTCTTGGAATAGCCTCTGAAGATTACTTTATTCTGGGTCAATTTTACAGAATTTTGCATAACTGCTAAACCGTAAGAGATGGACAAAAACTTACCACACAACAAATGTAGAGCACTTTATAACACACAATTTATGTTATATACATTTTTTTCCTGGAGTTGATTGTTTTTTTAGATTTACCTTGTTTTGGTTTCAGCTATAAAAAACGTATACTTTTCTCACACAGGACTTTGTCAACTCGTGTCCATACAAACGAACTTCAGTCGCATAGCAACCAGCTTTTGACTATCACTTTAACCTATGGTATCCCCTTATTTCACTTCTAATAACAAGGAAGCAAGTAATAAGACTATTTATGCTTATTTTTTCTCGATTAGGTGAAGTAAATAGAGTAATTTGTTGCAGAGATGTAGAGAAAGTCATGTGAATGGAACACATCACATTTTTTAACCTTGTATAACTTTTAAACGGAAAGAGATAGACAAAACTTATTACATATACAAAAGACTTAGATTGATAAAACACACAATTCATGCCATATATATCCTTTTTCGTGGAGTTTGCCATTTTCGAGATATTCCTTGATATTGATTTTAGTTTTAATGATTTCAGTTTTATTGATTTCTCATAACTTATCCACCCCTGCCCACGCAAAGAAATGGATTTCATTCCCAAAGCAACCACATTTTAAAGCTTTTGACTATCAGTTTAACTTAGTGTATTCCCTTATTTTCCGTCTACCTACAAGGAACTAAATAATAAGACCGTTCTGCTAATGTTTTAGCATGCAGTAGATAATCTTATTAACAATACAGTATAAAAAATTTGTTAGGCTTTTGTAAAAAGGATGAAATTTCAAAAAATAAAAAATCTGGCATTTTATCAATTAAATTGTTTAAATTGTGACCTTGTTTATATTGGTAAGACTAAACGTCATTTGGAAACCAGAATAAAAGAACACTTTAGGAATGTTAAATACAAACAAATTGATAAATCGGCTGTAGCAGAACATTTTTGGAAATTTAATCATGGAATAAATTCAGATGTTAAATTATTAAAACACTTAAATGGGCCCATAGATTTAATGGTATGGGAGAAAATATTTATATTAAAGTATAGAAATCGTGCAATGAATTTTGATATACCTCCAATTGACTCTTACCAAATTTGTTTTGATTCCAGTAGTTAGCAATGCATTAGTACACAATCCACCTAGTAGCAGTAACCATAACAGTGTAAATAAACAGCAAAAACCAGACCAAAACTGAGACCAAAGGGAATTTTTTGATAATGCAATAAATTTACTAACAGTACTTTGTTACAGAGATGTAGAGAAAGTCATGTGAATGGATCACATCAGATTTTTTGTACAGTTTATACGAAATGGCTGGGTTAACCTAAAAGAGTATTAAAACCAGGACCAGTATTGGTATATTGCTACCTGTGTCTACGATAGCGACTCTTTCATAGAGGCGGTATCCGAACCATCCCTTAATTTCACATCAACTATAACAACGTTCATTGATTCGTTTGATGTCTCTGGATTGTTTGTCATTTGTCGTACAGAGCACTAATACCGGCTGGATGGAGTCAAAAGCTGAATACTCGAAAATCGAAACCTTAAGGAAATTGAGCATTATTTAACTCAGCGTTCCATTACATATTGGGCGTAAAAGACGACTAATTTTGTTCAGAGGCATATTCATTAGTAGTAGTAGTATTTTATTAAGTTTACACTAATACAATATTTGCGTCACACAGTCGCATGGGTCGGGTGACCGTACATGCTGTCGAAAAATACTCGAGTATAAAATATTGCCCACATGTATGTTTTATATCTCTTAACAACATTGGAAATACACTCACACGCGCGCGCGCACTGCGACAACAGAACCACAGAACAATAAAAGAAAGAACACTGATAACACACACACACACACACACACACACACACTTGTACTTTCTACACCACGTATTAGCCAAAGCACCAAATAAGTCTATGCAATATTTACACAAATATTTTATCTCTTAGTGCACCAACTTCCATTAAGTATGTGCCCAGGCTTGGCCAGTTCTGGCTGTTTAGAATCAAATCCCAGAATGCTGTCCTTCGACTGTTTGAAGCTAAAAATACTTCCGGCAATAATTTTTTCCTAGCATCCTCCATCTGCACGCAATCTGCCAAAATATGCGTCCAATCTTCCTGATCCCCGCATAATGGGCAAATCCGCCTACCAGCTAAGCATTCCCGATCTTTGTTACATTCAGATTCTATTTCCTGCCTGTTTATATCGCATGGTCGTCTTTTTACTTTATTCACAACGTTATAACTATTTTACCTGCTCCTTTGCCAAATATCGCTCGGCTTCAGGTCCTCTTACGTGTCTAACCTACTACGTTACTTCCCTTAGGTATGCTAAGAATTTTTATCCCCGAAAAATGATGTCTCTCTGTCGGCTTTGAACCCGCAACCTTGGGACCAACGAACTTGTATATTACCCTCTAGACCACGGAGGACAACGCGTATTCAAATCTAGGTGAATGGGGCACTTTTATGCATTTTAATGTATACAGGGTGTTAATGAACTATACCGAAATATTTTCTCAGAATATGTAGATTACTTAAATAAGTAATTTGAGATAGGAGACTTATGGCCTGTTTATTGACATTTCGAAGTAACGGCTCTAAGTTTCTGAAGTGCCAGTACGCCACTGGCTAATTTGTCACAATCTTCATGTCGCATCTCCGGACGATGCTAAATTTAATACCAAGTTTGTTATTTTACCGACTTTTTTATTTGAGTTATCGTTTTCATGGACACACACATCGACCTTTTTCTAAAAAATGTTTTTTCTTATTTTCTCTATACGTACTATGTACATAGTGTATAGAGAAAGTATTGCACTCCACCAAAAAATTCGACCGAGATTTCACCGGAAATATATGTTTTAAGTTCCCAGGTAACCAAAAAAAGCGTTTTCAGAAAAAGGTGCATGTGTGAGTGTCCGTGTGCCTCTGAACACGATAACTCAAAAACGAAAAGCCGGTAAAATACCAAACTTGGTATTCCAATTTAGCATCTTCCAGGGATGCGACGCGAAGATTTTCGGAAAAATCCCCCACCCCAAAATACCCGTTACATGGAACTTTTTTCGAAAATTTTGATTTTCTTGAAAATGGCTCCAACCATTTTGATTAAAATAGCGCATATTAAAGATTTTTACCTAACAAATAGAATGTATATCTTGAATTTTGAGGGAATAGCCTCTGAAGACTACTTTATTCGGGATGAATTTTGCGGAATTTTGCATAACTGCTAAACGGTAAAAGATAGACAAAATCTTAACCAACAAAAAATGTAGAGGACGTTAAATCACACGATTTTATGTTATATACATTTTTTCGTGGCGTTGATTGTTTTTGAGATATACCTTGTTTTTGGTTTCAGCTTTCAAAAACATACTTTTCACATACAGGAATTTAACAATCCCTGTCCATACAAACAAAGGAACATCAGTCACATAGCAACCAGCTTTTGACTATCACTTTAACCTATGGTACTTCCTTATTTCGCTTCTTCTTACAAGGAAGCAAGTAATAAGACTATTTCTACTAATTGTTTCTCGATTGGCATGAAGTAAGTAGAAGCATAGGCTTTTTAACAATAATTTTTTGCAGAGATGTAGAGAAAGTCATAAAATTTTTCTTTTATGTTTAAATCGTGTATTTCCGGTAAAATTTCGGTATAGGATTTTTTGGGTGGAGTGCAAAATCTTGTCTACCTATGTACATTCCAATCTAGAGAAAGTAAAACCAGTTTCAGCCGAGAGACAAGTTAATCCTGGGATTTTTATCAATATCCTTGAAAGTAGTCAGAAAACCTTATCTTCTATCAATCGAAGTGTCAAATTCGCCCTTCGGTTTTTATCCTACGCAGCCGCTCAGTAAGGAGAAATTTAGAAGTTCTGTCTATCCCTCTTCAGAAATGAAAACTGATATTATCTGAAACGACTTATTATATGACATATAATTTCAGAAGCATCTTTTTCTTTAGTAAGAGAAAGCTTATTTCAGGATATTAAAGTTTCGTTTTGGATATCTTTATGTAAAAATGTACAGAAAGCAGCATCTCAGATAAGAACAATTTTTAACTCCTCCACTACTTGCCATGAACTCTGACCTCATTCAGATTCTCCTACAGCAAAATTAAAAGGTTTCGTAGCGTTACTGGTTCACATTTAAAAGGTCCCGAGTTCGAATATCAGTATGGGCAAGTTACGCGGAAAACATTTATTCTTGGGTTTTCCCTCCGTGAGAAGATACATTAAGAAATACACGCATGCGTAAAGTTTGGAAAATCCACAGTAAGTAGGACAGTTTGTTGAAATTGATACCAATTATTATTATACACAATGTTAGTGATTTTTTGCAATGTATCAAAATTCTAGCTTTCCTACATTCATTGCACTAATACAAATCTAATGTGTTCCATTCACATGACTTTCTCTATATCTGTCTAGCAAATTATTGTTAAAAAGCTTATTCTTTAATTTATTTCATGCTAATCGAGAAAAATTAGCAGAAATAGTCTTATTTCTTGCTTTATTGTAAGTAGAAGCGAAATAAGGGAGTACCATAGGTTAAAGAGATACTCAAAATCTGGTTGCTATGTGACTGAAGTTCCTTTGTTTGTATGGACAGGAGCTGGCAAATTCCTGTATGAGAAAGGAATATGTTTTTCAAAGCTGAAACCAAAAACATGGAATATCGTTAAAAAGATCGATTCCTCGAAAAAAAGTATATAACAAAACTGGGTGTTTTAACGTGCTCTACAATTCTTGTGTATTAAGTTTTTGTCCATCTCTTACGGTTTAGTAGTTACGCAAAATTCATCCAGAATGAAGTAGTCTTCAGAGGCTATTCCCAGAAAATTCAAGATCTATATTTTATTTGTCAGGCAAATATCTTTAATAGACGATATTCTAATCAAAATCGTTAGAGCCATTTTTTAGAAAATCAACATTTTCGAAAAAAATTCCATGCACAGGGTAGTTCGGAGGGGAGGTTTTCCTTGAAAATCTTCGTGTCGCATCCTTGGAGGATACCAAACCGAAATACCAAGTTTGTTTTTTAACGGACTTTTCGTGTTTGAGCTATGCTGTCCATAGAAACACACACACACGGACCTTTTTGTAATTTTTTTTTATTTAGGGGGACTCAAAACATGTATTTCCGGTGAAATCTCGTTATCGAATTTTTTGATGGAATACAATACATAGTTCGTATTGAGAAAGTAAAATTCTGAGTGTTCCATTCACATGACTTTTTCTACATCTCTGTAACAAACTGTTGTTAATAAGCTTGTGCTTCTATCTGCTTCATGGTAGCCACTCAATATAAACATTAGCACAAATGATCTTCTTACTTGATTTTTTACTTTCTCTATTTGTACTATGTTCATAGTGTATAGAGAAAGTATTGTAATGCACCCAAAAATTCGATATCGAGATTTCACCGGAAATACATGTTTTGAGACCTGCTGAATCCAAAAAAAAGCATTTTTAGAAAAATGTCCGTGTGTATGTCTAATCTGTCTATGTGTGTCTGTGGGCACCATAGCTCAAAAACGAAAAGTCCGTTAAAAACCAAACTTGATAGTTAAGTTTGGTATCTTCCAAGGATGCGGCACGAAGATTTTCAAAAAAAATCCCCCCACTCCCAACTACACTTTATATGGAATTTGTTTACAAAATTTTGATTTTCTAAAAAATGGCTAACGATTTTGATTAAAATATCGTATATTAAAGATATTTACCTACCAAATTAAATGTATATTTTGAATTTTCTGGGAATAGCCTCTGAAGACTACTTTATTGTGGGTCAGTTTTACGGAATTTTGCATAAGTGCTAAACCGTAAGAGCTGGACAAAAACTTACCACGCAACAAATACAGATCACTTTAAAACACACAATTTATCTTATATACATTTTTTTTCGTGGAGTTGATTGTTTTTTAGATATTCTTTGTTTTTGGTTTCAGCTATAAAAAACATACTTTTCTCATACAGGAATTCGTCAAATCGTGTCCATACAAAGGAACATCAGTCACATAGCAACCAGCTTTTGGCTTTCACTTTAACCTATGGAACTCCCTTATTTCGCTTCTACTTACAAGGAAGCAAGTAATAAGACTATTTCTGCTATTTTTTTTTCTCAATTAGCAGGAATTAAATATAAGCATAAGCTTTTTATCAATAACGTATTGCAGAGTTGTAGAGAAAGTCATGTGAATGGAACACATCAGATTTTTTTTTATTACATAATCAATAAATCACTATGGCAGCGTTTTGCTTCTATTAATATAAAATAAACACTTTATATAAAAACGCTTCCTTTCCATGTATTAACGTCTTAGTTTATCTTGATTAGATAAGATAGAAGATTAAGCTTTTAAAAACAATTCTTACAAAGATGTAGAGAACATCAGATTTTGTTGTACTCCTAGAATTTTGTGTTCAACTATATGGCACTTAATATAATTGTGTTCTGCAAGTTATAATTTGTCATTTTCATTGGTGAGAAGCGTAATAAATATCTTATTCTTGAATAAATTTAATATTTTCAAGGCCTGTCACTTTCATTTGTTTTGCTCTTTAAATGAAACTGTTCATAATAATTCATCTCTGTTTTTAACTCTGAAAAACGCTTGCTACCTCTTGCAGGCTGGGTAATGGGTCAACGACCCTTTTAAATACAAATAACTCGATTCACCTCACGCTTCAGAAACGACCTTTCGTGCTTCCGCATACATTACGATAAGAGCTCTACAAGAAATGAAAGTGTATGGGTTCAGAGTAATTATAAATGGATGGGATTGCTAAGGTATACTTCAATTTAGAATGTACAGTGCCATTTTGCCCACAATCACACCTTCCAACGTTAATTAAATGTTAAAAACATATTAATAATAACATATTTTTAGAGTGTACGTTTTTAGAAGTGGTGGAAGATTTCAGCGCTGCTGCTAAGACTGGAGAGGAAGGGATAAGGCAGGAGGGTACGAAAAGTGGACTGATTTCATTTGCGATAGTCTTAGTGTAACGGGGTCGTTAACATTTGCAGACGTTTCACGCTCGCATGGGCACGTGAGTGCAGAAGTTTCCTCGTCAGAAAAGAAGCAGTCCATCTCCTTAAACACATTCAACCAAACTCATTGAACAGTGGCCCGCGTGGATTAGACTAGCAGCATGGCGGATGATAAAAAAAAAAGTCTTATACAATCCATTCACATGACTCTCTCTATATCTCTGCAACAATTTTTTGTTAAACAGTTTATGCTTCTATTTACTTCATGCTAAGTGAGAAAACATTAGCAGATATAGTCTTATTACTTGCTTCCTTGTAAGTAGAAGCGAAATAAGGGAGTACCATAGGTTAAAGTGAAAGCCAAAAGCTGGTTGCTATGTGACTGATGTTCCTTTGTTTGTATGACAGGAGTTGACAAATTCCTGTATGGGGAAAAGTATAAGTTTTTAAGGCTGAAACAAAAACAAAGAACATCTAAAAAAAAAAAAAAAAAAAAAAAAGATCAACTCCAGGAAAAAAAAAATATATATATATATAACATAAATTGTGAGTTTTAATGTGCTCTACATTTTTTGTGTGGTAAGTTTTTGTCTATCTCTTACGGTTTACCAACGTAAAATTCATCCAGAATAAAGTAGACTTCAGAGGCTATTTCCAGAAAATTTAAGATATACATATTATTTGTCAAATATATATCTTTAATATATTATATTTTAATAAATATCGTTAGACATTTTTTTAGAAAATAAAAATTTTCGAAAATGTTTCCATGTGAAGGGTAGTTGAGGGTGGGGGGATTTTTCTAAAAAAATCTTCTTGTCGCATCCCTGGAAGATACTAAACTTAAATACCAAGTTTGGTATTTTACTGACTTTACTGACTTTTACAGCAATTTAAATTTACAGCACAGAGTACACCTTCGTAAATGTAGCCTCTTGTACTAGATATATACACTTAAAAGAAATATACGTACAATATATGAAACCATTACACTACAATGACCTAAGTATAAAATAAAGTATATGAATGTAAAACATTGTAGTCATTTTTGTTTGGTTGTTCTTATCCCTCCCCTCTTCTCTATTGGGAACCTTCTCAGATCTCAGCTGTCTTGCCTTAAGTATAAATTGACCTAGCCCGTCCTCATCTTCAATGCCTGCCAGTAGCGTCCAACATGCTTCTAGCTCTTAACATCACTACCTTAGGATTATTAATCCTCATTTTTATCCCCCATTCTAGTTTGAATTTCCATGGTTAGACCGCTCACCTTCCATCAAGGTGGCCCGGGTTAGATCCCGAGCACCCGCATGAGGAATTTGTGGTGGGCGAAGCGGCGCCTGGGCAGGGTTTCTCCGGGTCCCCCAGTTTCCCCCGCCACTCATTCTACCAATTGCTCCATTATCATCATTCCTATCATAAATTTCTTTACAGTTCATAGCATCTATTTCCTCGTGTATGCCTGGCTACGGGCCGATCCTTCGTGACAGATCCTCCATTGCTTCTGACCCCATTGGCTTGTAAGTTCTAAAAATACGGGGAGGGTAAGCCGATTACGAAACGAAACGAATAACGCTACAATGGTCTTGTAAAATCTCTAGTGACGAAAATCCTTGATGTAATTTTACATTTTGAACTACTGCCACCATGCACTGGTGAAAATTTCATAATTCTGAATTTCATTGATTTGAATTTATTGTACTTTAAAACGTAATTGGTAACCGTGTGGGTTGAAACGTAAATTAAGTACAAATTTTCTATCAGACTGTGCCAGATTCCAGCTTTTAGATCTGTACTAGAGAGGTAAAGCAATTTACAACTGCTGCTTTTCCAAAGGATACATTTTGAATTTCACTCTGCTTAACATAGAATCAATCAAGCAGTAAAAGGTACCTATGATGTATGCTTCTGCTCGAATCGAAAAATAATTGCATTACGAGCTCCGGTAACACTGGAAAAAGCATCTCTTTTTTTCTCGCAGCACTGTATATCGTATCCTCTGGGGGAATTCGAATGTGCACAAATGGTTTGTGTTATGTTTGCCTTTCATTTACGTAGTGCATCAGAGTACAGACATTACGTTAATATTCTGCAATGAAATTGCTCTAAGTTTGTACGTTATCTAGTGCACAAACTAATTCACATGGTCCCTGGCACACATATACACTATACATTGTGGCTAGACAAGGCATTGTATTCCAACCAAAAAATTCTGATGTGTACTATTCACATGACTTTCTTTTCATCTTTGCAACAAATTATTCTTAAAAAGCATGTACTTCTATTTACTTCATGCTAATCAGAAATAGTCTTATTACTTGCTTCCTTAAGTACAAGCGAAATAAGGGAGTACCATAGGTTAAAGTGATAGTCAAAAGCAGGTTGCTACATCACTGATATCCTTGACAAATGCCTTTATGAGAAATGTATAAGTTTCTCAAAAACGATGAACTCCACGAAAAAATGTATATAACATAAATTGTGTGTTTTAACGTGCTCAACATTTTTTGTGTAGTAAGTTTTTGTCTATCTCTTACGGTTTAGCAGTTATTCAAAATTCCGTAAAATGCATTCAAATTAAAGTACTCTTCAGAGGTTATTCCCAGAAAATTCAAGATATAAGTTTTATTTGTCAGATAAATAGCTTTAATATACGATATTTTAATCAAAATCGTTACAGCCATTTTTGAGAAAATCAACATTTTCGAAAATGGTTTCCTGTAAAGGGTAGTTGGGAGTGGGAGGATTTACTTAAATACCAAGCTTGGTATTTTACCGACTTTTCGTTTTTGAGTTATCGTGTTCACGGACACACACACACACGCGGACCTTTTTCCGAAAATTCTTTTTTTTTTTTTTTTGATAAA
Source organism: Hymenopus coronatus (assembly GCA_030762935.1). Taxonomy (NCBI): domain Eukaryota; kingdom Metazoa; phylum Arthropoda; class Insecta; order Mantodea; family Hymenopodidae; genus Hymenopus; species Hymenopus coronatus. The sequence continues at coordinate 19,380,733 of CM060893.1, forward strand.
GGGGACTATAAAACATATTTTCGTTGAAATCTCGGTATTGAATTTTTGGGTGGAGTGCAATACCTTCTCTATACACTATGTACATAGTACGTATAAAGAAAGTAAAAATGCTCTTGGGAAAAGAAAGGTTTGGATGTGGGTGGGTGAATGAGTTGGGGTGTGGATGGGTATGTGTGCGTGCGCGTAGCTGTAAATAGCATAACTCAAAAACGAAAAATCGTTATATACCAAAATTGATACTTAAGTCCAGTATTTTCCAAGGATACGATAGAAGACTTTTTAGGAAACCCCCTCACCCCAAACTACCTTTTAGGTGCAGAATTTTTCAGAATTTTCGATTTTTTCACAAAGGCTCTTCGTGATTTTGATTAAAATACCATATATTGTTCATTAACATTATATACAAAATGTATATACATTTTTCTGGGATTATTCTCTGAAGCTATTTGATTGTAGATGACCTTTGCTATAACTGGTAAGCAGAAAGAGATAGAAAAGATCTTATTGCAGAAAAATGGATATCTCGTTCAGTGAAATAAAAGTTAAGTTAGCCATTTCCTTGTTATTGGTTTCCTTGTTATGTGCTTAAATGTTCTAACGTTGATACTTTTATCAAGTTAGAAGTGTTATTCATATTTTGTTCATCCTGTTCGAGCAAAGAGAAGGAATTTGTGTCATCACACAGCGTTCAACTCTTTCAAGATTTTGGATCGTTTTAATGTTAGGCATTCCACATTTCCTTTGTACCTACAAATTTGTGCTAATGCTAAGTTATAATGAGCTATATAGAAGAATGCGCTTCTTAAGAATATTTTTTTGCAGAACAGATAGAGTAAGGTATGTGAATGGAAGACATTTTTACTTTCTGTATACGCACTATGTACATAGTGTATAGAGAAGGTGTTGCACTCCACCCAAAAATTCGATACCGAGATTTCACCGGAAATGTATGTTTTAGGGTCCCCAATATCAAAAAAAAACAGCATTTTCACAAAAAGGTCCGTGTGCCAGTGTGTCCGTGTGTCTGAACACGATAACTCAAAAACGAAAAGTCGGTAAAATACCAAACTTGGTATTTAAGTTCAGTATCTTCCCAGGATGCGACACGCAGATTTTGAGAAAAATCACCCCACCCCAAACTACCCTTTACATGGAAATTTTTTTGAAAAGTTTGATTTTCTCAAAAATGGCTCTTAACGATTTTGATTAAAATATCGTATATTAAAGATATTTACCTAACAAATAATATGTATATCTTGAATTTTCTGGGAATAGCATCTGAAGGCTACTTTATTCTGGATGAATTTTACAAAATTTTGCATAACTTCTAAGCCGTAAGAAATGGACAAAAGCTTACCAAACAAAAAATGTAGAGCACATTAAAACACACCATTTATATTGTATAATTTCTTTCGTGGAGTTGATCGTTTTTGAGATATTCCTTGTTTTTGGTTTCAGGTTTAAAAAACTTGTACTCTTCTCATACAGTAATTTGTCAACTCGTGTCCATACAAACAAAGGAGCTTCAGTCACCTAGTAACCACATTTTGACTTCACTTTAACCTATTATACTCTTATATTTCGCATCTACTTACAAGGAAGCAAGTAAAACTATTTCTGCTAATTTTTTTCTCGATTAGCATGAAGTAAATAGAAGAATAAGCTTATTAACAATAATTTGTTACACAGAAGTAGAGAAATTCATGTGAATGGAACACATCAGATTTTTACTTTTTCTATCCCCGTTTGTACAATGTACAAAATGGATAGCGAAGGTCTTATATTGTACCAAAAATTCGATGTCGATATTTCATCAGAAAATGTTTTGGGTATCCCTTGAGTCCGAAAAATGTGAGTGTAACCACAACCTATTCCATTCCATTCCATCTGCTGTGTTTCTCTGTTGTTCTCCCTCTCTTTTCATGTCAAATGTTCTTTTATGGTTCCCAAATATTGTCCTATTTCTTTAATGTTCACTTTCCCTATACGCACTATATACATAGTGTATAGAGAAGGTATGGCACTCCACCCAAAAATTCGATACCGAGATTTCACCGAAAATATATGTTTTAGGGTCCCCAATATACAAAAAAAGCATTTTCACAAAAAGGTCCGTGTGTCAGTGTGCCTGTGAACACGATAACTCATAAACGAAAAGTCGGTAAAATACCAAACTTGGTATTTAAGTTTAGTATGTTCCAAGGATGCGACACGAAGATTTTGAGAAAAATCCCCCCACCCCAAACTACCCTTTACTTGGACATTTTTTCGAAAAATTTGATTTTCTCAAAAATGGCTATAACAATTTTGATTAAAATATGGTATATTAAAGATATTTACCTAACAAATAATATGTACATCTTGAATTTTCTGGGAAAAGCCTCTGAAGGCTACTTTATTCTGGATGAATTTTACGGAATTTTGCATAACTGCTAAATCGTAAGAGATGGACAAAAACTTACCACACAATAAATGTAGAGCACTTTAAAACACACAATTTATGTTATACATTTTTTTCCTGGAGTTGATTGTTTTTTAGATATTCCTTGTTTTTTATTTCAGCTACGAAAAACTTAACTTTTCTCATACAGGAATTTACAACTCGTGTCCATACAAACTAATGAACTTCAGTCACATAGCAACTGCTTTTGACTATCACTTTAACCTATCATTTCCCTTCTACTTTCAACGAAGCAAGTAATAAGACTATATGTTTTTTTTTTTTTTCGATCAGCATGAAGGAAATGGAAGCAATGGCTTTTTAATAATATTTTTTGCAGAGATGTAGAGAAAGTCATGTGAGTGTAACACCAGATGTTTCTGTGTCATTTTCCACTATGTTTGTATAGCTACTATCTCTCTACTGGTATACTATCCCACTTGTGATCCCAATCTCTTTACTACAATTAAATAATGAACAATACAATCCGCCTACCGCACAATATTCATTGTTGTAATTCATTATCTCTGCTTCCTTTCAAAAGTAATGCTCCTGTCCTTATCCATGTTAATTCTCCCCTCTCTTGTTCATTATATATTACGTATATCTACATCTCTTGAAAATTCTTTCTTAATTTTTACTTTCTCTATACGCACTATGTACGTAGTGTATAGAGAAGATATTGCACTCCACCCAAAAATTCGATACCGAGATTTCACCGGCAATACATGTTTTAGGACCCCCTGTATCCAAAAAAAGCATTTCCAGAAAAAGGTCCGTGTGTGTGTGTGTGTATGTGTGTGTGTCCGTGTGTCTGTGAACACGATAACTCAAAAACGAAAATTAGCTAAAATACCAAACTTGGCATTTAAGTTTAGTATCTTCCAGGGATGCGACACGAAGATTTTAAGAAAAATCCCCCCACCCCAAACTATCCTTTACATAGAACTTTTTTCGAAAATTTTGATTTTCTTAAAAATGGCTCTAACGATTTTTATTAAAATACCATATATTAAAGATATTTACCTAACAAATTAAACTTATATCTTGAATTTTCTGGGAATAGCGTCTCAAGACCTGTTTATTCTGGATGACTTTTGCTTAGTTTTGCATAACTAGTAAACCGTAAGAGATAGACAAAAACTTACTAAACAAAACATTTAGGTCTTGTTAAAATACACAAGGTATGTCACATACATTTTTCTCGTGGAGCTTACCGTTTTCGAGGTATTCGTTGTTATTAGTTTCAGTTGTGAAATACTTATAACTTTCTCAGACGGGAGTGTCCGTTTTTCTTTTGTTCTACTCCTGGCCAAGAAAAGAAGCGATTTGTGATGACAATCGCATAACGACAGCTTTTAAAACATTTGACTGTTGCTTTATCCTAGTGTATTCCCTTATTTTCTTCCTACTTATAAGAAACTAAGTAATAAGAACATTGTGTAATTCGTACCACGATTAGCAAGGTGCAGAAAGAAGTAGAATCTTATGTATGAAGTAGAACAGCTAGAGAAAGTCATGTGAGTGTAACACAAGATTTTATTCTCCCTTTCTCCGTGTGTCTCCCATTTCTATGTTTTGTCAATATTTTCTCTAATTATACCCACCTTCATTTGAGTAACATGTTTCAGTTTAGCTTATCTCCAGTCTTGAAAGCATGGTTTGGGCTGGGTGATGTCTATAGTGGTATCGTTGATAGTCAGCAAACCTCTCTTACAATTACTTAGGGCTTCTTCGTAGATGAAAAGCAACTCACTGTAATTTCATTTGCAAACATCATTATTATTGTTCATTCGCATTCGACGATATGCACACAAATATTGTAAAGTACGAAATAGAACAATACTGTAAACACTACCGTTGAATGCGTACATCACGTAACAGTTGATTCAGTGCAATTGATAAATAACTCTTAACTAAGGAATGGGACGTTTATTGTTCGTGGAGCCTACAGTGTCTTTATATGGAAGCATACATAAAATATGATCAGTTACACATCTACCCATTACCGAGTCTTGGTATTGCACTCCACCAAAAAATTCTATACCGAGATTTCACCGAAATATGTTTTAGGGTCCCCTATATCCAAAAAAAGTATTTTCAGAAAAAGGTCCGTGTGTCTGTGAACACGATAACTCAAAAATGAAAAGTCGTTAGAAGACCAAACTTGGTATTTAAGTTTATTATCTTCCAGGGATGCTACACGAAGATTTTAAGATAAATCCCCCCACCCCAAACTACCCTTTACATGGAACTTTTTTGGAGATTTTTATTTTCTAGAAAATGGCTCTAACGATTTTGATTAAAATATCGTATATTAAAGATATTTACCTGATAAATAAAATGTATATTTTGAATTTTCTGGGAATAGCCTCTGAAGACTGCTTTATTCTGGGTCAATTTCACGGAATTTTGCATAACTGCTAAACCGTAAGAGATGGACAAAAGCTTATCAGACAACAAATGTAGAGCACCTTAAAACACACAATATATGTTACATACATTTTTTTCGTGGAGTTGATTGTTTTTGAGATGTTCCTCCTTGTTGGTTTCAGCTATAAAAAACTTACTTTTCTCATACAGGAATTTGACAACTCCTGTCCATACAAACAAAGGAACTTTCACATAGTAACCTGCTTTTGACTATTAGTTTAACCTATGGCACTCCCTTATTTCGCTTCTACTTACAAGGAAACAAGTAATAACAATATTTCTGTTAATTGTTTCTCGATTAGATGAAGTAAATAGAATAATTTGTTGCAGAAATGTAGAGAAAGCCATATGAATGGAACACATCATATTTTTATAACGTGTATTACTAGTTATATCGCTCTAAGAGACATATATTCCTAAAATCTATTATGATATAAGAATTTTACATGAGTTTCGATATTTTGTTAACCTCTTTCCTTGCAGCAGTACAGACATTTTTTAAAAAGCCTCAAAAACAAAGTTTCCCCGCGAAGCGACACGGCTAAATTGCCTACCACACTTCTCCGGGAGTACTGTTCTAGCATACTATTGCTCGGCCCTATAAGACTGGGTATCGGTGCCTAGCTTAATGAATAAAATAAATGCACCATATGCAAATGTAATAGGTTAACTTCCTTATATGAAACCAAGAGACGGAATCCAAGACCATGACCTCATACAACATGTGTGGGCGTACTTACATGCAAAGTAGTAAATGTGTGCAAGTTTGCTGTTTCGAGTTGTGGAATTAAAAGCAACTAGTATTTATTACATGCTGTTAATTTGGACTTGTGACAAGATACAAAAGAAGGCCAATTACTGTTGCCATGGAGATAATTGCCATCTCTGTGCCCGGAGCTATCCAGCTTCTTTCTCTGGATCCAGACATAAACTGATGCATTATGCATGGCCATCCCCTCTTTCATCTGCATTTCTTAATAAGGTTTGAATATAAAATGCTCCCTCGCTCTCTCGCCTTCATGGCTTGCAGTTTTATCACTGCTTGGCTAATTGCAACATTAATACGCTCGTTTGGACAAAGCTCTCTGGTGGATTTTATTTACATGTACAGCACATGCGTAAAAAATCTGATGTGTTCCATTCACATGACTTTCTCTACATCTCTGCAGCAAATTATTCTGTTTATTTTATCTAATCGAGAACAAATTAGCAGAAATAGTCTTATTACTAGCTTCCTTGTAAGTAGAAGCGAAATAATAGAGTACCATAGGTTAAAGTGATAGTCAAAAGCTGGTTGCTTTGTGACTGAAATTCCTTTGTTTGTATGGACAGGTGCTGAAAAATTCCTGTATGAGAAAAATGTATAAAACATAAATTGTGTGCTTTAACGTGCTCTACATTTTTTGGTTTTAAGTTTTCGTCTATTTCTTAAGGTTTAGCAGTTATGCAAAATTCTGTAAAATTCATCCAGAATAAAGTAGTCTTCAGAGACTATTCCCAGAAAATTAAAGATATACGTTTTATTTGTCCGGCATATATCTTTAATATACGACATTTTAATCAAAATCGTTAGTTTTTTTTCCATATAAAGGGTAGTTTGGAAGTTGGGAGTTTTTTTTAAATCATCAAGTCGCATGCTTGGACGATATCAATCTTGAATACCAATTCTGGTATTTAACGGTCTTTTCGTTTTTTAGCTATCGGCACACACATACACACACACGGACATTTTTCTAAAAATGCTTCTTTTGGATTCAGGTGAAATCTCGGTATCGAATTTTTGGGAGCATTACAATACCTTCTCTATACACTACGTATAAAGTACGTTTAGAGAAAGTAAAAATATAACAATATTTTTAAATAGGGGGAAATACCTGTTTCCCGATACAGGATAATACTTACTTTATATTTGAAAATTAATAATTTCTTAACGAAATATATATACATATATTTACTTCCTCTATAAGTACTATGTATATAGTGTATAGAGAAGTTATTCTACTGCACCCAAAAATTCGATACCGAGATTTCACAGGAAATAGACGTTTTAGGGTCCCCTGTATCCAAAACAAATATTTTCAGAAAAAGGTCCGTGTGTCTGAATACGATAACTCAAACGAAAGGTCGGTAAAATACCAAACTAGGTATTTATGTGTAGTATCTTGCAGGGATATGACACGAAGATTTTGAGAAAAACCCTCTCACCCCAAACTACCCATTACATAGGAAAAATTTCGAAAATGTTGATCTCAAAAATGGTTCTAACATTTTGGTTAAAATACCGTATATTAAATATGTTTGTATTGCAAATACAAATATATACCGATATTTCACCGGAAGCACACGTTTTGACACCACCTGAATCCAAAATAATTTTTAGAAGCCCCCACGCGCGCGCGCGTGTGTGTGTGTATGTGGAACAATTATCGAAACTTTCTACTTTCTAAAAAATAGCTAACAATTTTGATTAAAATGTGGTGTATTAAAAACGCTTACATGACCTATAAAATGTATGTCCTGAATTTTTTGGTAATAGACCCTAAAGTCCTCTTCATTCTGAATAACTCATACAAAATTGGTATACCGGAACAGATAAACCAAATGTACTATACACATATGTAGAGCTCCGTAAAATACGCAGTTTATATCATGTACATTTTCTGTATAATTCACCATTTCCGAGGTATTCTTCGTTATTTTTTTCAATTTTAAAATAGTCGAAACTTTTCCGATGTAGGAATTTGTGAACTCCTGACTATACAAAAAGAACGGGTTTTAATCACATAGCAAGCAGGTTTTGAAAGGTATGACCATCGGTTTATTCTAATGTATTTCCTAATTTCCTTTCTAATTACAAGGAAACATGTATTAGGACCTTTTAGGCAAATTTTATCTTAACTAGCTTGTGTAAGAATAGTTTGTTACAGACAGAGAAAGTCATGTGAATGGAACACATCAGAGTTTTTCTTCCAAAGTTGTGAACATCTGGAGAGTGCTCAACAGAAATTTGTCAAGAGAGTTCCCGGTGCAGAACCAAGAAACTTTGTTTCTTCTCTAACATTCTGTAATAAAAACCACTTTCAGAATATAGATAATGCCACCGGCCTCTACAAAGACAAAAACAAGATACATCCTTCTGAGTTTGTGGGGGAAAATGCTCCGTCCATAGGCAGTTTTAACTTTGTATGTTGTATTTGTGCCCATAAAAATCTAGTGTCTTACACTCACATGGCTTTCTCTAGCTGTTTGACAAACTTCTTTAATATTATTCTTCTTTCTACATCATGCTAATCGAGATAATCATTAGAAAATGTTCTTATAGCTTATTTCCTTGTACGCAGAACGGACTAATGGAATGCACTAGGCTAAACCGATAGTCAAATGTTTTAAAAGCTATCATAGAACAAAAGAAAAAACGGATGCTTTCTCACTGAGAAAAGTATAAATACTTTACAATTGCAACTAATAACAAGCAATAAATCGGAATCACCTCCTCAACAAAAACGTAAAGCACAAAAATTGTGTTTTTTTACATTTACTTTTTTTGTGCAGTAAATTATGTCTTCTCTCACAGTTTAGCAGTTAAGCAAAATTCGGCAAAACTCGTCTAGAATAAAGAGGTCTTCAGAGACAATTCCCAAAAAGATCAAGACATACATTTTATTTGGGATGTAAATTACTTTAATATACGGGAATTTAATAAAAACCGTTAGAACCGTTTTAGAAGAATAAAATTTTTCGAAAATGTGTACATGTAAAGGGTAGTATATAGCGGGGTTTTCTTCTTAAAATTTTTTGTGTCGCATCCTTGGAAGATACGAAACTTATATGCCAAGACAAACACTCGCCGACCTTTTTCTAAAAATGCATTTTTGGGACTTTAGGGACCCCAAAACATATTTCTGGTGAAATCTCGACATCGAATTTTTGGTACAATATAATACCTTCTCTATCCACTTTGTACATTGTACATACAGGGATAGAGAAAGTAAAAAAGATGTCTTCCATTCGCATACCTTACTCCATCTGTTCTGCAAAAAAAATATTCTTAAGAAGCGTATTCTTCTATCTAGCTCATTATAACCGTTAGCATTAGCACAAAATGCCTTTATTTCATATTTTATTGTGCCCTGGTGGGTCAGGTAGTTTTATTATCATTATTATTATTATTATCATTATCATTATTATTATTATTATTATCATTATTATTATTATTATTATTATCATTATTATTATCATTATTATTATCATTATTATTATCATTATTATTATCATTATTATTATCATTATTATTATCATTATTATTATCATTATTATTATCATTATCATTATCATTATTATTATCATTATTATTGTCATTGTTGTCATTATCATCATTATCATCATTATCATTATCATTATCATTATCATGATCACCATCATGATCACCATCATCATTATTATTATTATTATTATTATTAATTTGTTAAACATACTGTCAATTACCAGGATAATATCAGCGCCGCCGGTGTGCCAGAATTTTTCCCCGCAGAAGTTCTTTCACATGCAAGTAAATATACTGACATGGTGCATCCCTGTTAAGCACACTTAGAAACCATCTATCTAGACTGGATTTAAATCGACCTCGAGATCAGAAGATTGGTGCCTACTCTACTGAACTATCCAGAGGGTAATCTAGTTTTATCTTAGAGATTGAAAATGATTTAAGAGTGGCTTTAAAATATTTCCAGTACCGTGTAGTTAAAAAAACAAGTATTATGTGGTTTTTGCATGCCTTGATGTAACCATGGCTTTTGCTAACTTCTACTGTAAAACTCTGATATTTTGACTTTATGGTTTAACGTACAGATTTCTACATAAGTTGAATATATGATAGGACTATTTTAGGATTTCATTTTCACGGGATATACAGTAAAAATCCATCTCTATACGCCAAAGAGTATTGATTTTTGTGTTAGGGGTTTTGTAAAATTCTAGAATAATTCAAATGTTATCATTTTTGTTATAATCATATCCAAATATTACTTCATAATACTTCAGTAAAACATGAGGAACGTGATAATATTAACGACATATAACTCAATTTGAAAATATTTTAAGCCCACCATTACTCATTTGGACTAGAAGTCATTTAACTTTTGCAATAGAGTGTCAAAAGTACCCTCGGATATCTATATTCAAGAAACTGGATCGAAATTTGGTGACATGCATGTGAGAAGTATCCACTAACTAATACGACCTGAAAGAATGTTATTTTTTTTTTTTGTAGTTTTTTAACGTCCTTTAACCTGGTTGGTCATATCGAACGATGAATGAAATTGATGAAATGATGTTCCAATGATCTCGGGGACCATGGAGCTTAAAGTTACTCGACATTCGCATTCTAAGGATAAGGGAAAACCCCGAAAAAACCTCACCACACTACCCAGGCGGGCATATAGGGCTTTATAATTATTAGTGACAGATGGGTCATTTTTAGATAACACTATAAAATATTATATTAGTATTTATATTTATTCTTTATAACATTAGTATAGTATAGAGAGGAAGAAAGTGCCTAATAAATATTACAACCCGTAAAACGTGTTCAGTGGCAAATAACTAATTTTTTAAAGAATTTTTCAACACATTAAATCATAAATTTAGTAGTGTATTGTCAAATCTAATATATGATTTTCTTTTGTTTCAGGTAAGTCTTATGTAAACCTTACTTCCAGTGGATAACATCTATAGTGAGTATTAAAAGTGCTTATTTCGTATACTTAAAAATCTGATGTGTTCCATTCACATCACTTTTCTCTACAACTCTGCAATAAATTATTGTTAAAAAGCTTATGCTTCTATTTACTTCCTGCTAATCGAGAAAAAATTAGCAGAAATAGACTTATTACTTTCTTTCTTGTAAGTAGAAGCGAAATAAGGGAGTACCTTAGGTTAAAATGATAGTCAAAAACTGGTTGCTATGTGACTGATTTTCCTTTGTTTGTATGGACACGAGTTCACAAAGTCCTGTATGAGAAAAGTATATTTTTTATAGCTGAAACCAAAAACAAGGATAATCTCAAAAACAATCAACTCCATGAAAAAAATGTATATAACATAAATTGTGTCTTTTAAAGTGCTCTACATTTGTTGTGTGGTAAGTTTTTGTCCATCTCTTACGCTTTAACAGTTATGCAAAATTCCGTAAAATTGACCCAGAATAAAGTAAGTCTTCAGAGGCTATTCCCAGAAAATTCAAAATATACATTTTATTTGTCAGGTAAACATATTTAATATACGATATTTTAATCAAAATCGTTAGAGCCATTTTTTAGAAAATCAAAATTTTCAAAAAAGTATACGGTAGTTTGGAGTGGAGGGATTTTTCTAAAAATGTTCGTGTCGCATCCCTGGAAGATACTTAACTTAAATACCAAGTTTGGTAGTTTACCGACTTTTCGTTTTTAGTTATCGTGTTCACAGACACATGGACACACTAACACACGCACACACACGGACCTTTTTCTGAAAATACATTTTTTGGATACAAGGGACCCTAAAACTATATTTCCGGTGAAATTTCGGTATCGAATTTTTTGGTGGAGTGCAATACCTTCTCTATACACTATATACATAGTGTGTATGGAAAAAGTAAAACTTACATATACAGTTCGTGGTTGGATTAAAAGTCTTAAATTTCAACAAGTGAAATATGCCTAGGTTGAATCAGGCTGAAACATTCAGTACCATAACCTTGATTTGAACCACGGGTATCTCGGCCTCTAGTCGGTTTATCTAACCACTGAGTTACCATCGCATCATGCAGACATAATATAAAATTCCTCAGCTGATTCGCACATTTTCCGGTAAATCACAAGGTGATCTGAAATGTTTAGAGTTGTGTTGACTTACAATGCTCTTATTACTCGCTTCCTTGAAAGTAGAAGAGAAATAATGGAATACTCTAGGTTAAATCCATAGTCAAACTTTTTAAAATCTGGTTGCTAAGTAAGTCAAGTTCCTTTGTTTGTAATGCCAGAGTTGACAAATTGCCATATGAGAAAAGCCTTAGGAATTTAAAATGCAGAAACCAATAACAAGGAATGTCTGAAAAAAAAAAAAAAAAAAAAAGAAAAGAAAAAGGCCAACTCCACGAAAAATTGCATAACATAAATTGTGTTTTAACGAGCTCTCAATTGTTTGTTCAGTTTTTTTCTCTCTCTTAGGGCTTATATTATTATATAAAATTCCGCAAGATTCATCCAGGATAAATATATCAACAGAGGTTACTTCTAGAAAATAAAAGATATAAATTTTATTTCTCAGGTAAATATATTTAATATACGATATTTTATTCAAATCGTTAAGAGCTATTTTTAAAAACATCAAAATTTTCGAAACATTTTTCATGTAAAGGGTAGCTGGGGTTGGGAGAATTTTCTTGAAAATATTCGTGTCGCATCCTTAAAAGGTAATACCAAGTTTGGTATTTAACGAACGGAATTTACGTTTTTGAGCTATGCTGTCCACACATACATACAGACATACGTACACGCGCACACGGATATTTTTCTAAAAGTGCTGTTTTGGATTCAGGGGGTCTCAAAACATATTTTCGGTGAAATCTCGGTATCGACTTTTTGGATACAGTAAAATACCTCCTCTATACACTATGTACATAGTACGTGTAGAGTAAATAGTTAACATGGTTTCATTTAAAATTCTGAGATAGGTACCCGTGGACCCCACAAGAGGCCCCATGAAAATATATTTTCCATGTCATAATTTGGAGCGCCCCTTACTCCTATAAGGTTTGAATTTCATGACATAATTTTTACTTCCTTTATACGTACTATGTACATAGTTTATAGAGAAGGTATTGTATTGCACCCAAAAATTCGATACCGAGATTTCGTCGGAAATGTATGTTTTGAGACCTGCTGAATCCAAAAAAAGCATTTTTAGAAAAATGTCCGTGTGTGACTGAGTAGCATAGCTCAAAAATGAAAAGACCGTTAAAAGCCAAACTTGGTATTTAAGTTTGGTATCTTTCAAGGATACTACACGAAGATTTTCAAGAAAATCCCCCCACCTCAAACTACTCTTTACATGGAAAAGGTTTCGAAAAGTTTGATTTTCTTAAATATGGCTCTAACGATTATAATTAGAATCTCATGTATTAACATATTGATTGACAAATGAAATTTATATCTTGAATTTCCTGGGAATAGCCTCTGAATACTACTTTATTTTGGACGAGTTTAACGGATTTTAAACCGTAAGAGATGAACAAAAACTTAACACACAGAAAATGTAGAGCACGTTAAAACACACAATTTATGTAATATCAATGTTTTTCGTGGAGTTGATCGTTTTTAAGATACTCCTTGTTTTTAGTGTCTACTTTGAAAAACTTATAATTTTCTCATATAGGAATTTCTCAACTGCTGTCTATACATACAAAGGCACTTCAGTCACATAGCAACCAGCTTTTGTCTATCACACCCTTATTTCTCTTCTACTTACAAGGAAGCAAGTAATAGACTATTTATGCTAATACTTTCTCAAGTAGCATGAAATAAGTAGAAGCCAAAGCTTTATAACAATACATTTGTGCAGAGATGTAGAGAAAGTCATATGGAACACATCAGATTTTTTTTAGATATTCGCTTATAACGTTTATATGAGACGCCTTGTATAAACAATTAGGCATATATGGAAAACATTTATGAACCCACACTTTTAAATGAATTGAACATAACCTTTTCCCCTAATTCAGTTACGTTTTCAAATGTTTATATAGGCAGTTAATTGTATTTAATTGAAATCGACATGTTTACCAACTCCAAAAGCTTTACACAGTGAGCATGTTTGGAATAAATAACAAAATAAAGTAATGGAATTTTAACTCAACAGTGTAGACCCCTGACTTTGCCATTATTGTTCGGTTTAGTCTATTTGCTATAGTTTATTTGCTTCATGAGCAGTAAATCAAAAGGTCACGAGGTTCATACGGCTGTCAATATCGTATTTCATGTCAAAGAGTGTGTTCGAGTGGCAAATGATGCTTCTCTACAGATGAATGATGAATTAGTAGTGTATATCAGTTCAAGTAGAAGATTACGTCTAAAACGAGTTTGATGCGTTGTATAGACACCATTCTCTACAAACTATTTTTAAAGCGTCTTTTTACTTTCTCTACACATAGTGTATGTAGTTTCTATGTCTTCAAAAAACATTTTTTGAAAAAAGGTCCTTGATTTTGTGTGTGTTTAAATGTTAATGGCGTGTTATTTATGGACGCTCTTTAACTGCTGTGGTTCTCAGCGTCTCATTCTAAACTGGGCGTGAAAGACCGCTTAATTTTGCTCAGAAGCCTCTCTTATCAGGCTTGAGGTCCTTTTGCATGCCGTAAATAAACACGAGACCAACGGCTTTACCTCCCTTCCGAAGAAAGCCATGCTAAGGATTTTTACGCCCGAAAAAATCCATCATCCTCCGCCGGGTTTGAACCCGCGACCTTGGGTATATGAAGTCAGCATGGTAACCATTACACCACGGAGGGCTACTATATGCATGGAGAGAAGGCATTTTAGAGGAAGCAGTGGAACGTATGTCGCCGATGGACAGCGAGTAAATAGGGCAACAGCGTACCGAGGCGGCCACGTGTCAGCAGAATGTCAATCACAAGGTAATTTCTCACCAATAATAAGTATAAGTTACATTAAGGTAGTTCTCTGAAATGACATACTGGTTGGTTGAACCGGGTAAAACACATATAAACGGTTGGAAGATTGAATGTCATACAGGCATGTTGTCGCAGTAGCTCAATGGTTAGGGCAACCGCTTAGAGAGCGTAAGAACCGTGTTCAAAACCCGATTGCGACATAAAATTTTTCAACTGGTTCTAATAATAAAAAGTCTGATGTGTTCCATTCACATGACTTTCTGTACTTCTGTGTAAAAAATTATTGTTAATAAGTTGATTCTTCTATTTACTTCATGCTAATCAAGAAAAAATTAGCAAAACTAGTCCCATTACTTGCTTCCTTCTAAGTAGAAGCGAAATATGGGTGTATCATACATTAAAGTGAAGTCAAAAGCTGGTTACTAGGTGACTGAAGTTCCTTTGTTTGTATGGACACGAATTGACAAATTCCTTATGAGAAAAGTGCAAGATTTTTAAACCTGAAACCAAAAACAATGAATATCTCAAAACCGATCAACTCCTTGAAAAAAATGTATATAACATAAAGTGTGTGTTTTAATGTGCTCTACATTCTTTGTGTGGTAAGTTCTTGTTCATTTCTTACGGTTTAGCAGTTATGCAAAATTTCGTAAAATTCATCCAGAATAAAGTAGTCTTCAGAGGCTATTCCCAGAAAATTCAAGATATACATATTAGTCAGGTAAGTATCTTTGATATACAATATTTTAATCAAAATCGTTAGAGCCATTTTTGAGAAAATCAAAATTTTTTTAAAAAAGTTCCATGTAAAGAGTAGTTGGGTGTGGGGGGGATTTTCTTGAAAATATTCGTGTCGCATCCCTGGAAGATGCCAAACTTAAATACCAAGTTTGGTATTTAACGGTCTTTTCGAATTTGAGCTATGCTGTCCACAGACGCACACACATGGACCTTTTTCCAGAAATGTTCTTTTTTTGGATTCAGGGGGACCCAAAACATGTATTTCCGGTGAAATATCGGTATCGAATTTTGGGTGCATTACAATACCTTCTCTATACATTATGTACATAGCACGTGTAGAGAAAGTAAAAATCATTACTTATATATACAGTATGTGATCAAAAGTATCCGGACACCTGGCTGAAAGTACAAGTTCGTGGCGCCCTCCATCGGTAATGCTGGAAGTTTATATGGTGTTGGCCCATCCTTAGACTTGATGACAGTGTTCACTCTCGCAGGTATACTTTCAATCAGGTGCTGGAAGGTTTCTTGAGGAATGGCAGAAGTCTGCATTCCGAAAATGCCAAAGGTATCCTATAGTGCAAGTCAGTCCCTTACAGGGATGCTATTGTCGTGTAACCACTGCGCCACAGCCTGTGCTGTGCTCGATGGTGTTGAAAGATGCAATCGCCTTCTCCGAATTGCTCTTCGACAGTGCCAAGCAAGAAGACGCTCAAAATATAAATGTAGGTTTGCTCTGTGATCATGCCACGCAAAACAAGCCCCCTCCAGGAAAAACACGACCACACCATAACACCACCACCTTCGAATTTCACTTTTGGCACTACATATGCTGGCAAATGACGTTCACAGGGCATTCGCCATACCCACACCCTCTGCCATTGGATCGACACAATGTGTACCCTGATTCTTCACGCCACTCAACGTTTTGCCACGGTTCAATCGTGTAATGTTGACGTTCCTTACACCAAGCGAGGGGTCGTTTGGCATTTTCCTGCGAGATGTGTGGCTTATGAGCAATCGTTCAACCATGGAATCCAAGGTTTCTCACCTCACGCCTGGCATAGTACTTGGAGTGATTCCTGATGCAGTTTGTGATGGTCTGGTTAGATGTCTCTTCAAAAGTCGGTGGTCTCTGCCAGTCAACAGAGGGACTCTTGTACAAGCTCAAGAACGCAGAAATTCCTCCCCCCTACCTTCACCTGCTTAGTAGCTTCCTTCGGGACCGCACTTTCCGGGTGAGGGTGGAGGGGAGGCATTCCACAGTCAGACCCATAGCGGCGGGAGTGCCGGAAGGCAGCGTGCTGTCGCCGTTACTCTTTGCCACCTACATGTCCGACTTCCCCACAATATCCAGTACAGTTACGTGCCAGTATGCCGACGATGTCCTCATAATGGCGCGTAACAAGAACGCCCGATATTGCTTCCCCCCGCTATAGATGGAGTGAACAGTGGCGGATGGCCATCAGCCCGCAGAAGAGCTCAGCGACCGTAGCTGGCGACCGGAGAGATCGCTGAGGTTGCGGCGGCGGCGGATCCCCTGGGTCCGCAACGCCAAATACCTTGGAGTCCTCCTCGACCGCGGCCTTACTTTCACTCCACATGTCAGGGAGAAGGTCGGTATGGGACACGCTGCCCTACGGCAGTTGTTTCCCATCTTCCGCTCCACCATGCCCACACACCTAAAACTACGGCTGTATCGCGCAGTCATCCCGCCCCTGATGCTGTACGGCAGCGAGGTCTGGGGTTCGGTGGCTCGTTCCAACATCCGCAGGCTGCAGACCGTGCAGAACAGGGCATTGAGGATGATATATGGCACAGACCGTAGATTCCCGTCCCACATTCTCCATTCCCACTCCGGAATCCCTTACATAGTGGACGTTGTGCGAGAAAGAGCTCGCACAATATACACTAAACTTGCTCCTCACCCAAATCCCCAGGTGAACACTCTCGGTCTTTACGACCACACGCTGCCTAGGAGACGCGTAAGCTACCGCCTTCCCAAGGACGCCTTGGGATGGTAGTTTTCCGGCCGCCTCTCCCTTTATTGTTCTACCCGCAAGTTAAGCAGCATCGGGCCCGGTCCCGACTCGGACGGGTGGCCGTCCAGTTGTACTCCGACCAGATCTGCAACACTGGCTTCCCCCACCCCGTACCTACATCCCTTCAGTTCTCCCCGCTAGCCGGCACTGCTTTCCTTGACAGCCCGCAAGCGGCTGGCCAAGGTAAGCAGCATCGGGCCTGGTCCCTCTCTGGGTGGGTGACCACTCAGGTAAGTAAGCCAGCCCGCGCCGGCTGCACAGCGCGAAACACCCTGCCCACATTACTTCGACACAGACATAAACGCTTGCACAAGACTACATCTTTTATATCACACGGGTAAATCCGCGAGAAAAGCGGATAGGTACCGTGGTGATTTGCCCCCGCCCGAGTACACTCGGGCGACTAGTTCCTGCTCCTGGCTCCTGGCAGTCAACAGAGGAGGTCGGCCTGTACGCTTTTGTGCTGCACATGCCCTTCGCGTTCCCACTTCACTATTCACATCAGAAACAGTGGGCCTAGGGATCTTTAGGAGTGTGGGAATCTCGCGTACAGACTTCTGACCCAAGTGACACCCATCACGTGACCGTGTTCGAAGTCCGTGAGTTCCACGGAGCATCCCTTTCTGCTGTTTCACGATGTCTAATTACTACTGAGCTCGCGGATAAGGAGTACCAGGCAATAGGTGGCAGCACAATGCACCTAAGATGAAAAACGTACGTTTTTTATTGAAGTATACCGACATATTTTCACAGAATATGTAGATTGCTTAAATAAATAATTTGAGATAGGAGACTTATGATCTGTTTATTGAAATTTCGAAGTAACAGATATAAGTTTCTGAAGTGCCAGTGCTAGTACGCCACGTATCGCGGCACTTTGTCTGGAATGAAAAAAATAATGATAAAAAAAATTTACTCTATGACAGGAATTGAACTCGTGACCTTTGGGATAGCAGGTTCCCGCGTTGCGCATTAAGCCACCAGAGCAGTTGGAAAAAACGCCTCCAGAGTAGACTACATAACTCAAGCACGTAGTCAATGTATGCTCAGTGTTTTACTGTCAAGTGATTAGTTCGAGGTTTTACAGATTTTTGCGATATTAAATCTTGAGAACGCTAAGGATCTGCTAAAAATCGATATTTCTCTACTCGGGCAGCAGTTTTAAAGACATTCTAAGCCATTTTTTCAACCTGTTTTGCTTTAACACCGACTTATCAGCACCTGATACCCACACGTTTAACGCTATGTAGTTGCGTTATGTTTATCCGGGGACCATGCATCGCCGATCTCAAATTACTTATATCAGTCACGTGCACAATCTCGCAAATTATTTCGGTGTAGTTCATTAACACCTCTATGTATATATCGGCGGAGTATTACCAATATATAACATGTCTAATATATTAAAACTGCGTTGTTCAAAAACTTTATCTGCACTCTGGTATGTAGTTTCCATGGTTTCTCAGGCTTTGAATCAGAAGACCTGATTCTTGGCTGGATTGGGAAATATTTGATAATTTAGGTTTGTTCCCGATCCTCTCTAGAAGTTGAAATTGTAAACAAGTGTGTTTTGATCAAGTTAGGGCAAAAAAAGATGAGGTACCTATTTAAAGCCAACTTTTATTCAAAAGGCATATCTAAATCCAGATGTGCAACTCCTGCAAAGTTCGGCGATATTATCCCAGACTTTAAAGTAACTTTAAACAAACAAACAAAAGCATAAAATTATATAAAGAAAAAAATATTCTCGTTTAAGGCTATAAAAGCCAGAATAGTCACATTTAGGCAGGATTTGCCTGATGGTATAACTGACACAAACTTTTTATGTGTCTAGTTTCAAGGAGGGGAAAAAAAAAAAAAAAAAAAAAAAAAAAGAGAAAATTTACAGAACTTTCGACACCTTTCGATAAATGTTCCGCAAATGCTGCAAAATTATCAGTATTAATAATCTTCCGAAGTATCACTGTAAGCTGTTTAAAACCGTCTAACAAGTGTAAAAATCCTGAGCATGGCTTCCTTCGGAAGGAAAGTAAAGCCGTGGGTCCCGTGTCGTAGATTTACGGCACGTAAAAGAACCTCAAGCCTGATAGGAGAGGCCTCTGAGCAAAATTAAGTGGTCTTTCACGCCCAATTTAGAATGGGACGCTGAGAACCACAGCAGTTAAAGAGCGTCCATAAATAACACGCCATTTCATTTTTTTCAAAGATTTCCGGGTTTATAGTCAAATATATAGACCGTATAATAACTCCATGGCACTACAACTCGCAAGGAACCTTGGCCTACCGCCCGGCCGCTGCGTCCCCCATCTCGTTCCACTACAGACTGGGGTGCAGTATTGGCGGGTGAGACGTGGTCAGCGACTCGAGCCCCCCGGCCGGTTAATGCGGTCCTCATCACCTGGAGCCGCTATTTTTCCATCAAGTAGTTCCTCAGTTGGCCCCCCAGGGACCTCACGAGGCTGAGTGCACCCCGGGCCAGGTCTCCCAGTGGTACTGGGAATCTAACACAGGTCTCCCGTTTAGTTACGCCGTATCATGCAGACTTTATATTAGTATTTCTCTTACGTATGCAGAAGACACCTGAAGTTAAGTAATTGATGCGTCCCCCCCCCCCCCCCAGAGGGAAGGAGAGAGGATAGAGGACTTGCAAAATCTCAGGAGCTCAAACTGATTTCTTCCACCATTTGCATCTTTCTTTCTATTCAAAGATTGAAGAATTCAAGTCATTATAGACTGAACAAAATGTTTCCTCTTTTTTAACTCCCCGTTTCTGTCGTTTTTCTTCCCTTCTGGAATCCATTAAGAAGTTACTCTCAAATTGGTTCGAGATTCTTTCCATGCGCTTTCTTGCCTTCTAATGCAGCGTATACAAAAGTAGATGGACTTGAACAAGCATTTTTCGTTTGACAAGAAGGAAATTCGTTATGAACAAAGGCGTTCTTTTTTGACATGCTAATGAACCCAAATGTGATTTTCTTGGCTGTCTCTCGCTCTGTGCCCTGATTAATGACCTTCCTTTCTTGGCCTAAAATACATCTTAAGGCATTGACTTTGATTAGAGCAAGTTTTACCAGATGGCTGCACATTTAGGCATAAAGAGGTTTTAATGTATTTTAACCCTTTGTTGCCTGTCGGTACCTATAAGTTCCGCTTGTTTTAGCGTTGTACTCTAGGTATATTTCATGTTATACTAACCTTTAACCATAAAAAAGTAATCTATATATATATATATATCAAATCCCAGTGATTGTGGGGAAGGACGGGGAGAGCCCAAGTAAAATAATCGGTGTGAGGCTTGGAAGCTAATAGGGTTACATTTGCTGTAGTTATGTTGGGTTTCTCTTTTATTTATTTTAAAAAATCATTGCAATTTTAGGGCAAAGATTGTGTGTATATTTTATTTTAAAAAATCATTGCAATTTTAGGGCAAAGATTGTGTGTATATACCCAACATAACTACACCAAATGTAACCCTATTAGCTTCCAAGCCTCACACCGATTATTTTACTTGGGCTCTCCCCGTCCTTCACCACAATCACTGGGATTTGAACTTGCAACATTGGGCTTTGAATGGATGGCCAGTCCATTAGCTATCATCTAACACTCTTGGCCATTTGAAATACTTTTTGGTAGTGCCTTTAGCAGGATTATGAAAACTGGTTTAGAAGAATTTAAACTTTTAATTGGGAAGAAAAATATTAAGAAGGGATCTACATTTATTTTCAGTTCTATTTTCTCTATTTTATAGGTTTATTCCCAAATATTTTTACCAGAACTCCAGTTTTAAACTTGAATTAAAGGAAAAACGGCATATGTAGTATACTAGTGCAGGCAACTAAGGGTTAAGCTGGTAAGCAATATCGGAGGACGTATGAAATTGCTGAAATGATGCTCAAATGAGCTCGGGGCCCGTGGAGATTAAAGATGTTCATAATTCATCTTCTCAGGAAAGGGAAACACCAGAAAAAATAATTATCTTCTCGATACCCCTTGGATTACAATATTTTATCTTTGTGATCGATAGTGGGAAACATGCGGATACCAGTGGCATACCTACCGAGTAGAGACCGACTTGCATTGGTGACTGCACGCGCCGCATGTAAACAGCCTGTAGTGACGCATAGGGGAACGCGGTTCAGCAGTATACTATGCTGATTATTAAGTAGTATTTTACTGGTAATTAATGCCTTTGATGAAAAATCTCTTGCTTCAAATGTATTGCATGAAAATTTGCAATTCAAACAGAAGCACGTTGCAGATATACGCGTACCTGCAACAATAACACATCGAAACATCGACCATTGAAATGCCTCGTGTCCTGAAAGCTTGTCAGTGAACTTTTGCAAGAAATTAATCACAGACCCATGATACCTGTTTCAGACCGTGTGAAAAAAAGTTAAGACAGTGTTTGGAAAAAATAATGTATGAAATACGAAATGTGCTACGAGGTGTTGCTACGGAAATATATATATATATTTTTTTTTGTACCTAAATGTCCTTTAACCTAGTTAGTCATATCGGACGATTAATGAAATTGGTGAATTGATGCTCATATGTTCTCGGGTTCACGGAGCTTATAGTTGCTCGACATTCATCTTCTCAGGATAAGGGAAAACCCCGAAAAAAACCTTATCCGGGTAACTCACCCTTGGCGAGATTCGAACTTGGAAATAATTGCTGATGCAGTATATTACCCAAAAGTTCCATTTTGCTCCAATCACATCTTTTTTTTAACAATATAAAGCCTGTTCACGTGCCAATCGGAGACGATTCACGTTTTAGACGTTCTGAGTGTAAGTGCATTATAATAAATGTATCTTGAGAGAAAAGGAAAGAGATGATGATGCTGATGGCTTGTTGGCCAACACCAACAGAATGTAAATATTAATGTTGTTAGTTCCTGTAGAACCTCAATCGCCTTCCACTGCTAGTGAAAACGTCACAGTGCACCCGCAACCCTGCCCCATTTTCTTTCTATTATTACCACTACGTACACACTGTATTGTCAACACATTACAACTATGCAGCATACTGGGCTTACTTCGACTTTGTCGTGCTATCGTTTTTGAGCTATGCTGTCCACAGACACACACACGGACATTTTTCTAAAAATACTTTTTTTGGATTCAGGGGGGCCCCAAAACATATATTTCTGGTGAAATCTCGGTATCGAATTTTTGGGTGCAATAAAATACCTTCTCTATACACTATGTATATAGTACGTATCTCTAGTACCTTCTCTATATCTATAGAGTACGTATAGAGAAAGTAAAAATCTGATGGGTACCATTTACATGACTTTCTCTACACACTACAACAAATTATTCTTAAAAAGCTTATACGTCTATTTACTTCATGCTAATCAGAAGAAAAAAAAAATAGCAGAAATAGTCTTATTACTTGCTTCCTTGTAAGTAGAAGCGAAATAAGAAAGTACCATAGGTTAAAGTGATAGTCAAAAGCTGGTTGCTATGTCACTGAAGTTCCATTGTTTGTATGCACAGCAGTTGATAAATTCCTGATAAGTTTTTCAAAGCAGAAACTAAAAACAAGGAATGTCTCAAAAACAATGAACTTCACGAAAAAATGTGTATAACATAAATTGTGTATTTTAACGTGCTCTACATTTTTCATGCAGCAAGTTTTTGTCTATCTCTTACGGTTTAGCAGTTATTCAAAATTCCGTAAAGTTCATCCAGAATAAATTAGTCTTCAGAGGATATTCCCAGAAAATTCAAGATATACATTTTATTTGTCAGGTAAATATCTTTAGTATAAGAAATTTTATTCAAAATCGTTACAGCCATTTTTGAGGAAATGAAAAATTTCGAAAAAAGTTCCATGTAAAGGGTAGTTGGGGATGGGGGGATTTTTCTCAACATCTTTGTGTCACATCCCTGGAAGATACTAAACTTAAATATCAAGTTTGTTGTGTTACCGACACACAGATACACACACCGACGTTTTTTGTGAAAATGTCGGTTTTTTTGGAAATTGGGGACCCTAAAACATATATTTCCTGTGAATTCTCGGTATCGAATTTTTATATACTATGTATATAGTACGTGCAGAGAAAGTATAAATGATATTTCAAAAAGTTATAAAACTCTATAAAACAATTTATAAAGCAAATTATCTGCTTGTTTTAAGCTTGTGTACTGTGAGATGGTTAGTATAAACCAGGAACGAAAACCACTTAAAATGCACCTCTAGTAAGAGCCCGAGAAGGGACAGGTGTGGATAAGAGAAATCCCGCTATCAGCCACCAGGGTGCACTAAATTCGAGCAAGTGTCTAACGGCCAACATAATCTCCAGATAACCTTTGCAATAAGA
This sequence comes from Hymenopus coronatus, assembly GCA_030762935.1. NCBI lineage: Eukaryota > Metazoa > Arthropoda > Insecta > Mantodea > Hymenopodidae > Hymenopus > Hymenopus coronatus. Next base: position 19,404,393 of record CM060893.1, read on the forward strand.
AATCACCGAATACTAATGCATTCTACTTTATAGCCAAAGCTTTTAGTAACTGGACTCTCTTAGTGTTCTCTTAGTGTTCTAGAGTATGTTAGTGCTTAACAGGATATTCAATAGTTTCTGGAAGGTATAAAGTTGTGATAAAGCGATATAGGTGGTAATGGAGTTTTGATAATGTATATTCCTTTCTCGTACTGAATTGCTGCTTGAAAAGCATTTATGTCTTTACGTGGATATACAGAAAGTTATTTTATACTTGAGGCAAAACAGCTGAGATCAGAGATATAGGGGGGGGGGACTAATAAGAATAGCTAAACAAAAGTGATTATAATGTTTTACATACATATATTTTATGCCATACTTATGTCAATGTTGTGGTATTATATAGTGTGTATTTCTCTTAAAGTATATACCTCTGTTATGATAGGCTGCACTAACACATCCGAATATGGTGTATTCTGTATTGTAAATTTAAATTGCTGTATTTGAATATTTTTGTATTTTCATTTTTGCGTTTACTCCTTTAATTCTTTGTTGCTGTTTTTACTTTCTCTATACGTACTATGTACATAGTGTATAGAGAAGGTATTGTAATGCACCCAAAAATTCAATACCGATATTTCACTGGAAATATATGTTCTAGGGTCCCCTGTATCCAAAAGAAAAGCATTTTCAGAAAAGGTCCGTGTGTTTGTCCGTGTGACTGTGAACACTAAACTCAAAAATCTGATGTGTTCCATTCACATGACTTTCTCTAACTCTCTGTAAAAAAAATTATTGTTAATAAGCTCATCTTTTATTTATTTCATGTTAATCGAGGAAAATTAGCAGAAATACTCTTATTCCTTTCTTTATTGTAAATACAAGCGAAATAAGGGAGTACCATAGATTAAAGTGAAAGCCAAAAGTGGTTACTATGTGATTGATGTTCCTTTGTTTGTGTGGACAGGAGTTGACAAATCCCTGTATGAGAAAAGTGTAAGTTTTTCAAAGCTGAAACCAAGAAAAAGGAATACCTCAAAAACGATGACCTCCACGAAAAAAATGTATGTAACATAAATTTGTGTTTTAATGTGCTCTACAATTTTAGTAGGGTAAGTCTTTGTCCATCTCTTACGGTTTAGTAGTTATGCAAAATTCATCCAGAATAAAGTAGTCTTCAGAGGCTATTCCCAGAAAATGTAAAATATACATTTTATTTGTCAGATAAATATCTTTAATATATGATATTTTAATCAAAATCGTTAGCCATTTTTTAGAAAATCAAAATTTTGGAAAAAAGTTCCATGTAAAGGGTAGTTTAGGGTGGGGGGATTTTTCTCAAAAGCTTCGTGTCGCATCCCTGGAAGATACTAAACTTAAATACCAAATTTGGTATTTTACCGACATTTCGTTTTTGAGTTATCGTGTTCACACACACACACACACACACACACACACATACACACAGGACCTTTTTCTGAAAATGCTTTTTATGGATACAGGGGGTCCTAAAACATATTTCCGGTGAAATCTCGGTATCGAATTTTTTGGTGGAGTGCAATACATTCTCTATACACTATGTACATAGTACATATAGAGACAGTAAAAACGAAAAGTTAGTAAAATACCAAACTTGGTAGTTTAACTTTGGTATCTTCCAAGGGTGCGACACGAAGATTTTCAAGAGAATCCCCCACCCCAAACTGCACTTTACAAGGACATTTTTTCAATTTTTATTTTATTTTTCTTAAAAATGGCTTTAACGATTTTGATTAAAAGTTCATATATTAAACATATTTACCTGACAAAACGCATTCTTGAATTTTCTGCGAACAGCCTCTGAAGACTAATTTATTCTGGATGAATTTTACGGAATTTTGCACAACTGCTAAACCGTAAGCGATGACAAAAACTTACCACACTAAAATTGTAGAGCACATTAAAACACATGTTATGTTACATACATTTTTTTCGTGCAGCTGATCTTTTTTGAGATATTCCTTATTTTTGGTTTCAGCTTTGAAGAACTTAACTTTTGTCATATAGGAATTTGTCAACTCCTGTCCATACAAAGTAACTTCACTCATAGCAACCAGCTTTTGACTGTCACTTTAACCTATGGTACTCCGTTATTTCGCGTCTACTTATAAGGAAGCCAGTAATAAGACTATTTCTGCTATTTTTTTCTCGATTTGCATGACGTAAATAGAGGCATAAGCTTTTTAACAATAATTTGTTGCAGAGATGTAGAGAAAGTCATGTGAATGGAACACATCAGATTTTTATTTAATATTGCTCACTATTTTGTTTATTACAAAAGTACGTAGACCCGTGCGATAGATGAAACTCAATGCACGAAATGTGATCAAAAAGTTTCTGGAATGGTTTCGTAACAATGCTGACGCTGAAATTTCTTTAAGTTTGATATGCAGCGTTTCTTCCCGATAAAAATGAGAGGTCACGCGACTTTCTGTGACCATGTAGTGACGAGATAGACGCTCTGAAGTAAAGACGTGTTTTGCATGTGCTGCGATTTTTCCGCGTAGCAAAAATGTCTGATTACGAAGAACACAAAACAAACATCAAATTTTGCTATAAAACTGCAACGGAAGCCTATGAAATGTTAACAACAGCTTATGGGGAGGAAGCTAGGGGCAAAACTCAAGCATTTGAGCGGTTTTCGAAATTTGAAAGTGGTGTGACATCAGTTAAATATGCAGATCGACCCTGTTCCAGGTAAACTGATGAAAATACCAATCAGGTGAGAGAAATGATAGGCGCATTACAATAAGAGAACTTTCTGACTCATTAAGGGAGAATGTGCGACGCAAACGGCCGGAGAAATGGAGGAGTGGTGACTGGTCCCTGCAACATGACAATGTGCCCGCGCACAAACCTCTTTCTGTTCGCCAATTTTTGGATAAAAATAGGATGTGTTACACTCGCATGACTTTCTCTAGCCGTTCTACAAACTTCTTACATAAGATAATTCTTCTTTCTGCACTTGTTAATCGAGGTATTCAGCACAATGTTCTTATTACTTAGTTCCTTATAAGTAGGAAGAAAATAAGGGAATACACTAGGCTAAATCGATAGTCAAATGTTTTAAGTAGAACAAAAGAAAAACGGACACTGCCACTAATAACAATGAATACGTCGAAAACGGTAAGCTCCATGAAAAAAATGTAAATGACGTAAATTGTGTATTTTAACAAGGCCTACATTTTTTGTATAGTATGTTTTTGTCTATCTCCTATGGTTTATTAGTTATGCCAAATTAAGCAAAATTCATCCAGAATAAACAGGTCTTTAGAAGCTATTCCCAGAAAATTCAAGATATACATTTTATTTGTCAGGTAAATATCTTTAATATACGATATTTTAATCAAAATCGTTAGAGCCATTTTTAAGAAAATCAGAATTTTCGAAAAAAAGTTCCATGTAAATGGTAGTTTGGGGTGGAGGGATTTTTCTCAAAATCTTCGTGTCGCATCCCTGGAAGATACTGAACTTAAATACCAACGGACCTTTTTCTGGAAATGCTATTTTTGGATTCAGGGAGTCCTAAAACATGTATTTCTGGTGAAATCTCGACATCGAATTTTTGGGTGGAATGCAATACTTCTCTACATTGTACATACGGGGCAAGAGAAAGTAAAAATGGGATGAATACTGTTCCCCATCTCGTCTATTCTCCAGCTTTGGCACCAGTGGACTTTTTCTTTTCCCGCGACTTAAAATGAGGCTCCGAGGACATTGATGTCATCCATCGCGAATCGCAGAAAGCTCTGAACATGTTGAAAGAAGAGGGCTTCCAGAGGTGCTGCCAGCACTGGCAGAAGCGCTGGGACAAGTGTATCAACTCCCAAGAAGACTACTTCGAGGGTGACGTGCAGATTAGACAAAACTGTTGTGTAGTATTTATGACGTCATTCGGGAAACTTTTTGAAACTGTTATGTCAATAAATACACTTATTCATTCATATTGAAACTATGCAGAGCAGTGTCTTTATATTATAGGATTTTAAACAAGAAATACAGTAGCATCCCAGTAAATACAGGCTGAAACAGCCTCCAATTACAAAAAAGCTCTGATTATAAGGACGTCATAATTATATACATAGTAAACATAGAGAAAGAAATAATGTAGGTTTATAATGAGTTTTCAGTTTTCTGTGGATACAAATACTCCATACACTCATGCCTTTACTTTAATACTTTCTTGAGGAGCTGACTGCCTCAAGACGTCCATTTTCATAAAATCTCATTATTTAGTGTTTTGGGTAGAACACATTACAAAATATATGAAGTTGATTTGCATCCAAATTCATGGATTCATTTTTATTTTCTCCATACGCACTATGTGCATAGTGTATAGAGAAAGTATTGCACTCCTCCAAAAATTCCATACCAAGATTTCACCGGAAATATGTTTTAGGGTCCCCAATATCCAAAAAAAAACATTTTCACAAAAAGGTGTGTGTGTGTGTGTGTGTGTGTGTGTGTGTGTGTGTGTGTGTGTGTGTGTGTGAACACGATAACTCAAAAACGAAAAGTCCGTAAAATACCAAGCTTGGTATTTAAGTTTAGTATCTTCCAGGGGTGCGACACGAAGATTTAGAGAAAAATTCCCCCACCCCCAACTACCCTTTACATGGAACTTTTTTGAAAATTTTGATTTTCTCAAAAATGGCTCTAACGATTTTGATTAAAATTTCGGATATTAAACATATTTACCTGACTAATAAAATGTATATCTTGAATTTTCTGGGAATAGCCTCTGAAGAGTAGTTCATTCTGGATGAATTTTACTAAATTTTGAATAACTGCTAAACCGTAAGAGATGGACAAAAGCTTACTGCACAAAAAATGTAGAGCACATTAAAACACACAATTTATGTTATATACATTTTTTTCGTGGAGTTCGCCGTTTTTGTGACATTCCTTATTTTTGGTTTCTGCTATGAAAAACGTATACTTTTCTCATACAGGAACTTGTCAACTCCTATCCATATAAACAAAGGAACTTCATATTATTTCGCTTCTACTTACAAGGATGTGAGAAATAAGACTTTTTCTGCTAATGTTTTTATCTGATTAGCATAAAGTAAATAGAAGTATAATCTTTTTAAGAATTATTTGTTGCAGGGATATGGAGAAAGTCATGTGAATGGTACATATCAGATTTTTATTGCTCTATTTCTATGATTGTTTACACTTACTGCATTGTTATCCTGAATAAATGTTAATGAGCTGTAACAGTTCGTACCCATATCCCATAATGAGCTACTGACACATTCCATTATCCAATTATTGGGTATTGCACTGTCACCAAATAATTTCTAATTACAGATATGTGACAGATAAATGGAAGCGAAGCATGGATTACCGTACTGAAGGCATGGTTTAAATATAACCAATAGCGAAATCAACTTTTCTCGCGGCTTAATGATTGGTAATGTTGGTACAGAGACAGCAGTGTGCTTCCAAGGTACACCGTAAAATTAAAACTCCATCCTAGCTTTAAAACCCCTGTCTTAAGGCAACACATCGGGTAAATATGAAAAATACACAGTATACAAGAGATGTTATTGAGATTTGTACCAGTTGTTATATATAATAATAATGTTAATAGTAACAACAGGAAGAACAAGAAGAGGAAGAGCATGAAGAAGAAAGAGGAAGAGCATGAAGAAGAAAGAGGATTAGCATGAAGAAGAAAGAGGAAGAGCATGAAGAAGGAAGAGGAAGAGCATGAAGAAGGAAGAGGAAGAGCATGAAGAAGAAAGAGGAAGAGCATGAAGAAGAAAGAGAAAGAGCATGAAGAAGAAAGAGGAAGAGCATGAAGAAGGAAGAGGAAGAGCATGAAGAAGGAAGAGGAAGAGCATGAAGAAGGAAGAGGAAGAGCATGAAGAAGGAAGAGGAAGAGCATGAAGAAGAAAGAGGAAGAGCATGAAGAAGAAAGAGGAAGAGCATGAAGAAGGAAGAGGAAGACCATGAAGAAGGAGGAAGAGCATGAAGAAGGAAGAGGAAGAGCATGAAGAAGAAAGAGGAAGAGCATGAAGAAGGAAGAGGAAGAGCATGAAGAAGGAAGAGGAAGAGCATGAAGAAGAAAGAGGAAGAGCATGAAGAAGAAAGAGGAAGAGCATGAAGAAGAAAGAGGAAGAGCATGAAGAAGAGCGTGAAGAAGAGGAAGAGTATGAAGAAGAGCGTGAAGAAGAGGAAGAGGAGGAAGAAGAAGAGCATGAACAACAGGAAGAATAAGAAGAATTTTGTTTTGTATCAAAATTGTAGCTTGTTTGGTATTTAAATAAAGATCTGTATTGTCTAAATTCATTGCTCAAATAAAATTGAAGCACGTGATGTATGTTTACTTTCTGTACATATTATATGACACTAAATGCAGAAGGTATTGCAAAAACATGCTTTAGAATCCACTGTATCCAAGAAAAGCATTCTAGAAAAATAACTCTGTCCGTCTTCAAGATAACTGAAAAACGTAAAGTTGATGAAATCCAACTTGGTATTTAAGTTTAGTATCTTCCAAGGATACGACACGAAGATTTTGAGGAACTTCCCCAAACTACCCTTTACAAGAAAAAAGTTCCGAAAATTATTTTCTGAAAATGACTCTAATGCTTTTGATTGAAATGTCATTAATTAAAGATATTTACATGAAAAATAAATCCTGAATTTTCTGGGAATAGCCCCCAGAAGACCTCTATATTGTGGATGAATTTTGTTGAATTTTTAATAACTGGTAAACCGCAAGAGATAGACACAAACTTACTTCAGAAAAGTATAGGTTATAGTACATAATTTATGTTATATACATATTTTCGTGGAGTTGGTCAGTTTTGAGACATTTCTGTTTAAAATACTTACTTACTCCTGACAATGCAAACAAACTGATTTCCACCACGTGAGAACCAGCTTTTAAAAGGCTTAAGTAACCGAGTGTGTTCCTATATTTCCTTCTACTTACAAGCAAGTAACCAATAAGACTATTTCTGCTAATGTTGATCTCGATTACTATGAAGTAGATGGAAGGTATCAGCATTTTAGCAATAATTTGTTACTGAGAGGTGGAGAAAGTCGTGTGAATAGAAAACGTCAGATATTTAAAAATAGTTATTTAAAAAGTCAGGTTCTGCAGTTATACAAATAGACCTATAACATCATATTTGTTTGTTACTCTTAATTATTTTACACAATTTATTGCATTTCTTATTTCTCAGAAGTCTTGATTTTTCTAAATTTATCATTAATTTATCAAAACTGTGGCTTTATTTTGGTAGATGTTGTATTTTCACGTATAATGTACATAGTGAATAAAGCCTTTTTTGTATTCCACCCAAGAACTTAATATCGAGATTTCACCGGAAATGTAAATTTTGAGACATCCTGAATCCAAAAAAAGAATTTTTAGAAACATGTGTGTGTATGTCTGTCTCTGGGCAGCATAGCTAAAATACTATGCTAATACAGCTCAGTATTTATGTTTAGTACTTTCCAAGATTGCGAAACAAAGATTTTCGAAAGCAGCTCTCAATGGGAAACAGAGTTGAAAAATGGTAATAGCCATTAGGGATTTTTCATTGTGAATGAAAAATGTGGCATAATGAAATGGAGGGATCGAATTAAATGTTTAGTTAATTTAATTCATTTACGCGTGAAACGAAGCTTCGAAAAGTTGTTCAATAAAACTGCCAATACTCCGAGCAGTGAAAAGTATTTCTGCTAGTTTCGTAATCGGCCTGCCCTCCCCGTATTCCTAAGGCTTACAAGTCAATGCCTTGGGGTCAGAAGCCTGTCGGGGAGCCAACGGCACGAAACCACAGAATGAAGAACCTGTTACGAGGGGTCGGCCCGTAGCCAGGCATTAAATGAGAAGTGGAGAATATGAAATTCATGATTTGAAAGACCATGATGGAGCAATTGATGTAATGAGTGGCGGGAGAAACCGGAGAACCCGGAGAAAACCCGTCCAGACGGCGCTTCTTCCACCACGAATCCCACATACGGGCACTTGGGATCTGCCCGCCTAGATACCACTCAACTACGGCATCGCCTATTTCTACTAGTCTTCTTCTTCACTTCACGGTTTGGGCAGATTGCCCGTTCCGTCTCACAGTTGTTCCCTCCACCTTTTTCTGGGTCGACCCACATCTCTCCTTCCTTTTGGTTCATATTCAAATGAAATCCTAGATAGTCTTGAATTTACCATTCTTAGATCATTTTGCATCCACTGGTTCTGATATTTTTCAATTTTGGAATTTATTGATTCTATATTAAGTTCTGCTCTTAAATCTTCATTTCGGATTTGATCTAATTTTGTACATCCTTTTGTTTGCCTTAAAAAGTTAATTTCTGCACTTTGTAAACGGCTTTTCATTTTCTTTGTGGTGACCGATGTCTCGCTACCATTTAAAATCTTGAAATCTTTTTATTGATATCTCTTTCAGTTCTTGTCCAGATCTAACGGTTTATTATCTAAAATGATTTTTGATCTTATGTGTTCTTTTCCCCAAAAGGCCATAATTTTGGATTTCTCTGTTGAAATTTTAAGGTCATATTGCTGACATAACTCATTTAAGCAGTGTGATGCATATTGTAATTCATCCTCAGTTTCTTGAATTAAAACCACGCATCTGCAAGTAATAACATATTTAAAATAGTTTTCCGATTTAATTTAATACCCCTTTTAATTATTCTTTTCAAACTTCGAATTATGCCATTTATATATACAGGCTGTTAATGAACTATACCGAAATATTTTCACAGAATATATAGATTATGTAATTTGAGATAGGAGACTCATGGCCTGTTTATTGAAATGTCGAAGTAACGGCTATAACGGCTAATTTATCAACCTTTCGAGAGCATAACACGAAAAACGAAGGAGCGTATTACACCGTACCTCTGTGGCGTAGTGGTTATGATACTGGCTTTCAAGTGAAATATAGTTTCCGAGTTCGGGTCTCCTTCACGTATCGCGTCTCTTCGTCTGGAATAATAATAAAAAACATTTACTCTATGACAGGAATTGAACTCGTGACCTTTGGGATAGCAGCTTCCCGCGTTACGCATTAAGCCACCAGAGCAGTTGAAAAGGCGCCTCCAGAGTAAGCTACATAACTCAAGAACGTACTTAATGAATGCTCAGTGTCGTACTGTCAAGTGATTAGTTCGAGATTTTACAGAGTTTTGCGACATTAAACCTTGAGAACGCTAGTAACGAGCTGCTAAAAATCGATGTTTCTATACTCGGGCAGCAGTTTTAAAGACATTCTAAGCCATTTTTTCAACCTGTTTTGCTTTAACACCGACTTATCAGCACCTGATACCTACACGTTTAACGCTATGTAGTTGCGTTATGTTTATCCGGGGACCATGCATCGCCGATCTCAAATTACTTATATCAGTCACGTGCACAATCTCGCAAATTATTTCGGTGAAGTTCATTAACACCCTGTATATTAAAAAGAGTAGATGACATATCACACCCTTGTTTTAGGCCTCTTTTAATTAAAATTGGTTCGGTTTTATAGATTCCTGTATTTATTATTTTTTGGAGTTGCAATACATGTGCTTAGTTATTTGCATTATTTTCTGTGGATATCCATTCCTTTCCATAATTTCCCATAGTTTTTCCCTATTAAATATATCAACCATATTAACCATATTTCTACTAGTTATAATCTAATTTATTAATAATTTAGAAGGAAAAAAAATGTGTGTATTCATAGAATAATATAGTGTACATTCTGTCAAGAAAGTACCGGGAATTGATCATTTAAAAATCCTGTTTAAAAGGGGATTCCAAATTATTGTTGTCGCTAACTTGGTACAACTTTCCTCTATACCCACGCGGAGTTTGATCGTCATTTGTCATCTAGTTTGTTTACAGTACGCCATTTTGTTAGTTCATCTCAAAGGTGATTTGCGATTTTACGATGGATACAAATATTGAACATAGAATCTGTCAAATTTTGCATTGCAAATGGTATTTCGTGTGCCGAGTCGCTGAAAATGTTACAGAGGGCTTATGGTGAATCGAATTTATCAAAAACATGTGCATTCAAAAGTGGTCGAGATGTGGAAGATTTGTCTCGCTCTGGTCGGCCATCAACGGTTTCAACTGAACTGAACATCGGTAAAGTGAAGAAAATGGTGTCTGAAAATCGTCATTTAGATCTGAGAGAGATTGCTGCTGAACTTTCTGTGTCTCACGAACAGATTCGTACCATTTTAAACGATTGTTTGGGCATGACACGCGTTGCAGCTCGGTTAGTTCCGAAAGACTTGAATTTTCTACAAAAACTCAATCGCGTAAGGATTGCTGAAGACATGCTAGAACGAGCCAATTCCGACCCCACATTCATGAAACGCATTGTAACTGGTGATGAGACGTGGGTTTACGAGTTTGACACTCAAACCAGTCAACAAGCTTCCGAATGGCGCCTTCCAACTGAACTGAAACCTAAAAGGGCAGGTCAAACTCGATCAAAACTGAAGAACAAGTTGACAGTTTTTTTTTTCGATCATCGCGGTATCGTGCACTCAAGAGTTCTTGTCAGAAGGTCACATGGTAAATAAAGACCATTATCTGAGAGTTATGTGGCGTTTGAGAGAACAGATACGGCGAAAAAGGTCAGATTAGTGGAACGACAACTCATGGATTCTACACCACAATAACGCACCAGCTACAAGGCTATTATTGTGAACGAATTTCTGGCCAAAAACTCAACAAATTTCATCGAACAACCACCGTATTCAACCGATCAGGCTCCTGCTGATTTCTTTCTCTTTCCAAAACTCAGGTTACCACTTCGATGCACCCATTTTCAGTCGATAGAAGAAGACATAAAGGAAAATTGGCGGCGACAATTGACATCGATTCCTAAAAGTGCCTACAAATAATGTTTTGATGATTGGATTATTCGTTGGCATAAATGTAAAATTTCAGAAGGGGCATACTTTGAAGGCAATAAAATAAAATTGGTTCAATACTTCGTTTTTACTTTCTCTATACTCACTATGTACATAGTGATTAGAGAATGTATTGCACTCCACCAAAAAATTCGATACCGAGATTTCACCGGAAATATATGTTTTAGGGTCCCCTCTATCCAAAAAAAGTATTTTCAGAAAAAGGCCCGTGTGTGTGTGTACACGATAACTCAAAAACGAAAAGTCTGTAAAATACCAAACTTTGTATTTAAGTTTAGTATTTTCCAGGGATGCGACACGAAGATTTTGAGAAAAACCCCTACCACAAACTACCCTTTACGTAGAACTTTTTTCGAAAATTTTTATTTTCTAAAAAATGGCTAACAATTTTGATTAAAATATCGTATATTAAAGTTATTTACCGGACAAATAAAATGTATATTTTGAATTTTCTGGGAATAGCCTCTGAAGACTACTTTATTCTGGATGAATTTTTCATAACTACTAAACCGTAAGAGATGGGCAAAAACTTAACCCACAAAAAACGTAGAGCGCGTTAAAACACAAATTGTGTTATACACATTTTTTCGTGGAGTTGATCGTTTTTGAGATATTCCTTTTTCTTGGTTTCAGCTTTGAAAAACATACTTTTCTCATGTAGGACTTTGTGAACTCGTGTCCATACAAACAAAAGGAACATCAGTCACATAGCAACCAGCTTTTGGCTTTCACTTTAACTTTTGGTACTCCCTTATTTCGCCTCTACTTATAATAAAGCAAGAAATAAGACTATTTCTGCTAATTTTTCTCGATTAGCATGAAATAAATAAAAGATAAGCTTATTAGCAATAATAATTTACAGAGATATAGAGAAAGTCATGTGAATGGAACACATCAGATTTTTTGTGCTTTGGTGAACCGATTCCCGGAACTTTCCTGACACAGTAGTATATTATATCCCTGGGTTATTTTGGGGAGGGAGTAATTAGCATGTCGTTGTGGAAAAGCTATTCTGACAAATTTATGAAGGTTTTCTCTTTAAGAGAATGTGGCAGAAAGAAAAGTTTTCAACTCGGCTTTAAAGTTGTGTACGTGCCCTGTACATGCAGAAAGCTGGGAGCATACCAAGTATGTCCATTATCTAGGGCGTAACTTAGTTGGGGCTGTGTAAAAACAGCACGTGTCTGGTGCATAACGCGGTAATTAGGTCAGAAATGTTTATGAGAGGTTGCACTTAGGCCACGCAGGAGTTTGGAGAGTTCGATAAAAGCTTAATGAACTTCATCAACACACACACACAATAGCGGCAAGTGCTTTGATGGAATACGCACAAGTTGGAAGGTTTTTACACTCCTCTTCTTGTCAGAGTAGGTGACAGATAATCGATTTTCACTGCAACTTTGGGCGCTTAAAATTTACTATACCAAAAAACTTATGTTTCCATTCACATGACTTTCTCTACATCTCTGCTACAAATTATTGTTAAAAATTTATTCTATTTACTTAACATTAATCGAGAAAAAAAATTGCAGAAATAGTCCTATTACTTCCTTCCTTGTAAGTACCATAGTTCAAAGTGGTAGTCAAAAGCTTGTTGCTAAGTGACTGAAGTTCATTTGTTTATATGGACAGGAATTGACAAAGTTCTGTGTGAGAAAAATATATTTTTTAAAGCTGAAACCAAAAGCAAGGAATATCTCAAAAACGATCAACTGCACAAAAAAATGTATGTAACATAAATTGTGTGTTTTAATGCGCCCTACATTTTTTGTGTGGCAAGTTTGTATCCAACTCTTAAGGTTTAGCAGTTATGCAAAATTCCGTAAAATTCATCCAGAATAAACTACTCTTCAGAGGCTATTCTCAGAAAATCAAGATATACATTTTATTTGTCAGGTAAGTATCTTTAATATACGATATTTTAAACAAAGTTGTTAGACCCATTTTTGAGAATTAAAAGTTCTATGTAAAGGGTAGTTGGCAGTGGGGGGGATTTTCTTGAAAATCTTCGTGTCGCATTCCTTGGGAGATACCAAACTTAAGTACGAAGTTCGGTATTTAGCGGTCTTTTTGTTTTTGAGCTATGTTGTCCACAGACATACTCGCACACACACGGACCTTTGTCTAAAAATGTTTTTTTTTTTTTATTCAGGGGGACCCAAAATATGTATTTCCGGTAAAATCCCGGTATCGAATTTTTGGGTGCATTACAATATCTTCTCTATACACTGCCATAGTACGTGTAGAGCAAGTAAAATCGTTTAAAACTTCCCATTTGAGGAGAGTGAAGGTTTTTCAAAATTTAAATCAATATGAGAGGAATATCTGGAAAATGGGCAACGCTGTACTTGGCTGTACTTGGAGATCAAATATATGCTCAGTATAGCATTTTCTACCTCGTATGGTTTTCCACTTATGCAAAAGTCGTTCAGAATGAAATGGACTTCAAAATCTATTCCGAAGAATTCTAAATATGCATTTCATTGCCTTAAAATTCCTAAATAATTGTCATTTTAGAGTTTAAAAAAGAGGCTTTGAAGAGTAGTATGGTGTGAGGAAGTTGTTTTGAAAACCTTCATGTTCCTCTTTGATAGATATACTAGTTCGTGGTCCTTTTTTAAAAATACTGTTTATTTTTATTTTATACAATAGGGAAACCTAAAACATGTATTTATGGTGGAAACAATAATGTATTGTTGAATGTAATCTAATTTGTACACACGTTTTCAATTCCTTGAATAAAAAGAAAAAGAAACAAATTCAGATAGATGTCCACGTCGGGAATGTGTCCGTTTCGGCAAGTTAGAAAATTAAAATATTTTCAAACATTTATTTAAAGAATTTGATTAAAATAAAGTTTCTTAAATATTATTTACATGACAACCAAAATGTATATCTTGAATGACCTTAGAAGTATATCTTTATTCTAAACGATTTTTGCAAAGCTGTTAAAAACAAAAACACCTAACGATGCAAAAAATAGATTTAATCAAAACGCTGACTTTATCAAATTTAGGTTTATATTTTGCAATACTTACACTTTTCTCAAATGGGAAATCGTTGTTTTTTTGTTTGTTTTTTTCTTTCTTACCAAACAAAGAAACCGAAATACAATAGCATCGCATAGCAATCGGTTTTTAATATATTTAGTTGTAACTTTACCTTATTGTATTTCCTTATTCTCCTTGTGCAAGTAAATAGCATCACATTAAAATCATTTCTGTGAATTTATCTTTTCATGAAGTATATAGAATAATAATCTTTTGTACGAATAGCTTTCTGCAGCATAGGAAGATAAAGTTATGTCAAACAGATTTTTTACTTTCTCTACACGTACTATGTACATAGTGTACAAAGCATTTTTTGGAAAAAGGTCCGTGTGTATGTGTGTCTGGACAACATAGCTCAAAAACGAAAAGACCTTAAATACCAAACTTGGTATTTAAGTTTGGTATCTTCCAAGGATGCGACACGAAGATTTGCAAGAAAATCCCCCACTCCAAACTACCCTTTTCATGGAACTTTTTTCGAACATTTTGAATTTCTCAAAAATGGCTCTAACGATTTTGATTAAAATATCATATATTAAAGATATTTACCTGACAAATAATATGTTGAATTTTCTGGGAATAGCCTCTGAAGACTACTTTATTCTGGATGAATTTTACGGAATTTTACATATCTCCTAAGCCGTATAAGATGGATTAAAACTTACTAAACAGAAAATGTAGAGCACATTAAAACACACATGTTATATACATTTTTTTTCGTGGAGGTGATCGTTTTTAAAGTATTCGTTGTTTTTGGTATCAGCTTTGAAAAACTTATACTTTTCTCATACATGAATTTGTCAACTCCTATCCTTCAGTCACATAGGAACCAGCTTTTGACTGCCACTTGAACCTACTGTACTCCCTTATTTTGCTTTTACTTACAAGATAGCAAGTAATAAAACTAGTTCTGCTAATTTTTTCTTGATTAGGATGAAGTAAATAGAAGCATAAGCTTTTTAACAAAAATTTGTTACACAGGTGTAGAGTCGTGTGAATGGAACACATATTTTTAGATAAAGGGGATCCTAAAACATATATTTGAGTAGAAATCTCGGTATCGAATTTTTGGACGGAATGTATATAGTACGTATAGAGAAAGTAAAAATAGAATACTTCTGTTGCTTAGAAAAGGTATAGTTTTTTTTTAAATAAAGCACTTAAAATTTTATTCAGAAATGACGATTTTTAGATTTTAAAGTGGTATCTAATCAATATATTTGAAACAGTTTTCGTTAAAATAAAGCCTTTTTAGGTGCAAAAGTGTGGTAAAATGTCCAGCCCTCAGTGTTAATTAGCTTATGAGATAATGGGGCATTTATATAGGCAATTTTACTTCTTCAGAAATTGCCTTCAAACGTAACATTAAACAAAGAGTAACCTAACTTTCCAAACACAGCTCGCAGAATGGAAATCTTAATTTGGCTCCCCTTAATACTTTTCTCATTTGTTAAGGGGCTTTGTAGAACATCCGGGTGGAATATTTCCTCTACTTATAGTTGAGTACGCAGTAGGATAGGTAATAAACAAAAGTGATGCTGCTAATGTAACACAAATGATAATTTTTCAACTTGTTCGTTAGTTTTGCTTTATGTAAGGAGAACATTCTCGATGGTAGAGGTATAAATGAACAAGCTATTAAAATGCACTGAACAAAGTCAGTGAGTAACTAAGCGGTGGATGATGGGCTAATTTCCTTGTGAAGTGAACGCAGTCGCTCAGAACAAAAACGTGTTGTATGGGAAATGCTCGCTCGCTACACAGGAAGGTCCGGCCGTCCCTGCCTGGGGATAGAGGAATATTTTCGGTGTGCTCGCGCGCAGGAAGCACTACAAGCCATGCTAATTTAATTATCAGTCTGCTATCCACTGTCAATGCTGTTTAGAGCGAGGTACTCAATGTAGATGGCCAATTGCTTTTCTCTCACACATTGAAAATATCTCCTTATTATAACTGTGTATGGTATCCTTCAGGACTTTACTGGGCTTATTTCTTCAAGCAAATATGAATTCTATACCTTCTTTCCTTATATTATTTCAAAACAATCTGATGTGTTCCATTCACATGACTTTCTCTATATCTCTGTAACAAATTATTGTTAATAAGCTTATCTTTTATTTATTTCATGCTAATCGAGGAAAAATTAGCAGAAAGTCTTATTTCTTGCTTTATCGTAAGTAGAAACGAAATAAGGGAGTACCATAGGTTAAAGTGAAAGCCAAAAGCTGGTTGCTATGTGACAGATGTTCCTTTGTTTGTATG
This sequence comes from Hymenopus coronatus, assembly GCA_030762935.1. Lineage (NCBI taxonomy): Eukaryota > Metazoa > Arthropoda > Insecta > Mantodea > Hymenopodidae > Hymenopus > Hymenopus coronatus. Next base: position 19,420,637 of record CM060893.1, read on the forward strand.
GACAGGAGTTCACAAATTCGTGTATGAGAACAGTATAAGTTTTTCAAAGCTGAAACCAAGAAAAAGGAATATCTCAAAAACGATGAACTCCACGAAAAAATGTATACAACATAAATTTGTGTTTTAACGTGCTCTACATTTTTTGTGCGTTAAGTTTTTGTCCATCTCTTACGGTTTAGTAGTTATGCAAAATTGATCCAGAATAAAGTAGTCTTCAGAGGCTATTCCCAGAAAGTTCAAAATATACATTTTATTTGTCAGGTAAATATCTGTAATATGATATTTTAATCAACATCGTTAGAGCCATTTTTTAGAAAATCAAAATTTTCAAAAAAGTTCCATGTAAAGGGTAGTTTGGAGTAGGGGGACTTTTCTCAAAATCTCCGTGTCGCATCCCTGGAAGATACTAAACTTAAATACCCAGTTTGGTATTTTACCGACTTTTCGTTTTTGATTTATCGTGTTCACGGACACACACACGGACTTTTTTCTGAAAATACTTTTTTTTTTTGATATAGGGGACCCTAAAACATATTTCCGTTGAAATCTCGGTATCGAATTTTTTGGTGGAGTGAAATACCTTCTCTATACACTATGTACATAGTACGTATAGAGAAAGTAAAAAGCCATTATCATAAAAGTTATTTCTCCATTTTTTCAGCTGATCGAAATAAATGGTCTATCACGTAGTTCCTTGTAAGCAATAAAGTAATATCTAGACTACTAGACTAAAGCGATTGTCAAATTATTGGCATTCAATGCCATAGCCGGGATTTGAACGACGGTTCTCCAGATTTCTAGCCGGTTGCTCCGCCACAAGGTGTTCTCAAATTATTACTACTTTCTCTAAACGCACTACGTACGTAGTGTATAGAGAAGGTATTGCACTCCACCCAAAAATTCGATACCGAGATTTCACCGGAAATATATGTTTTAGGGTCCCCTGTATGCAAAAAAGTATTTTCAGAAAAAGGTCCGTGTGTGTGTCCGTGAACACGATAACTAAAAAACGAAAAGTCAGTAAAATACCAAACTTGGTATTTAAGTTTAGTATCTTCCAGGGATGCGACTCGAAGATTTTGAGAAAAATCTCCCCACCCCAAACTACCCTTTACATGGAACTTTTTTCGAAAATTTTGATTTTCTAAAAAATGTCTTAACGCTTTTGATTAAAATTATAAAATATTAAAGATATTTACCTGGCAAATAAAATGTATATTTTAAATTTTCTGGGTATAGCCTCTGAAGACTACTTTAATGTGGGTCAATTTTACGGAATTTTGCATAAGTGCTAAACCGTAAGAGATGGACAAAAATTTACCACACAACAAATGTAGAGCAATTTAAAACACACAATTTATAATATACATTTTTTTCTTGGAGTTGACTGTTTTTGAGATATTCCTTAATTTTGGTTTCAGCTATAAAAAGCATACTTTTCTCATACAGGACTTTGTGAACTCGTGTCCATACAAACAAAGGAACTTCAGTCACATATCAACCAGCTTTTGACTCTCAATTTAACTATGGTAGTCCCTTATTTCCCTTCTACTGACAAGGAAGCAAGTAAAAAGACTATTTCTGCTAAATTTATCTGATAAGCATAAAGTAAATAGAAGTATACGCTTTTTAAGAATAACTTGATGCAGGGATATAAAGTCATGTGAATGGTACACATCATTTTTTTTTTTTTTTTAGATGGCAACCTCAATGGCGTATTACAGAGTTCTAAATCGTGAATTTTTCAGTCTGAATCTACCTATATATCTCCTGTCCTACACAAGGATTGTGTGAATAAACAATTAAGCCAATGAATTTCTGTCATTTATTTAATTGATTTTATTGTGTTTTCATTGTTGCCTCAGCAGAAGCTGGTCAGCAAAACGGTAGACCAGGAGGTGCAAGATAAATCCCCGGGCCCAGAATGGAGAGAGCGCTCCTCACGTCGTTAGGCAGGCAACATCGATAGTCATTAGGAACCAATCGTTTACGCCAGCTGCCCTCATCGAGCAGCTCGCTATACCTCGACACCTTCACTCATATTTCTCAAGGCGCCTTGACTCATGATCACGGCGCTTGAATCTTTATAATATGCCTCAACTTCAAAATCGCTATGGTGGCTTTTCGTTATCATAAAGCTCTCCCAATTCCCTCAGCTTTTGAATCCCCCAACCAAATATTTAACTTTTTACTTTCTCTATACGTACTATGTACTGATTTTTTGTAATGCACCCAAAAATTCGATCCCGGGATTTCACCGGAAATACATGTTTTGAGACACACTGAATACAAAAGAAATCTGATGTGTTCCATTCACATGACTTTCTCTACCTCTCTGCAACAACTTCTTGTTAAAAAGCTTATGCTTCTATTTACTTCATGCTAATTGAGAAACAATTAGAATAAATAGTCTTATTATTTGCTTCCTTGTAAGTATAAGCGAAACAAGGGAGTACTATTGGTTAAAGAGGCAGTCAAAGGTTGGTTGCTATGTGACTGAAGTTCCTTTGTTTTTATGGACTGGAATTGTTAAATTCCTGTATGAGAAAAGTGTTTTTTTCAAAGCTGAAACCAGAAAGAAGGAATATCTAAAAAGCGATCAAATTATATAACATAAATTGTGTGCTTTAACGTGCTCTACATTTTTTGTGTTCTAAGTTTTCGCCAATCTCTTAGGATTTAACAGTTATGCAAAATTCGTAAAATTCGTTCAGAATAAAGTAGTCTTCAGAGGCTATTCCCAGAACATTCAAGATATACATTTTATTTGTAAGGTAAATATCTTTAATATATGATATTTTAATCAAAACCATTAGCCATTTTTAAAACAATTAACATTTTCGAAATCTTCTCCCTGTAAAAGGTAGTTTGGGGTGGGGGATATTTTTAAAATTTTCGTGTCGCATCCTTGGACGATACCAAAGTTAAATACCAAGTTTGCTATTTTCCGGTGAAATCTCGTTATAAAATGTTTGGGTGCAATACTATACCTTCTCTATACACTATGTATATAGTACATATAGAGAAAGCAAACAAAAGCATTGTTAGAAAAATGTCCGTGTGTGTGTGTGTGTGTGTCTCAAACATAGTTCAAACACAAAAAGACCGTTAAAAACCAAACTTGGTATTTAACTTCAGTATCTTCCAAGGATGCAACACGAAGGTTTTCAAGAATACCCTCCCCCACCACAAATTGCCCTCCATTAGGAAACATTTTCGAAAATTTTGATTTTCTAAAAAATGGCTCTTAACGGTTTTGATTAAAATATCGTATATCAAAAATATATACCTTACAAATATGTATATCTTGAATTTTCTGGGAGTAGCCTCTGAAGACTACTTTATTCTGGATGAATTTTACGGAATTTTGCATAACTGCTAAACCTTAAGACATAGACAAAAACTTACCACTCAAAAATGTAGACCACGATAAAACACAAATTTATGTCGTACGCATTTTTTTCGTGGAATTGATCATTTTTGAAATATTCCTTGTTGTTGGTTTCAGCTTTAAAAAAACATACTTTTCTCATACAGGAATTTGTCAACTCCTGTCCATACAAACAAAGGAACTTCAGTCTCATAGCAACCAGCTTTTGACTATCACTTTAACCTATGTTACTCCCTTATTTCGCTTCTACTTACAAGAAAGCAAGTAATAAGACTACTTCTGCTAATTTTTTCTCGGTTAGCATGAAGTAAATAGAAGCATAACTTTTTTAACAATAATTTGTTAGAGAGTTCTAGAGAAAGTCATGTGAAAGGAACACATGAGATTTTTTAATATGTAGTTTCCATCGGGGCCTTATTAAAAATGTTATTTTAGATTTAGAACACCTCAAGACCGGCATTTTCTGTGTAATAATTTGCAATTAGGTAAATAATTATAATAGGAAGCTTTCTGTTCACTCTTGAATATAATAAGGGTTATGTTAATTTAGTTGTGAAAAACGTATTTCTAATATTTTGGATGTTAATATCAAAGTGTGCCATTACTTGCTGTAAGACGTCACTTCCTCTGAGCGTGCGTATCTGGTAGGCTCGTAGTGAGCCTAGGTGTTGTTGCTGTGTACCTACCCTGGTAAGGGTTTAACCACAGGAATGAGGTGTAGGTTGAGGTTTTAATTTTGGAGGTTTCGAGTGTTGATGTTAAGGAGGTAGCGCTGGTAGGCTCCTCGAGCGGTTGCATTTCAGGAGCAGCATTGTTTCCTCTGCTCCGCTGGTGTTTATTTGTATTTAAATATGGTGGTGAAATTTTGTTAGACCTCTCCCAATGGGAGGGGGGAGTGCTTTGTTCAGCTATTACGCTGCTGGCTGGTTTAAAGCCGTTGTTACCGGGGGTGCCCACAAGCCATGCGGGGAACCCGGAACCGCCTCTTTCGGCGTTCAGAGGGTAAGTACTCCCCCAGAGATCTGACAAGTGCGTTCTCATGGTCGCCCAATCTGGCGTAGAAATTTTGAGCCCGGCGCCTAATAACATCTTCCACATATGGGAGGGCCGAAGCTTCATGTAGTAGCCTGAAAGGGAAACGTCGACATACAGAATATATGGACCGGAGTCCTCTATTCTGCACCCGCTGTAACCAGAGAAGCCAGGAGTCTGCTGCCATACCCCACACTTCGCAGGCATAGAGCATCAGGGGCCGCTGAGCCTAGAATTCGATTCCATTAAATCCCTCGCCTTCCGCAGAGACGTATGACTCAATGTGTCGGAGAGCTGCCTACGAAGCGCGGCGCATAACCTGAACGATAGTCAGTTGCTCCCCATTTCCCTGGCAGTATGGCAGACACTCGCCCCAGTGCTTCAAATCAGTGAATCACATTTCTGCCGTATCAATATCCTTCTCGCAAAAGTGCCTCACTTTGGTGCTTCGTGGCGCATGGGATCGTGGGTTCGAGTCCAGCCTTTGGCATGGTTGTTTGTGTTTGTAAAGGTGTACATGTCTGTGTATGTATATGTAAAAAGAAGACGTTAAATTAGTAGGTCAACTAAGGAAATGTAGGAACCTGGGGGGAAAAATCTGATGTGTTCCATTCACATGACTTTCTCTACATATCTGACAAATTGTTAAAAAGTTTATGCTTCTATTTACTTCAGTTTAATCGAGAACAAAATAGCATAAATAGTCTTATTATTCGCTTCATTGTAAATATAGGCTAAACTGATAATCAAAAGCTGGTTGCTATGTAACTGAAGTTCCTTTGTTTGTATGGACGGGAGTTGACAAAGCTGAAACCAAAAACAAGGAATATGTCAAAAACGATCAACTCTACGAAAAAAATGAGTATGACATAAATTGTATGTTTTAATGTGCTCTACATGTTTTGTGTGGTAAGTTTTTGTTCAACTCTTACGGTTTAGCAGTTATGCAAAATTCCGTAAAATTCATCCAGAATAAAGTAGTCTTCAGAGGCTAGTTCCAGAAAATTCAAGATACACATTTTATTTGTCAGGTAAATATCTTTAATATTTGACATTTTAATCAAAACCTTTAGAGCCATTTTTAAGAAAATGAAAAATTTTTAAAAAAAAGTTCCATGTAAAGAGTAGTTGGGGATGGGGGATGTTTCTGAAAATCTTCGTGTCGCATCCTTGGAAGATACTGAATATTAATACCAAATATGGTATTTAACGGTATTTTCGTTTTTGAGCTACACAGACACACACATACGGACATTTTTCTAAAAATGCTTTTTTTGGATTCAGGGAGTCTAAAAACATGTATTTCTGGTGAAATCTCTGTATCGAATTTTTGGGTGCATTACAATACCTTCTCTATACACTTTGTTGTACATAGTACTTATAGAGAAAGTAAGAATACCCTTCGTACAGAATGCCGTGCTTGGGAGGCAACTTCTCTGACACTCGTGTTCAACGTGGTGCCCAGCTAACGCTCACTTCAAAATCTGGCTGAAAACAATGACGTCACACTGGAATGAACACACTGTATAAGATAGATAAAGCTTATTTTCATATCCATACCGCCCTGCTTATAATAGTGAAGCACATAGCTAGTAATAAATTGAATGGAATGTTACACGGTTCCTTGTATTCGCTCTATAACTATTTTTCCTAGCTTAACGTCCTGTTACCTGATTGGTCATATCGGACGATGAATGAAATTGGTGAAATGATGCTCAAATGATCTCGGGGTGTGGTAAGTTTTTGCCCATTTCTTACGGTTTAGCAGTTACGCAAAATTCCGTAAAATTCATTTCGAATAAAGTAGTCTTCAGAGCTATTCCCAGAAAATTCAAGGTATGCATTTTATTTGCCGTGTAAATATCTTTAATATACGAAATTTTAATTAAAATCGTTAAGAGCCATTTTTGAGAAAATCAAATTTGTTGAAAAAAGTTCCATGGGGCGGTTTTTTTCCCTCAAAATCTTCGTGTCGCATCCCTGGAACTTAAATATCCAGTTTAGTATTTTACCGACTTTTTGTTTTTGAGTTAACGTGTTCACAGACACACACTCGGGGACCTTTTTCTGAAAATGCTTTTTTTTTTGGTTACAGTGGACCCTAAAACATATATTTGTGGTGAAATCTCGGTATCGAATTTTTGGATGGAGTGCAATACCTTCTCTATACACCATGTACATAGTACGTGTAGAGAAAGTAAAAAGTATTGTGTGTGTACATTCACAAGTCTTTCTCCAGGGTCTACTGTGTATTGTTGTAGCTTAAAGCCCTTTAACCTGGTTGGTCATATCGGACGATGAATGAAATTACGGAAATGATGCTCTAATGATCTCGGGTCCATGGAGCTTAAAGTTACTCGACATTCGTCTTCTCAGGATAAGGGAAAACCCCGAAAAAAGCCTTATCCGTGTAACTCACCCTAATCACGACCTGTTGAATTGAGGCAGACACGTTACCACCACACCACCCAGGCGGGCTTTACGACTATTGCTTTACATGGAATATGTTTGTTATGCACCTGGTAAGATTGCAGTTAATTTTCTGGGAATAGCCTCTAAAGACCTGTTTATTCTGGATGAATTTTGCGGAATTTTGCATAACTGCTAAACCGTAAGAGATAGACAAAAGCTTACTACACATAAAATATAGAGCTTATTAAAGTACACAATTTATATTATATACATTTATTTCCTTGATTTGACCTTTTTGAGATATTCCTTGTGGTTGGTTTCAGTTTTAAAATATTTATACCTTTCTCAGACGGGAACTTGTCAATACTTGGCCACGCAAAGAAATCCACAGTCCCATAGCAACCACATTTTAAAACATTTGACTGTCAATTTGGCCTAGTGTACTCCCCGGCAAACAAATGGTTGTGTACACAGAGCACAAACAGTAATAAGACATCAAATTTCTGATTATCTGTAGGGGATTTCTAGGGCGTGTCTTCTGATATCCGCTGGCAGCTCCGACACTTTAATTGGGGAAGGTTGTAGCTTTCTGTTGTAGTACACGTTACCTAATCTCGCTTCTCCTATTAGCGAATGAGTTGACAAACCCAGCATAGGTAACCTCTATTGGTTCGATATAGAACACTCACCTGCAAGGTGACAGTATCACCCAATAAAATAAAAACATGACGTAATAAAATACCCTACAAACGGTAAGGAATGCGGCGTACGGAACAAGACAGTGCCGGTTACATAGTGTATAGAGAAGGTATTGCACTCCACCCAAAAATTCGATACCGAGATTTCACCGGAAATATATGTTTTAGTGTCCCCAATATCCAAAAAAAAGCATTTTCACAGAAAGGTCCGTGTGTGTGTGTGTGTGTGTCCGTGAACACGATAACTCAAAAACGAAAAGTCGGTAAAATACCAAACTTGGTATTTAAGTTTAGTATCTTCCAGGGATGCGACACGAAGATTTTGAGAAAAATCCCCCCAAACCAAACTACCCTTTGCATGGAACTTTTTTCGAAAATTTTGATTTTCTCAAAAATGGCTCTAAAGATTTGGATTAAAATGTTGTGTATTAAAGATATTTACACGGCAAATACAATGTTTATCTTGAATTTTCTGGGAATAGCCTCTGAAGAGTAATTTATTCTGGATGAATTTTACTGAATTTTGAATAAGTGCTAAACCGTAAGAGATGAGCAAAAACTTACTACACAAAAATGTAGAGCACTTTAAAACACACAATTTATGTTTTATACATTTGTTTCGTGAGTACACCGTTTTTGAGACATTCCTTATTTTTGGTTTCTGTTATGAAAAACTTTTCCTGTTCTCATACAGGAACCCCTATCCATATATAAACAAAGGAACTTCATTGGCATAGCAACCTGCTTTTGACTATTACTTTAACCTATGGTAGTTTCTTATTTCGCTTCTACTTACAAGGAAGCAAGTAATAAGACTATTTCTTCTCATTTTTTCTGATTAGCATGAAGTTAATAGAAGTATAAGCTTTTTAAGAATACTTTGTTGCAGGGATATAGAGAAAATCATGTGAATGGTACACATCACAGTTTGTACTATTTAGAATTGACCAATTTGATTTACCTTAAAGACAGTGTTGCCACAATGACATTTGTTTCGAAGTTTGACAAATGCGAGCAACTTCTGTTGGATTTGGCTGCTGTTAACGTACCAACTCATATGCGTAAATTCACGTTTCTTCACTTGTTACAATCTTATATAGGTCCAACATTGTATTTCTAGAGCATAGGTGTGCACCAATCCATTCGAGCATCCTTTCGAGGTTGTGCCAAATTATGTGAGATCCAACGATTGCAAGTTTTTTTCACGACTAAATGATCATGCAATATTTTTACGAGGTACGTCCAGAAAGTAAGTTCCGTTTCAATTTATCTCCGCTGCATCGCTGAGATCGCAGTTCCGCACATGCGCGGTAGACGCTCTGTATCAAGGAGAAGAAACGTGCGCCATTTTGAGATCGCTGTCAGCCACATACGCTTTGTTGTGCTTGTGAAATTCAGATCTGTGATTCGTTTTCTGAATGCTAGGAAAGTGAAACCAATCGAAATTTATCGGCAAATTTGCGAAGTTTACGGACAAAATGCGATGTGTGATTCAATGGTGAGAAGATGGGTCCGACAGTTCAATGAAGGACGTAGTGAAGTGCATGATGAAGAACGAAGTGGGCGTCCATCTTTGGTTACAGAAGAACTGGTTCACGCGATTGATGACAAGATCCAGGAAAACCGCAAATTTACAATTAGTGTTCTCGCTATGGAGTTTCCCCAAAGCTCACGATCACTAATTCATGAAATTATTACCGAAAAACTGAAATTTCGTAAACTTTCTCACGTTGGGTACCTTCTTACTGAGCAACACAAAACAAAACGGATGGGTAGTGCACTTCAGTTTTTAACCCGTTATGATGAAGACGGCGACACCCCTGAAAGTGAGCGGCAATCAATGGAATGGAGGCACACTTCATCCGCAGCAAAGGTTAAGCCGAAACAAATCTTGACACCTCGAAAAATGATGTGCACAGTGTTCTGGGACTGGAAAGTCATCTTGCTCATTGATTTCTTACCGCGTGGTCAAACAATCAAAGCAGATGTTTATTGCGAGACACTTAGGAAATTGCGCCGCGCAATACAGTATAAGCGCCGAGGATTCCTGTCAAAAGGTGGTGTTTTCCTTCACGACAACGCACGACCACACACTGCAAATGTGACGAAAAACCTCCTACAGGGATTTGGCTGGGACATGTTTGACCATCCTCCGTACAGCCCTGACCTTGCTCCTAGCGAATTTCATCTGTTCTTACATCTCAAGTCTTTTCTTGGCGGTCAACACTTCAACAATGACGAAGAGCTGAAAGAAAATGTTTACAACTTTTGGAAGACACAGGCGGCAAACTTCTATGAAGAAGCTATACAAAAACTTGTGCCACGCTATGACAAATGCCTGCAAAATTTCGGCAGTTATGTGGAAAAGTGATTTAAGAGTAGATTTTGTGCAATAAATAATTATTCTGTATCTGTACACAATTTAATTTTATTACCAAACGGAACTTACTTTCTGGACGTACCTCGTATATATGCTGCTGAAACTATTGCCTCTTATTACACAGTATTTGGTATGATGACCTTGGAGTATTAGTTTTTGCAGAGCACCAAAGTTTCTGGCACATCTGATTTTTCATAACCTTCACGAATGTCGTCAATGAGCGAACGGCGGTCATGATTAAACTCGTTATACCAGCATTTCTCAGTGACAAAAGGATGAAGCTTCGACGGCAAATGTATAAATAAGTAGAAAATGCAGTCTTCTCTTGATAATCCACTCGAAATTTATAATAAAACATTTTCACGAATTAATTTCAACCTTTTCTCTCGGACATTTTAAACTCAGTGTAAACACAAAATATATGAAGTAGATATAGCTCAACTACGTCAAACTTTGCATTGGAACCAGCAGTTAATAAAATAATTATAGCTATAGATCAAAATGTAAACTCGCATGTAAACTTCAGCAATCAGTATTGCCAAAACTCAAAATATAAATAGTAGCCCTCGCATATTTTTGTGTATTACTTAGCATAAAAAAATGAATAATAAAATATAACAGTGAGTAATTTTAATGGCAAAAAAAAGCTCCCAGGCGTAACTGAAAACATATTTCCATAAGAATTTACTTGAAAACTTTGGATGACTTTAAATACAGTTTTAAATATGTAGTTGCTACTTGGGATAAGCATGAAATTACGTCAAAAGTCAGAGGTAGCCTAAAATATAATGGGTATTGAATTTTTCCCAAGAGTAAGGCCGCGACCACTCCTAAACATCATGAAAACAAACAAGCTAAAATTGCCCTCCGGGACATATATGTCTGTCCTGATTAACCACAAAAGGCCCAGGAGAAACACCCGTTTAAAACGGAATAGAACATGCATACCTCGCGTAAGTTGCTAACACTGAAATTAAAAGCTGACTGTCATTAAGAGACAAGTATTCACCAGAGCATAAATAAGTCCAACTGTGAGAAGACAGGTTAACAAGCGCTCACTGTTGACCACTTTTAGTACATTAAAAAAAGAACAAATCTCTATGGTATGTTTTTCAGTAAGTAGAGCTCACATTTCTACAGTAAAAAATATGTGCTCTATTGACTTTCTCTACATCTCTGCAACAAATTATTGTTAAAAAGCTTGTGCTTCTATTTACTTGCTTCCTTGTAAGTAGAAGCAAAATAAGGGAGTGCCATAGATTAAAGTGAAAGCCAAAAGCTGGTTGCTATGTGACTGAAGTTCCTTTGTTTGTATGGACAGGAGCTGTCAAATTCCTGTATAAGTTTTTTAAAGCTGAAACCAATAAGAAGGAATATCTCAAAAACGATCAATTCCACGAAAAAAATGTATATGATATAAATTGTGTGTTTTATCGTGATCAACAGTTTTGTGTGGTAAGTTTTTATCTATCTCTTACGGTTTAGCAGTTAAGCACAATTCCGTAAAATTCATACAGAGTAAAGTAGTCTTCAGAGGATATTCTCAGAAAATTCAAGATGTACATTTTACTTGTCAGGTAAATATCTTTTAATATGCGATATTTTAATCAAAATCGTTAGTGCCATTTATGAGAGAAAATAATTCGAAAAAAAAATTCCATGTAAAGGGTAGTTTGGGGTGGGAGAATTTTTCTCAAAATCTCACTGTCGCATCCCTGTAAGGTACTAAACTTTAATACCAACTATTCGTTTTTGAGTTATCGTATTCACACACACGCGCGCGCGGAACTTTATGTGAAAATGCTTTTTTTTTTTTTGATACAGGGGGACCTTAAAACATAATTTCCGGTGAAATCTCGGTATGGAATTTTTGGGTGCAATACAATACCTTCTCTATACACTACGTACGAAAGTAAAAACTTATTATCTTTACTCCATTCTCTGCCTTAACAAACTGCCGAGAGAGAGCGCTCGACTTTGGCTAGCCAAGTTCAAAACAAAAGAGGATGCCCAGTGAAATCACAGGCAGGCACCTTATGAGATACCAGGGTGTATCAAAAAACTACTAAATAACCGATGAGGGGAAACAATAAATATTACAACAATTATACGTTTGTATATACACACAAGTATCATATTATAGACTAAATTCAAATTAATAGTAGTTCTGGAGTGTTCTACTTTTAATTTTCCTTGAAATAAAATGAATCAGCGTGGAATAAATGTGTTTCGAATTTTCCACTAGCCTTTTTAGTGTAACATCACCTACTTGGGCTAAAATAATGACGATATGTGTTCGATATGTCGGATCTACTAATATGATGCACTGAACACGGTCGAGACACAGTCGTGGCAAATATCGTAACCTGAAATTGAGGTGCTGTGATTCTCAGCGTCCTATTCTATGTTGGGTGTGAAACATAGCTTTAATTTTGTCATATACCTCTTCATCAGGCTTAAGGTTATTTTACGAGCCGTAAATCTATTATGCAGGACCATCGGATTTACTTCCCTTCCGAAAGAAGCCATGCGAAGGACTTTTACGACTGAAAAAAATCCATCGGCATCCGCCGGGTCTGAACTCGCGACGTTGGGAACCAGAAGCTAGCATGTTACCCTAGACCAAGGAGGATGCAGAATAGATCCCAGGTCCGAAAGTACTTAGCTTGATATGAATCTTGCTGTAAACAGGGATGATGGGTGAAATGTCAGCACTTTCGATAAAAATATTCCTTTGGGTTTCTTTTTAACGGAAAACACTAGACACATCAAAGCCCTATGATGTCTGCAAGTTTGTTTAACTATCTCATATTTAAAGGTCTGCATTATTAAATATCCCCTGGTGGGCGTGGCGAGTGTTGTCGTTTAGATAAGTTATATTAGATGTTTTATGCTAATTCAAATTCCTGCTTTGTGCATAGAGCCATCGTGGTTTGTATACTATAATAACGGCAAATTAACGGTAGATGGCAGCGTAAGAAACAATAATATCGGTTTTTCCCATAATGGAGAAAGGAAAATGTTCTTTTTGGTTTGGAAGATATCTGCATTCTCTGTTGAAAAGCACATAGGTATTTTACAATAACAGTTTGAGGTTAGAGGCTAAGGGAAGGAACCAGCTGATAGTCTTCTAAAGAAGCCTGCAAGCCAAATGCTCTCTACAAGTTGCTTGCAAGCTTTAAAAGTAAATTTTCTATACTTTAATTTTAACAACATTTCTGCACGTTCAAAACTGAATGCGAGCTACAAAATACATGCCAGCAATCTAAAGATTTTACTGTATCTTCCTAAAACTATTGTTAAAACTATGTATGGGAATTTTATTACAGTATTACTTTTTGAAATAAAAATAAAATGCATGCAGAAACAAATATTTTAGAAATATTCTTCTCCTTTGCAATGAAGATATCAAAATCCCTTCCTTGAAGCTTTTATATGTACTTCTAGTACCGGCAAATATTTGTGATTACTCTGATTTAGAAACTGTAAAAATCTGATGTGTTCCATTCACATGTCTTTCTCTATATCTCTGTAAATTATTATAGTTAATAAGCTTATCTTTTGTTTATTTCACGTTAAACGAGAAAAATTAGCAGAAATAGTCTTATTTCTTGCTTTATTGTAAGTAGAAGCGAAATAAGGGCGTACCATGGGTTAAAGGGAAAACCAAAAGCTGGTTGCTATGTGACTGATGTTCCTTTGTTTGTACGAACAGGAGTTGACAAATTCCTGTATAAGAAAAGTGTAAGTTTTTCAAAGCTGAAACCAAGAAAAAGGAATATCTCAAAAACGATCAGCTCCAGGAAAAAAATGTATATAACATAAATTGTGTGTTTTAACGTGCTCTACATTTTTTGTGGGTTAAGTTTTTGCCCATCTCTTACGGTTTAGTAGTTATAAAAAATTCATCAAGAATAAAGTAGTCTTCAGAGATTATTCCCAGAAAATTCAAAATATACATTTTATTTGTCAGGTAAATAACTTTAATATACGATATTTTAATCAAAATCGTTAGAACCATTTTTATAAAATCAAAATTTTCGAAAAAAATTCCATGTAAACGGTAGTTTGGGGTGGGGGGATTTTTCTCAAAATCCTCGTGTCGCATCCCTGGAAGATACTAAACTTAAATACCAAGTTTGGTATTTTACCGACTTTTCGTTTTTGAGTTATCGTGTTCACGGACACACACACACACACACACACACACACACACACACGGACCTGTTTCTGAAAATCCTTTTTTTGGATACAGGGGATCCTAAAACATATATTTCCGGTGAAATCTCGGTATCGAATTTTTTGGAGGAGTGCAATACATTCTCTATACACTATGTATATAGTGCGTATAGAGATAGTAAAAGAATGAATATTATAACAAATATTTTTACTGACTCAAAAGTGTTGCAAACGAAGTCTTAAATTCACTGCTGCAAATAATTCCCTCGACGTGCAGACAGTTGACGACTGCACGTTATCCATGACTCGCACACCACTGGGCGGTAACACTTCAATTACTCACGATTCGGTAAAATTAATAACACCACACACTGGCTTGTATTTTTTCCTCCCTTTATAGCTAGGAAATGACGTTACAGAACTTTCTGGAAGCTTTTAGAAACCGCAGTTCTGGAAAAATAAAGTCTCTAATTACCACTGCGCGCCGCTCTACTTATGTCACGCATTTCAAGGTCAGTAACTGCAGTGATTCTTATACTTAGGCGAACGTGAGAGCCACTGCAGAAGAATTCAAGAAATGATACTCGGCAAAAAAATATCAAGATATTTCTGGTGAAATTTCGGTATCGAAGTTTAAGGTGCGATACAATATCTTCTCTACACACCTTGTATTAGTTACATAGTATATGTAGAGAACGTAATAATGGTTTAAAAATGAGTGCAGTATTCAAATCTAAGAGGTTCTGGTCAAAATTTCTGTTACTTTGTAGCCGAATGTTTAACGTAAAATAACACAAAATATAACATAATCATAAATACAGATCGAATTTGCATCACGTATAAAAGGGACTGCGAGAAACAATTGAATGCCAGTCATTTCAATAATTAAGTATTAAATATTCAAACCAGTAACAATGAATTCGCACTACCTGTGTTACGCATTCTAAGGTAAACAACTGCAGCGCATCTATATGGGCGAACGTGAGAACCACTGCAGAAGACACTGTCACAGTATATATAAAACCACAATTTTAATAACTTACACTATTGGAATTAATTCAAGAAATGAAACTCAGCAGAACATCTTTTTTACCCCTGATGTATGTACCAAAACTGAAGCCTTTAACATCACTCCCCTGAATTTGTTTGAACAGCGTAAAATACAGGCAATGCAATGTTCATTTCCCTCTACCCCGCAATCAGTGCTTTACAATAAATTTCCCATAGCGTATACTCTCAAGAGAACATTAGAGGGCATTTTACATTGTTGTTATTCAGCTATCGAGTGATGTACATATTCAAGCCATGTTGCTATCTATCTACCTTTACCTAAATAGAAGATAGCATTTGTCTGTTCACGTCAGTCCAGCGTTTCGTGTTACCTGCTGTGATTTTGAAGCCAATCCCCAATGGTTTGTACAAATTGGCTCTAGCAAATGATCATTTACTAAAGTGGCCTGTTTTATAATTCCCAATGGACCCAAAACGGCTCATAATACCAAGTTTAAACCACTGATCTGTTACACGTGTGATCATAACTGCATTTAGTTAAGTAATTTGCGTTATGCGGTGGGAATATACACGCAATCATGTGCCGAAACATTTGAAGCTAATGAGGAATAGAAAACAAATGACTGTCTGATTTAAAGTAAAAGTTGAAGCTTTCCTGACGACGTATTAACTCTAAATGTTCTCGTTCTTCTAGCATGGATTGACTCCAGTGTTTCGTAGATGTTTATCATCTTTGTCTTCAGGGAAAACCGAACATTTATTGAAAATTTGGTTAACAGGAGGATTAAAGACTGAAATGAATTACCTGTAGCAGCCTTTCAGTGCTGCCCTCTGACCTAGAAGTTTAGAAGTAATTTAAAGGGAGTAGATGATATAAAACTAATTAAAGAAATATTGTAAACTATTACGTAACTATTAATGTTGATGCTTCATCGTAAATGTTTATAAAAATGCTGGCAATTGACAAAAGTATTGCTATACTCACTAATAAGTAGTTAGGTATTTCAAAAACCATGTATATACAATGTAAGTATAGTCAGTACTTTATTTCATTAATAAACTATAACAACTTTAACAATAAATATACGTATTAAAATAATTATGTGCGTAATGTAGTTACATTCCTATTAAACTCGAAGTGTGACTACAGAATTCCCCAAAATTTAAGTTATTAATAAAGAAGAAAATCAATGAAATGCATTATAGATCATGGTAATGTAGCATATTATTTCACGTAACTGGCAACGAAATGACTAAATGAATTTAAGTATTCGTTTCACCAAGCAACCATGTCCACGTAGCACAGAGGAGATCAGTTTAGCCCTTACGATAAAGAGTTAACGGTGAATCACGTCATATGAAAACGCTTACCGCTCCACTCTGAGAAGGCCTGTTTGTGTGTGTATATAACACCCCAACCTGCGACAAAAGGCCGAGCTATATCACAAGTACCTCTACAAATAGCGAGGAGCGTGAGAACAGTGTTGCCACATTATTTTGTACCAGAATGGTACAACAGTATGTTAGATGTAAAAATATTATTAATTTGCATTTACTATTAACTGCAAGATTATTATTGTAAGTGAATTTGGTGCATTTAACTCTGCCACCGGACAGACCAGAGCAGTTGGCAGGCTGAGGGCAGCCCGAGGTGTGTTAGACGTGTCCCTGTTCGCTGAGAGAACTTAACCACGTTCTGACGGGATTGTGGGTTTTTGCAGGATGGCGGGTGAGTGTTGGGATTGTGGAGTGACGGGAGGAGGCAAGTGTTGCCCCTCGACGGTTGCCTATAATGATCTAACGGCTCTTGTGCACCGCTGGTGTGAAGTTTATTCAAAAATGTTTATTTTGAGGTTTTAATTTTGATATCCAAGCAACTCTTGAAGGATTGTAAGGAGCTAGCAGCTGTTGGAGGTGCTCTTTCGTTACCGGGGATGCCCGCAAGCCATGCGGGGAAGCCGGTATCGCCTGAAGCGGCGGTTTGTGGGATCGCAATCCCCAAGAGACCTAACGAGGGCGCTCCGATGGAATGGTAACCCTTCGTTGAATTTTGTTGCCGACGCCTAATCTCGTCCACCAGGTATGGTAGACCAGAGGCTTCGTGCAGGAGTCTCGTGGGAAAGCCACGAGGCACAGAATAGATAGCCCGGAGACATCTATTCTGTACCGGCTGAAGCAACAGCAGACTGGAGTCTGCCGCCATGCCCCAGATCTCACAGGCGTAGATTAGCAAGGGGACTAAGAGGGCCCTCAAAAGGCGCAACTTAAGGGGAACCAGCATCGGGTACAAGGAGGCCGTAGCCCCGTGATCCCGACACCTCAGTTCCCTGATGTGCTCCCCAAAAGTGACGCCCCTGTCAAGCTTCACCCCCAAGTAGGTTATGGTGGTCGTCCATGTATACTTCGGTTTAGGTACGTGAATGTAGGGAAGTTTGCGGGAAAGCGGCGCTTGGTGAAGAGAATAGCGTGGCTTTTCTCCGGATTTATGGACAACCGCCAACGCTCGCACCACTCTTGGATGAGGGGGAGGTGTCTCTGATTGGGGTTGAAGGCTCTGCGTGGGTGTGCGTTTGTACACAATAACAACACTCCTCAGCATACTGGGCTGTTGACTTGCTGCACTGTTGGTAGGTCGGCCATGTAGACGCTGTAGAGCGTGGGGGATAGTACAGAGCCTTCGGGGACTCCGCCTCTTATTGGCCTAATCCACCGGACAGTACCCAATTGCAGAGAATAAATACAAATATCATGCGAACCAATCGGTTGTTAGCTTCACTCTGGCACTATAAAGGGGTGAACCCGGACTTTAAAGTCATCAGTTTACCCTGAAGAAGAAGATAAAGCACATCTTCGAAACGTTGACGTCAATCCATGTATTTGTAAGTCCGAGAGCATTAAAGGTTAACCTCTGGTTTGTTTATTCCGTATTTCATAAACGCTGCATTTTAAAATACTGTGAAACATAATATAAAAGGAAATATAGTCATTTTTAAAAATGTCATGCCATGGCTGGGATTTGAACCACGAATCTCCGACAAATTGCTCTATCTACTAAGCTACCAAGGCAATATACTGGCGCGGTATTAAATTATCCAGATGTTTGGAATTTTTTTTCGACAAATCACAAGGACACCAAATTATTTTGAGATGACAGATTTTCTTGAAAATCTTCATGTCGCGTCCTTAGAAGATACTAAACCTAAATGCCAAGTTTGGTTTTCAACATCTTTTCGTTTTTGAGCTATGCTGCCCACAGACACACACACACACATGTTTCTAGAAATGCTTTTTTTGGATTCAGGGGCCTCAAAACATGTATTTCCGGTGCAATCACGGTATCGAATTTTTGGATGCATTACAATAGGTTCTCTATACAGTATGTATATAGTACGTGTAGAGGAAGTAAAAAGTCAGAAGGAATTAAGTCACATGACCTTTGGGGTCATTGATGATGAGCATTATGCGAAATGAGGCGATCCTGCAATTAAAGCAATTGGATTTTTCACGAGCAGCCCGGCAGGTGGCACCATCGTGCTCAACCCACAACCTCTGTATGTCCATTCCATTGAAATGAGGTCACAAAGGCTCTCTTAGCATCGCACGGTATCAGTTTGCATTAATTATCAGTCTGTCCTACCTCGGCTGATGTGTTCCATTCGCATGACTTCCTCTACATCTCTGCAATAAATTATTGTTAGAAAGCTTATGCTTCTATTTACTTCAAGCTAATCGAGAAAAAAATAGCAGAAATAGTCTGATTACTTGCTTCCTTGTAAGTAGAAGCGAAATAAGGGACTACCATAGGTTCAAGTGATAGTCGAAAGCTGGTTGCTATGTGTTGAAGTTCCATTGTTGTATGGACAGGAGCTGACAAATTCCTGTATGAGAAAAGTATGTTTTTTAAAGCTGACACCAAAAGCAAGGAATATCTCAATAAGGATCAACTCCATGAAAAAAATGTACATAACATAAATTGTATGTTTTAATATGCTCTACATTTTCTGTGTGGTAAGTTTTTGTCCATCTCTTACGGTTTAGCAGTTATGCAGCATTCCTTAAAATTCATCCAGAATAAAGTAAGTAGTCTTCAGAGGATCTTCCAGGAAAATTCAAGATATACATTTTATTTGTCAGGTAAATATCTTTAATATACGTTTTAATCAAAATCGTTAGTCATTTTTGAGAAAACCAGAATTTTCGAAATGCTTAAATACCAATTTTGGTATTTAACGGTTTTTCGTTTTTGAGCTATGGTGTCCACACAAACGGACCTTTTTCCGAAAATGCATTTTTTGGATTCAAGGCGACCCATAACATGATTTCCGGTGAAATTTCGGTATCGAATTTTTGGGTGCGTTACAGTACCTTCTCTATACACTATGTACAAAATACGTGTAGAGAAAGTAATAAAATATTTTTGATAGTAGTAGTCTGTTTATTGTCATGTGTTTATGGCTAGAAACATGCGGCTTTTGTTTTAGGAAGTTTAAACATACACGTATCTAACGGTTAAACGTATGCTAAATGAAAAAAAGGCAAATTAGCAAAGCGGAGCCGCTGTTAGCAGTCGTATTTTAAAACCTTTATATCTCTTTTAGTTCCAGCTTCGGTTAACACTCGCATTGCTTAAAAACAAAGGACAGGAGTTTTTATGTTTAGTTATTTCCAAATGTTTTGCCTGTATTTGGAATTAAGGGAATCCAGGTGATAAAGCTGTTTAGCTTCCACGTCTTCACGCTTCAGATGCTGCTATATACACTTATATCTTGTTTTCTTCTTTCCTAATTTACTTTAACTTATAACAGATTAAAATAACTTACTAATTTCAATTCATTTTTACTTTCTCTACATACTATGTACTTAGTGTATAGAGAAGGTATTGTATTGCACCCAAAAATTCAATACCGAGATTTTACCGGAAAATATATGTTTTGAGACACCCTGAACCCAAAAACAGCATTTTCAGAAAAAATGTCTATCCGTCTGTGCGGCTGTTTGGGGACAGCACAGCTCAAAAACGAAAAATATTCCTTTCCAAGTATTTTTCAAGAATGCGACACATGATTTTCAAGTAAAACCCTCACCCCAACTAAGTGATTTTTATTAAAGATATATAAAGGACAAATAAAATGTATATCTTGAAATTTCTGGGAGTATCCTCTAAAGAAATCTTCACTTTGGATGAATTTTGCGGAGTTTTGCATAATTAGTAAACCGTAAGAGATAGACAAAAATGTACCTAACAAAAAGTGTAGATGTTATTAAAACACACATGTTATAAACATTTTTTCGTGGAATTGACCATTTTTAAGATATTCCTTGTTATTGTTTTCAGTTTTAAAATACTTCTACTTTTCTCATACGGAGATTTGTCAACTACTGGTCATTACATACAAAGGAACTTCAATAACACAGCAACCAGTTTGTAAAATATTTGACTATCGCTTGAACCTATAGTAATAAGAACAATTTTTGCAAATGTTTATCTCGATTAGCATGAAGTAGGTAGAAGAATGGAGTCTGAAGCATAAGACCCTTTTCAGGTGCGCTAAATTTAAACTAAAAGTCCACTCGCGCTTATGCTTGCTTTGGAGTAGCAATCAACTCTTCTCAGGGCGTTTTAATGGACTTGGGCTTCACAGACCCAGACTAGCGGGCGACTTCTTAAACAATAAACCACTAGGATCTTCTTTGTAGAATTGTAGTTTATTTTGTAGTCATTTCGTACAATTCTAAAGTGAAGCTGCAATCGCTCGATGCAAGTTATGTGCTTTGTTGAATGCTGCAAATATTTGTACGCGAATACATTAATGCATGCGTAATCTCCAAGTGGCATTTTCCATACTTCACGAGCAAGAATATCAACACGTAGCTATGGTACATATTGTTGGAAAACAAAATCGCATAGAGAAAATCAAAACACTTATACGCGACGAAAGCACAAAGAATAGTAAACACTTGCATCCAGCGAGTTCAACTTCGGAATGCAACAGAACAAAAACATTTGAACATCAAATATTACAAAAATGAACACTAAATTCACAGCTGTAGTTTTATACCATGCTTTAGACATGCACAGTGTTGCCAACGCGCCGACCATAAGCCATTCTACAGCATTTTGTTTTACTTTTTAGCTATTCCCCAAAGTATCGTGGATTTGCCGTTTAAAAAGTAATAGAAGCTCCGGAAGGGATTGCCGAATATGTCCACATACACACACGTGTAAGTAGTAAATAGGCCATACTCAGTTCTCCAAATATTGATCCGTTGTGTACAGGTTAAACTGAAATGAATGTGGCGCAAAGGGATCAGAGAAGATTATAATGCTTGTTGCGGTGTCCTTCTGCCCCATTACTGCCTCATATCCCCCCACTCTTATTGCACATTTATTTACAATTCCCTACTACAAAATACCATAGACTTAGTTCCTTCTTACTTTCTCTAAAAGTACTATGTACATAGTGTATAGAGAATGTATTGCACTCCACCAAAAAATTCGATACCGAGATTTCACCGGAAATATATGTTTTAGGACAGCCTGTATAAAAAAAAAATTCAGAAAAAGGTCTGTGTGTGTGTGTTCAAAATTGGTATTTAAGTTTGGTATCTTCCAAGGTTGCGACACCAAGTTTTTGAAGAAAATCCTCGTACCCCAAACTATCCTTTACATGGAAAAACTTTCGAAAATTTTGATTTTTTTTTTAAAAATGCCACTAATGATTTTGATTAAAATCTCGTACGTTTAAGATATTTACTTGGCAAATAAAATGTATATCTTGAATTTTCTGAGAATATCCTCTGAAGACTACTTTATTCTGGATGAGTTTTAAGGAATTTTGCAAACGGCTAAACAGTAGGAGATGGACAAAACCTTACCACACAGAAAATGTAGAGCACGCTAAAGCACACAATTTATGTTGCATGCATTTTTTTCGTAGAGTTGATCGTTTTGGAGATATTTCTTGTTTTTAGTTTCAAAAAACGTACTTTTCTCATACAGGAATTTGTCAACTCCTGTCCATACAAACAAAGGAACATCAGTCACATAGCAACCAGCTTTTGATTATCTCTTTAACCTATGGTACTCCCTTTCGCTTATTATAAAAAAGGGTTATTAGATTAATTTGTGGAGTTCATCCAAAAGAGCACTGTAAATCAATTTTTATTGATTTAAATATCTTAACTTTGCCATCAATGTACGTGCTGAACTGTCTTTTATATGTTAAGGAAAATTTTAACACTTTTACAGTTTGCTCCAATATGCATAATTATACAACACGAAATTGTCCGAACTTATATATAAACACATTTAAACATACGAAAACTCAAAACGGCTTTATAGGTCTCTATTAAACTTTATAACATTTTACCCCTAAGATTAAGAGAGCTTCCTATTTCAATTTTTAAAAGGACCATACGCCATACATTGGTGGCTAATCTATTTTATTCTGTGAATGATTTTTATAATTTAGCTTGGTAACTTTTAATTTATGACGTTGCTATACTGCAATAGTTGTTGGAAATTATCTATCTATCCTATCTAATCTATCTTGGGCGTGAAACACCTCTTAATTTTGCTCAGAGGCCTCTCTATCAGGCTTGAGGTTCTTTTGCGTGCCGTAAATTTACGACGCGGGACCAACGGCTTTACTTTCCTTCCGAAGGAAGCCAGCTAAGGAATTTAGCACGAAAAAATCGCTCATCCTCCACCGGATTTGAACCCGCGACCTTGGTATATATACAGTTAACATCACGGTGGGCGATAGCCTTTTTGTAGAACAGGTTGAGAAAGGCATGTGCATGTAATATATCACATTGTTTTTCCCCTGTTAACTGTGCTGGAGAAATATTTGTGAGCAGTTTCTGTAAAAATCCCTAAGCAATGAGATGTTAATACAGAAGTTTGTGTAGTGAATTATTGACACCATATGCAAAATCTAGGGCAGCTGTTTGTTGAGCAACGTTTGGATTACTTGCCTGGTAGCAAATATCTTTGTTCCGGATGGCATTTGCGGAAGAGTTCTTAAGAACTATAAAATTTTAGAATAACAGGAAACCACTGTACTGTTGCAGGTTAAACAAAAATCTGACGTGTTCCATTCACATTACTTTCTCTACATTTCTGTAACAAATTGTTGTTATAAAGCTTATGCTTCTATTTACATCATGCTAATCGAGTAAAAATTAGCAGAAATAGTTTTATTACTTGCTACCTTCTAAGTAGACGCAAAATTGGGGAAACTATAGGTTAAACTGATAGTCAAAAGCTGTTGAATGAATGAATAAGTGTATTTATTAACATAGCAATATCATACATAGAATTTCAAGTCGCACGGGTCCACAGACCGTACGTGCTTTTGTAATACACATTACAAGCAATATTAAAACAAACACAACAAAGAATTAAAAGAGTAAACACGAAAATAAAAAGACAAATGAAATACACAATCAAAAGCAATATTAAACAACAATAAAATTAAAAGTGAATCCAAAAATAAAGATACAAAGATATTAAAATATAGCAATTTAAATTTACAGCACAGAGTACACCTTCATAAATGCACCCTCTTATAATAGATAATTACACTTAAGACATATATACACATAATATATACAACCCTAGCACAACAGTGACCTAAGTATGACATAATATATATGTATGTAGAACATTGTAGTCACTTTTGTTTAGTTGATCTTATTCCCCCCCCCCTTCTCTATTGGCAGCCTCCTCAGATCTCAGCTGTCTTGCCTTAAGTATACATTTTCCTAGCCCGTCCATGTTTTCCGTGCCTGCCAGTAGCGTCCAACATGCTTCTATCCCTACATTCGCAGTGGTAAAAAATCGCGGCAAATATTTTTCCCGCCATTCCTCCGTACCCCTACATCTTGCCAAGATGTGAGTCCACGACTCTTCCTCCTCGCAAATGGGACAGATTCTCGTACCATTCTCGTCAGAAATTTTCGTGCTCCTCCATGCTCCTAGTCTAATCCACGCGAGCCCCTGTCTAATGAGTTTGGTACCTGTTTTGATGTATTGCTCCATACCCCACTCCGATTTCAGCCCAGACTGTACTTCTAATGACACCTCTGTGCATTGCGCAATTATTTGCTGTCTGACTCAAAAGCTGTTGCTATGTGACTGAAGTTCCTTTGTTTGTATGGATAGGAGTTTACAAATTCCTGTATGAGAAAAGTATAAGTTTTTCAAAGCTGAAAACGAAATCAACGAATACATTAAAAACGATCACTTCCACGAAAAAAATGTATATAACATGTGTGTTTTAATGTAATCTACATTTTATGTGTAATAAGTTTTTATCCATCTCTTGCGGTTTAGCAGTTATGCAAATATCGGTCAAATTCATCCAGAATAAAGTAGTCTTCAGAGGCTATTCCCAGAACATTTAAGATATACATTTTATTTGCGAGGTAAATATCTGTAATACACGATATTTTAATCAAAATCGTTAGCCATTTTTTAGAACATCAAAGTTTTCGAAAAAAGTTCCATGTTTAGGATAGTTGGGGGTGGGGGATTTTCTTGAAGATCTTCGTGTCGCATCTTTGGAAGATACTAAACTTAAATACCAAGTTTGGTATTTTACCGACTTTTCGTTTTTGATCTATCTTGTTCAGACACATGGACACACACACACGGACCTTTTTCTGAAAATGCTTTTTTTGGGGTTCAGGGGGACCCAAAATATGCATTTCCGGTGAAATGTCGGTATCGAATTTTTAGTGAAATACAATACTTTCTCTATACACCATGTACATTATACGTTAAGAGAAAGTAATTAGGTACCTTCTCAGGTACCACACATATTAGAGTTCCTGATCGGGGCAAATCGCGGCCCCTTGCTCCTTTTTGAGAGCAGTGCAATTAGGAGCGTCAAGTTTGAACGTGAATTCGTTACCTTTTATCTACAGATCATTAAATTTGTTACTGTTCGGTATTTTCGGCATCCACTTGCCAAATTCGACACTTTCGGTACCTGTAGACACCCTGAAGGGGATGCTAATACAGAAGTTTGTGTAGTGAATTATTTACACCATATGCCGAATCTAGGGCAGCTGTTTGTTGAGCAACGTTTGGATTATTTGCCTGGTAGCAAATATCTTTGAAGTGTCAGCGCTTTGTATCTTTGCTCCGGATGGCATTTGCGGAAGAACTCTTAAGGACTATGTAATGTTAGAACAGCAGGAAACCGCTGTACTGGTGCAGGTTAAACAAAAAGCAGTGTGAACAACAATCAGCGCGCTGGAGGCTGTTTTCACCTGTGCGCTCTCGCTAATTGCGCGCGGAACGATAATGGGCTCATTACTGGGCCGGGAGGAGACATTGCAAACCCGCCACACAACGATAATGGCTTCCGCGACCCCGTATAAACCTTGCTCAATCATTTTGCTATCATGGGAGCCACCCTTAATGTAAAAACACGTCCAAAATGTAACCAATATAATAGAGGTTTCAATTACGCGCTTTTAAACGCCTAAACGCTAATAATACGAACCCTCTGATTTCCGGAATGTACTCTTCAGGTGCAAAGTGTTGGTTTCCGCATCCGATACAGAAATTTCACTGAAAAAAATGCAGCCTTTTGAGGTTCCTTGAATAAATGAAAAACATTTTATATAAAAGGTCGGTGTGCATACCTACGTCTATGACTTAAAAGCGAGAAGTTTGCAAATATACAGGGTGTTAATGAACTATAACAAAATATTTTCATAGTATATGTAGATTATTTAAATATGTAATTTGAGATAGGAGACTTATGGCCTGTTTATTGAAATTTCGAAGTAACGGCTATAAGTTTCTGAAGTGCCAGTACGTCACGTATCGCGGCACTTTGTCTGAAATGAAAATAATAATAATAAAAAACATTTAATCTATTACAGGTATCGAGCTCATAACCTTTGGGATAGCAGCTTCAAGAACTTAGTTAATGAATGCTCAAGTTATTGGTTCAAGGTTTTAGAGATTTCTTGAGAATGCTAGTAACGAGCTGCTAAAAGTCCATATTTCTTTACTCGGGCGGTAGTTTTAAAGACATTCTAAGCCATTTTTTCAACCTGCTTTGCTTTAACACCGACTTATCAGCACCTGATACCCACACGTTTAACGCTATGTAGCTGCGTTATGTTTATCCGGGGACCAAGCATCGCCGATCTCAAATTACTTATATCAGTCACGTGCACAATCTCGCAAATTATTTCGGTGTAGTTCATTAACACCCTGTATATTCGTAATCAGCTTACGCTCCCCTAGTCAGGACTCGCATCCGCCTAGGACTTACAAGCGGATGCCTAGGGGTCAGAAGCCTGTCGGGGAGCTAACGGCAAATGCCTGCGGTGGAAATGGGCGTTAAACAGAATCAATAAAATAAAAAAAGAAAAAAAAAATACACCTAAGATATTAGGAATGTGCGTGCGCAGATTTCGCCTACTAGGAGATCCAAATATGATGAATAATAAAGTCCAATATCATTTTCATTTATTCTGAAAGGTAACTGAGATAATTGCGCATTACTGAATACATGATCTGTACAGTCTGGCAACAGAGCAGGGCTCAACCCATGGTTGCTTGCATTAGTATACTATATATGCCGTTTTTCCTTTCATTCAGGTTTAAAAGTAGAGTTCTAGTAAAAAAATCTTATGTGATCCATTCATATGACTTTCTCTACATCTGTGTAACAAATTGTTGTTGCTTCTATTTACTTCATGCTAATCAAGAAAATATTATCAGAAACAGCTTTATTACTTGCTAGCTTGTAAGTGGAAGCAAGACAAGAGAGACCATAGGTTTAAGAGACAGTCAAAAGCTGATTGCTATGCGACTGAAGTTCCTTTGTTTGCATGGACAAACCTACGATCCACAGCTTACGAAATGGATATTAAGTTTGAAATTATTTTTTTCTTCTTCTTCTTTCGCTATTCACCCTCCTCGTATGAAGAACTTACATCCTCCAGGAGTTATAATTGACCGTCTGGGGGCACATTCCTTTTGAGAAACCGACAAAGTCTAGATATGACGGAGTAGCTTGATGATTGGTAGAGATGGAGATGATATGAAATGACAGTGAGATGAATGAAAGGAATGGTGGAAGGAATAATATCGGAAACCAGAGAAAAACAACTTCTATACAGGTGTTAATGAACTACACCGAAATATTTCGCGAGATTGTGCACGCGACTGATATAAGTAATTTGAGATCGGCGATGCATGGTCCCCGGATAAACATAACGCAGCTACATAGCGTTAAACGTGTGGGTATCAGGTGCTGATAAGTCGGTGTTAAAGCAAAACAGGTTGACAAAATGGCTTAGAATGTCTTTAAAACTGCTGCCCGAGTATAGAAATATCGATTTTAGCAGCTCGTTACTAGCGTTCTCAAGACTTAATGTCGCAAAAATCTGTAAAATCTCGAAATAATCACTTGACAGTACGACACTGAGCATTCATTAACTACGTTCTTGAGTTATGTAACCTACTCTGGAGGCGTTTTTACTTTCTCTACACGTATTATGTACATAGTGTAAAGAGATTTCACCGGAAATATAAGTTTTAGGGTCCCCTTTATCCAAAAAAGTTATTTTCAGAAAAAGGTCCGTGTGTCTGTAAACACGTTAACTCAAAAACGAAAAGTCAGTAAAATACCAAACTTGGTATTTAAGTTTAATATCTTCCAGGGATGCGACACGAAGATTTTGAGAAATATCCCCCCAACCCAAACTACCCTTTACTTAGAACTTTTTTCGAAAAATTTGATTTTCTCAAAAATGGCTCTAACATATTTTCATTAAAATGTCGTATATTAAAGATATTTACCTGACAAATAAAATGTATATCTTGAATTTTCTGGGAATAGCATCTGAAGAGTAGCTTATTCTGGATGAATTTTACTGAATTTTGAATGACTGCTAAACCGTAAGAGATGGACAAAAACTTACGACACAAAAAATGTAGAGCACATTAAAACACACAATTTAGGTTATATACATTTTTTCGTGAGTTCGTCGTTTCTGAGACATTCCTTATTTTTGGTTTCTGCTATGAAAAACTTATACTTTTCTTATACAGGAACTTGCCAACTCCTATCCATATAAACAAAGGAACTTAATTGACATAGCAACCAGCTTTTGACTATCATTTT